>OZ018329.1:47568604-47706792 GCA_963969495.1 Ceratothoa steindachneri
AGCACTAACCGTAGTCAAATTGTGGTCTTTGAGCTTACCTTTCTGCTATTTGGGGCTCAATTCATGTGTACGCGTTGGTGAAGAGGCTAAAGTAGGCCGAGTTGGTCCTGAACACTTGATTTTTATCCATCAATCACTTTCGTCTAAACTTTAGGCGAAAGTGATTGATAGATAAGAATCAAGTCTTCATGATATTCTCGGTCTACTTTAACCTAACCTTTTAAAGAGCATTTCCTAAAGCATGATCGGTAAGCATCAACGCCTCTACCACCATTACGTATCGCGCTCGCATGAACAAAATCTTTGGGTCCACACCGTCCGAAGCCAGTGTCCCATATTCGAGCTTATTAGCCTTTTAAGATATACATATTTATCTGAGAGGACATAGTCTGAAATCTGGATGTCTTTAACCATTCGCTTTCTAATTCAAGTGATGGTTTAGTTTTGGCTGTGTGTGCATCTAAGTGGACATAGTACATAATCTAGAGCACTTTAATTAGTTGCTTTACTAGTCCTGTGTTAAAGGGATTTCAGGTTGCGACTGGCGGTTACCTCTGGGCTAGTTGGGCTGCATCTTATAATGGTGGGTACTGTTAAAAATAAAAAGAAAACAACCTCACTTAAACTAGGATAAGTTGTGTTATATCTGTAAAAAATGTAAAAAAAGAGCAATTTGTTCGGTTGTTTAGGAAAAAAGAGTAAGTTAAAATGATCTCCTAATCAGCGATTACACATCTATTTACTACCTCTTGTCCAGGAAGGAGTATGTATCTTTAGAGCTTTCGCAACATTTTACCTTCTTTTTTACCAGCAATGCACTGAGCTGTGTCGAACTGAAGGCGCTGTGTGTCCGGCTTTCAGCATAGATTACTTGAACAACATCTGCTACAAACTTGATAGGAATTCGCAGGGAAGAAACTCTGAGCTCTCCTCTTTCTCCGGCAGAAATTACTTCGAGAAGACTTGTGTCCGAGGTGAGACGAATGTTTTGGATGTGTACTAAGTTGTGTACGAGTGTTTGATTCAAGTACTTGCATTGTATACGGTGGTTCGGAAGTCTTGTCACTCCCCTACTGAAAAGTAACAAGAACAATGTTTATGTTCTCAACGCAGTATCGTCCTCTCCGGGGGGGGGGAGTCTGCTGAATCTTGCAGTGAAGTTATGTCGCACATCTTCCAGACGATCATGTGCCGATACACTTGCAATCAGCCTCTCTTCCAAACTGTAGTTGTTCCTGTCAGCCATCTGAAATAGAAAAGGAGTGACAAGACTTTCAATCATCGGAAATAGAAAATTAAAACAATATTAATAAGGAGTGGCAAGACTTTCGGGCCACCCTGTAGTATGCTGTTGATGTTACTAATTTGTCTCTGTAGTGAAAAGGTATCTACATATTTGGTACTTTTACTGTCTCTGGGTCACAATGCAAAACGCTCCTTATTGGGTGGTGCACATGGAGTTTGTGAAGAGTGTAGTGTGGTTTGGTATGAGTTAGAAAGAGTTAACGGACGTCTCAGCCCCAAATTATCGCCGTTTGGGGGAGGAATTGACAGCTAAAGTATCCCCGTTAAGGACAAGTCAAGGGAGAGTGCTCTAAAGAGAACTAAAATATTTATCTTTGGTTAATTTTGCGCGTGCTCTTCTTTAGGAGTCGTTGGAAGAGTTAATCTTTAAAAGGTTAGGTAAAAACTAAAAAAACAAAACAAATTTAACATAACTTCCAAAATACCACAAAATAATAACCAAAGAACAAACACTCAAAACAAACTATTAACCCACATTCCCGCAACACACATTTAAGATTAATCTCATATGGTTAAATTTGGGAGTACTTATCTTGATCAATTTCGGCCGCACTCATCTTTTGTACTGGTTTTCGGGAGTGCCCCTATTTACTTGATCCCAACCTTATGGCATTTAAATACATTAATAGAAACCAGCTTTGCAAAAGATATTTAATCGACTTAAAGTCAGCTAATACTTTTCGACCCCCGATTACATTTTGTACTTTTTGTCACAATGTTGCATATCTGCTACTTCATAATTTCAATTACTATTGTTTTTCAAATATGCCCCCATTTTTCTAATATAAGATTACGTGTAGAAAAGTCTTTCACTATGCCCCCATCCCCCTTTCTGTATCATTACAGTCCCGTTGTTGGCATCGTGCAGTCGAAAGGCGTGGCAGTTTGAGCGGGTCCCAGGCAGGGCGCTGCGATCGCGCCCGGAGCGCGTAATAACGAGAGTTGAAAATAGAAGAGATTGTATTGAAGTAAGTCGGAGGGTCTCCTTTCTTGGCCTTCCAGTAGTCTCCCCTTTTAGCCACTCGAGCTATGGCGGAGTTGACCTCAATGTTTTGTTTCATATTTTGTTAATAAATTCAAAATGTTTCTTATAGTGAGGTCGGGTTATATAATATTCGATTTCCAGGGAGGGAGGGAGTAAATTGACGAGACTGGTTTCCCTACAGTTTCCAGTCCGTGGATAAAGCCCTTTCACACTACGCCACCATGTTCGCGCCACCAAGTATTTTTTGATGGTACCACCAAGCACGCCACCAATAGAGTTCATTCTCATCATGACTGCACTGAAAATCGTGTCTCGTGTGAATAGCTCCGTTAGTTTACATGTAAACCTAAGGTGGCGCCACTAGTTTGGTCGTGCGCAAAAACGCTTCGTCTCACCACTGCCAAGCTTGCCGCGCTACCAGACCTGGTGGCGCAACAGAGCCTGGAAGGTTACATATAATTTAATTCAAACATATGGTGGCGCCACCATGGTAGCATCGTGTGAAGGGACCCGAAGTCACCAATTGAGTATAACAGCTACGGTGTTTCAACCATGATGGGGTGAATGAGGGCTACAGATTGGCGGACTCACTGTGTTGTAAATACAATTCTATATAATCTACAGGACAACAATATATTCAATCTTGGAGATTAAATTTAAACTAAAATTATTTCACCTTTTTAAAATTTACATTTATTGTTGTCTCAATATTTTTTGAGGGGGGTGGGGTGGTACCCTTTGATTAAAATCCTGGAAAAGGGGGTATATAAGATAAGGTTTGGAATTACTGATGTAGACTTCCATTTACAATGACTCAAGTCATAAAGTTCGTGACTAAAGTCTTAAATTAAGAGATTAAAGTTTCCCCAAATAGGGCTCGACACCCCTTTGCGGTTCCATTGCTCCCGTTGTTTAAAAGATGGCTAGGTTTGATTTCTTTCACGAATCTCCATTTCACTCCTTTTAGCCTTTCTTTACAAACCTCTACTATTTTCTTTGCGGTATAAAGGAGATATAACATTGGCAAATACACCGCAGTTGACATTTGAAAGACTGTGTGCCCTTCATTCCTCAACAGTCGGGAGGAAAGATTAAGGTTGTGGTGGTAAATGTTATCATTAACTTCTTCGGCACCTTCAATGGCGCGATCCTGGCTTGTATTCAACGAACGTGTGGCCGTTCTGCACGCCGCCCGCTCCTTCGTGGTTGGCCGAGTGTCAGAAGCGACGCATCTATAAGCACTAATATCGTTATCCATTTGATTTCACCCTGTGTGATTCTTGTGGAGTGAGGGTTAGATTTCGTTTCGAAGCATGGTTGTGGGTCTTTGAGGCACTCATACGTGACTTCTCACACCAGTGGGAGTGATGGTTTGCCCAAGACGCCAACGTGGAAGAAAACACTTTTGAATGTTTCTTACCATCACTTTACTCCCAACGCTCATACAGCAACGGGTTTACTGCCTTGTATTTCTTCGAACATACATGGTGATACACTTTATCCGTGTCGATGTACTCAGAGGGTTCCATGCCCGATGGGGAATTTTGCTTCTATGTTATCTCTCCATTGTTTGAGAACAGATGGACTCTTCCCGGCGCTCTCATTGACTTCCCGCTCAAGCTGGCTGCAATATACAGCTCAGTATGGGAGACTACGCGACTGTCCAGGTTCCAATGCCATGTTGCAGTCCAAAGTTGCTTACCATTGCACCTCGATTTATTTATTTTTTTATTATTGATTGCACGCTTGGGTACCGAGGGAGGCAGTCCTGCCCAGGAGAACCTGGGTTTGCCTGTTATTGTTGTTTTTCTTTTTATCCGTGTTATTATTTTTATAAAAATAAATGAAGGCGACCAGCTGGCAAATACAAAGGCTATAAGTCTAAAATAGCCCACGGGTATTACTTTTAAAGTGTAAGGGATAGAGAAAAGAAAAGTTAAGCGAGCATGAAAGCTGTTCACTCGCTTTAAAAAAAAAATACACATTTGAGAGAAATGACGACATAATCAGAGAGAAAATATCCGAATCTAGCCGATAGAGGAAAGAAATCGAGAAAAGTGCGATGTGTTGATCCGATAAACAAAAAATGAACGGTCATTTAGTACGTGCTGTCATTGCAATGATAAGCAGTAGACGGTTCATCGGGTGAGCGACCATAGATGCAAGTTTAAAGAATCAGGTCAGCGAACCCACTAAAACACGATGTCGAAGATTTATCTCAATATCCGCCTAAATTTGTTTAATCTGACTGAAAGCTCTACCTAAGAGTTTTAAGTTAGATTTTGATGGAGACTTCCAAACTCAGTGACAATACTCGAAATGAGACAATATAAAAGAATGAAAGCAATTTTTAATGATCAGTGATACATATTTAGCGGCACTTCAGAAACATACAAATTCTTTTAGAACTTGAGGATGCAGCTGAACACAAATGAGAATCAAAAGTAAGCTTCAAATCAAGAGTGATAAAAAGTAATCTCATTGATGAACTATTTGGAATTGTAAGGCAATTGACAATGATATCTGGGTGAAAAGGATATAACATCATTGATTGACTAATAACAATTGTGTGAGATTTGTTGCGAATCAACTTCATTCCTCAATGATGTTCGAAACACCACGACTGAGGAGATCTCTGATCCCTGTATATCCTGTAGCGAAAGAATAGCTACATACGAAGTTGTGTCATCAGCATAAGCAATAATTTCAGACTCGATCTTGCAGCACATGTTGGAGGTATAAACAATTAAAAGGATGAGCCCCGAGGACACTGCCTTGGTGAATACCAGACCAGAGTGAACTAAATTGGCTAAAACAACTAGCAACTGACACTCGTTGTTTACTGTTAGTCAAGAACTTGGACAACACTTCAAGGTAGTGGCTACCAATACCAAGGGGTCTAATAGTGCACAAGAGTGTTTTATGGTTAACTCTATCGAAGGCTCATGACCAGCGTCAAGAGGTAATTGTATGTTGTGTGTGAGTAAAGGAATGGTATTAGAGGTACTCATACCTTGCTAAAACAAAACTGATTAGGTGTTAACAAGTTATAATCATCTTATAAAATGAGTGAGCTATTTGATCATCAACTTCCCGTAGATCTTAAAATAAAAAATGAATAAAGAGCTGAATTTGTAACCATCAGAGTGAATAGAGGGTGAAGATCCCTCAGGAATCAGAGCCACATTTTCACTACGCCATTATATTAAGCAGGAACTCATACGTAAATTATTTCTAAAATCAACAGTTTGGAACCAAAGGAGTGGAAATTTTCGTGTAAAACACGAGGAAGGAATCTTAGAGGATCACAACCACTAAAGAATCCAGATTATTCAGTAGTGTGGTAAGTTCAAAAGATTTAAAAGCCGGGAACTCAATTTAATTTCAGTAAAGCAAGACGAAGAAGATACAAATTATTCAATATAGTGTTTTTTTTTCAAAAACGCGAGAAGGACAATCTTGCCTATGGCAAATAGAACCGTCTACACATGACAATGGTGGTAAGTTCGAGTCCACACCAAAGAGGGACTGCTTAAGTGCAGACTACTAGCAATGTAGCTAGGAAGTACCAGTTAGGATAATTTAAGGTGATCATTATAATCACTTTGGACAGCAGAGTATGTTCGCTGTACTAATGAACGGGAACATGCATACATAATTATCCGAAGACTCACAGGAACTCGAACGAGACCACTCAGATTAAGTGACCAGGTTTCACGTTGGGGTTGTCTACAATCCTCATTAAACCAAGCCTTGTCTTTACGACGCCTTCGAATAATTTACTGGAAATTATGATTTTATTAATGGAAATAATAAGACTATTGAGAGTTTCGACTGCACAACCCACACGAAAAATATCCCGCCGGACAATATAATCAAAGTAGCTTTACCACCAGACCAATTAGAACGCAATTTCCGAAATGCTTACGCGAAAATTGGCTCAAGTGATATAGGGGAAGGTAGTCTGGATATCAAAAGACACTCTTGAGTGATCAGTGCTCCCAACGGGTGAAACCATGCGAACGGTCCCTGCTGAAGGGGCATCAGTATGGAGGAGGTCTAGACAATTACCTGAAATGTGACTTGAATGCCGAATACTTTGCTCACATCCTGAAAGATAGGAAAAATCCAAAGCAGCATGGATATGTTGATTAGTGTGAGGGAGATGGAGTTAGACCATTCACGGTGATGTGCATTAAGATCAGCAACATAAATAAAAGAAGCTTTTGAATCAGATTCTTGAATTGCACCCATAAAACTCAATAAACAACCATAAATACTGTCATTTACATATATGGGGGTTACGCTATACAGTAGAGAGAAAAATCTAATAGTTATTAAAGCGGCTGAAAATCTGAATAAAAATCATTTCCTGACAGACACATTCAAATTTGAAGATTATAATAAAAAAAACGTGATCACTAAAAATGCCATATTATAAACCTACCATCAGAGGGAAAGGGATTTTATAAACCAGCCATCACTGAGTAGAACATTATATAAACCCGAAATCAGTGAAGGGGATCTTTTTAAAATTGCCATCACTGAAGAAGATATTTTATATACCTGCCGTCACTGAAGCTTAGGACATTTTATATATCTACTACCACTGAAGATTGTATTATATAAACCTGCCATCAGTGAAGATGACATTTTGAAAACTACATTTCTTCAGCAATGGGTTTTCTATATGGCTGTAGAAAACACATTAACCATTAATAAAGGAGGAAGGTCGCCAGAAGAAAACCTTTACATAGAAGTAATTTAAGAAAACGCAAATAAACATAAAAAGGGGTTGCGATGGTAGTACACACTCAATAATTGTAAACGGGACAAACTGGTCGCAGCGAATAATTTACAACCTGACATTGTTGTGTAAAATTAAGAAGATAGGTAAATGGTACGGAAAACAGGTAGTTGGGAAAATTACCAGTTTAGGAAGATGGGAAGATTAGAAGATCGCAAAATGGGTAGATAAAATAAAGGATGCTAAGATTAGAAGATAGTAAAATTGGTAGATGGACGATGAGAAGATGGGGGAGATTAGAAGATCGTAAAATTGGTAGATAGACGATGAGAAGGTGGGGGAGATTGGGAGATCGTAAAATGGGTAGAAAGACAATGGGAAGATTAGAATATCGTAAAATTGGTAGATGGACGATGGGAAGATTATGAGATCGTAAAATGGGTAGATAGACGATGGGAAGATTATGAGATCGTAAAATGGGTAGATGGATGATGATAAAATATGAAGATAGACAGGCTAGGAGGCCTCATGTCCGGGGTCCGTGTCAGTCAAGTGATGGGCGTTGCAGGCGTGTCTGCTGGAGACGTCCTTCTTGTGCCGTTCCGCCGTCTACGACCCTTCCACCCTCGACTGCCAGCTGAGGCGCACCGACAGGAGGAGCGCCGCTAGCGACTTCATCGAGGTCGACAGCAACGTGGAGTACCTCGAAAACCAATGTCCCTCAGGTAAGGGGATAATTTCAGGAGAGTTGCGCTCCCTCATGGGACAAATTGCACGGCGGAGAAATACCATGCCTATGTACCTTCCCCACATTTTCACTTCCCCTTATTTCACCACTTTAGTTAAAAAGTCCCCGCCCAAATCCTTTAGCGGAAATTCTCTCGTTGCTTTCAACTTTTTTTTTAATAATGTCGTGGTTTGGCCCACACTGATTCGGCGTCAGGCGTATGTGGATATGTGTACCCCTCCCAAGGGGACATTAGTACTCCAGGTTGCATTATTTGAATAAAAGTACTCTCCATAGAGGACAGTAGTACTCCTCGTCGAGATATGTAGATGAGTACCCCTTAGTGGACACTAGTACTGCAGGTTGCATTATTTGAATAAAAGTACTCTCAAAAGAGGACAGCAGTACTCTACGTTGAGATATGTGGATGAGTACCAATCTGTGGACACTAGTACTCCAGGTTGCATTATTTGAATAAAGGTACTCTCCAAAGAGGACATCAGTACTCCACGTCGAGATATGTAGATGAGTACCCCTTAGTGGACACTAGTACTGCAGGTTGCATTATTTGAATAAAAGTACTCTCAAAAGAGGACATCAGTACTCCACGTCGAGATATGTAGATGAGTACCCCTTAGTGGACACTAGTACTGCAGGTTGCATTATTTGAATAAAAGTACTCTCCATAGAGGCCAGCAGTACTCTACGTTGAGATATGTGGATGAGTACCCCTTAGTGGACACTAGTACTGCAGGTTGCATTATTTGAATAAAAGTACTCTCCATAGAGGACAGCAGTACTCCATGCTATCTTCTATTTTATGTGTAAATTCCATCCTCTTCCTGAGCTGAGCATCGTAATTTAGAGCATTTATTATATCTGGCTTTTTTACCTTTGCTTCTAACATAATTTAAGACGACCACTAACGAGGGCGTCTCCCACAAAAGGTTTGCAAGGATTAATCTGTGAAGAAAGTGGAAGCAAAAATGTTTAGAAGCTCTAGAGCAGCAGATCCTTCGACCCGCATTTCTTTGCTCCCTTAGGGCCGAGCGGGTGCGCAATTCTCCTTGATTTGGTTCCGGTATAAAATAGGTCCAGTAACAATAATATTATTAATTTATATTATTATCCTGAGCAATAATAATAAAAATACGGATAATAATAGTAATAATACACTCCAGCTTTGTTACAGTTATACCTAGAGACAGGATGCTTAAATATTTGCCTTCCATAAAATGAAATTACTTGCTTCAGGTTTTCCATTTTTTCTTTTTTATTTTACAATTTAATAAATGTTATTTTTGATGACAGGAGTGAAATTGTAATAATAATAATAATAATCCTATGAATCCTCTGCAGTTGACACTCGCTGCCGCTACAATAAAGTGTCGGACTTTTATCCGCGATATGTGGACGTCACCTTGACGGGGGTCAGCAATGAAGAACAGTGCGCTTTCAGGTGCACCAATTATCAGGGGTTCAGCTGCCGATCCTTCGCCTTCTACAGTACGGCGTCGGAGTGTTTTTTGTCAGGAGAGGACAGAGGTAAGACCGCCGCTCTTCTCTTTGAACTTCCTGAAGAAATCTTGGATCATCAAATAATGATAATTACCCCCAACAAAGAGAAATGGTCGCCTGGTTACGAAAGAAAGCAGAATCGATCAATAAGTGTCAAGACTCAAATTGATAAGATAATTCTCCAAGTGTCCGGGAACAGAATAAGTCTAAAGGAGGTTGTTTGTAGGAAAAGGATCATGGGTTCAGAAGGGTAAAGGGAACAGTGAATACAATATTTTCCTTGACGAGGTGCTGAAAATGATTACAGGTAGAGCTGTCGAGATGCATAGGATTTTTACAGAGAGCTGTTGAGATGCAGAGGATGATTACAGACAGATAACTTTTCAGAGACAGTAGGTGATTACTAAGAGAGCTGTCAAGATGCAGGAGATGATTACGAAGAAAACTGTCGAAATGCATTGAGTGCTTACAGAGAGCTGTTGAGAGGCAGAAGATGATTACAGAGAGAGCTGTCCAGGTGTTGATGATGACTGTAGTGAGAACTGTCGGAATGGAGGGGATGATTACAATGAGATCTGTCCAGGTGCAGAGGGACGTTTCGATTTGTCTTATTGATTTAAAAAAATCTTTGGATAGGAAAAGACGTGAAAACATGATCGATATGTTGAGAGATATTGGATTAGATGGTAAGGATCTAAGACCTATTCTGTTCAAACAGGCGCCGTGAAGATTCGAAATGACGAGACAGATTAGATAGACATACTTAGGGAGTGAGGTGAGAGTGCCTATTATATGGGCTGATTTTTTTTTTATTGTAAGGATTGAAAATGCATGGAAGATCTGGAAAACTTTAAAAGCATCATAATTGTAGGAAGGAACGGGAACTACACATAATACGTGGACTATACTATATTCCTCGCGGATTCTGCGATCAAACTACATAGAATTAATGTTTAATGGTCTAAATGAAGTGTGAGAAAGAAGAGAAGTAAATATAAATATCAAGAAAAGTGAAGTGATGTGAATAACAAAAAAAAAAGAGAGGTTGCGTGCAAAAATATAGAATCAAGGCACAATGATTCAACGGTGGAAAGTTTCAAAGATGTATGAGAGTAAAATTTCAGAAAGAGTTGACTGTGAAAGAGAGATAAAAACGAGAATAGCCATAGTGAAAATAATATTTAAAAAAAATGAAAAGAGATGAACACATATTTCGATGAACATGGATTTGAGATTGAAGATATTGAAATGTTATGTTTGAGCATCACTAATGTATAACATGAACACTGAAGAAGTATATTATAAAAATAATGAAGTAGTGGATGTGTAATTCTTGCGCAGAATGATGAGAATCCCCTTGCTTGCAAGGGTTACACATGAAGTGGTAGTGAGAAGAGCTGGACGAGAGAGACTTCCAATGAAGAGAGATAAAGGGAGAGATATCGATGAGGAGCTAGAGGTGAGAGCCCTCTGGTAAAGAACTGAGGGCAAGAGACCATTAATGAAGAGCTGTAGGGAAAAGATCTTTGATGAAGAGCTGGACGAGAGTCAATTCCGGTGAAAAGCTGGACGAGAGTAAATTCCGGTGAAAAGCTGGACGAGAGAGAGCTCCGATGAGGTATTGCAGGAGAGAGACCTGTGGAAGAGCTGGGAGGTAGAGAGAGAGATAGAGACTTCCGATGAAGAGCTGGAGGAGAGAGACTTCTGATGAAGAGCTGGACGGGAGGGATTTCCGATTAAGAGCTGAAGGGGAGAAGCCTCTGATAAAGTGTGTAAGGAGGACGCAGCGGGGATTCGCTAGCCATAGTGTGAGGGTGGAAGGTATAGGGAGAAATTTCCTGCTGGAAAGCCTAGAGGGACCAAGAATGAGAAACAAAGACATGGACCCACGTTTAACTATGACTGCTCTACTCGCGAGTGCAAATCCATGGTTATCCACGTCACTTGACTGCCATTCGGTTAAAGCTAGGTTAATCTAGGGTATGCCGATATCTACTAGTGGTCGTGGGGAGTATTTATCTTTACTGAAGTTAAGTAAGGTTCAGTAAAAGAAAATAACCAACCTAGAGAACTTACCAAAATAAATAAATATGCAAACAACCTACCTAACATACCTTTGCAAACACTTATGGAGTGGTTATCTTCATTCTCTCCAATTTTGGATTACGCCTCACTTATTAGTGTCCACGGTGCCGCTTATCTCTACTTAATCCGAGCTCTTGAAAATGTAACTATCAGGTAATCCCAGTTGAGTTTTAGGTAGGTCAAATAAGAGCTTGGTCAATAACTTCTACCTTGGGTTACGCCCAACTAAACTGGAAGTTCCCACTAGACAAAGTTGGGAAGATAATTAATTAAGGTTGAATCTACTACTAATAAACTAAGTACTTTTATAGTCATTGAACCATAATATAAACTTTTCATTTTAACTAATTATTAGGTATATGATGCTTAACTAGGTTTTTTTAAATCAGGGTTAGATCCTAACTTGATCTAGGTTTCCTTGACTTCGAT
Organism: Ceratothoa steindachneri; assembly: GCA_963969495.1. NCBI lineage: Eukaryota > Metazoa > Arthropoda > Malacostraca > Isopoda > Cymothoidae > Ceratothoa > Ceratothoa steindachneri. Next base: position 47,580,401 of record OZ018329.1, read on the forward strand.
CAGGAGGTGTTAATCCCACTTAAACTGTATTACCTCTGCCTAGTTATAAATCTTTTGTTTACATTGTAGAATTATTAATTAAAAGGGGATTATCATTGCCTTAAAGGGTCAAATTATGACTCATAAGAGGATTAACTTTGTCTGGGATTATATTCCCCCGGGATTACCTTTGCCTGCTCACAAATCTTTTGTTTACGTGGTAGAATTATCAATTAAAAGGTGATTATCACTGTCTGGGTCATCTTTGATTGGGATTACCTTTGCCTAGTCACAAATGTGTTGCTTATATCGTAGAATTATGACTTAAAAAGGAATAATTACCTTTCTCTGGCATTATCTTCACCTAGATTACCTTTGTCTAGTCACAAATTCCTTGTTTACATCATAGAATTATGACTCAAAAGGAGAATACCTTTGTCTGGGTTTATCTTCACCTGGGATTACCTTTTTCCGATGAGAAATTCTTTGTTAACATCATAGAATTATGACTTAAAAGGAAATAATTACCTCTCTTTGGGATTATCTTCACCTATATTACCTTTGTCTGGTCACAAATTATTTGTTTACATCATAGAATTATGACTCAAAAGGTGAATACCTTTGTCTGTGTTTATCTTCACCTGGGATTACCATGTCCGGTCACAAATCCTTTGTTTAAATGATAGAATTAGGACTTATAAAGGCATTTTTAGGTGATATAATTTTTTAGACTTGCATTGGCCCTTTCCCCTAATGGTTATCGTCTTCGACTCACCGGCTAGTGGCTGTCAGGCTTTTTATAGACAACCGTGCTAAGGCTAACATCTGGAGGGTTGCGTCTATATATCTTTGACAAATTTTCACTCTCTCCATCTTTACCACTTTCTTTACCAATCTCCTCTTACAAACTTTCTGTTGGTGATGCCTTCGTTGGTTATCTCTTTAATGTTTAAAAAAGGTGCTTCGACTCAGAACAGGTAATTTGTGGACCCGAAAAGCAACATTCATATATTATTATTATTATTATTATTATTATTATTATTATTATAGGCACTGGACCTATTCCACGCAGGGGGTGGGTAGCTCATTCGCACGTCATCAACACAAAGCCAATCAAAACGCCGCTCTTACTTCCCTTCCCATCTTCACTGCGCAACATGCCCACTCCTTCGTTCCGGATCACTGCCCTATCCACATACCCTTGATGCGGAACGCGTGCCTACTTCAGCTGAAGTCACGAAGGGTCCCCCCCCCCAATATTGACCGAAATTTGGTGCCTTTGAGCTCAAGATTGTCATTCTGATCTTTATGTGAATTTCACCATCCGGTCCTGGGATCTCATCCTCGATGTGAGGGGAAAATGGCGCCACTTAACCACATCTAACAAATTAGGTGTTACTTCGATAATTTCCAATAATTTACTCCTCCTGTATAGTTTGGTGTCTTACCTAATTGTTAAAATATCAAACGACGCGTAGGGAAAGAGAAGATCCACGCCATTCATTCTAGTAGAGGTTGGTATCGAGTTTAACTTGATGTAGCCATATTGCGCAGTGAGTGGCGCATTCTAGAGTGTTCGGAAGATAAACTCCACCCATTACAGGAGTAGTAAATTTGTCTAATCTGATTCCTCTCCCAACACAGCTTCCAGCTCTTCGGATGCGCTGGCAGGTCGTCAGGGAACCAACTTTTACGACAGACAGTGCCGCCGCGGTGATCAAGGTGGAGGGGAACCTGGAGGGGGTGTAGGTGGAGGCAGTACAGGAGGTGGGGCGTTTGGAGGAGGAGGGGAGATAGGTGGAGGTAGTACTGGTGGTGGAGGATTTGGAGGAGAAGGAAGTGGAGGAACGAAAGGAGGTGGTGGAGGTGGAGGAGGAGGAGGAAGTAGTGCAGGGGGCGGTGTAGGAGGAAGTGGAGGTGGTACCGGTGGAGGAGGTAGTACTGGTGGAGGTGGGTTTGGCCTAGATGGTACTGGTGGTGGAGGAGGATTTGGAGGAAGTGGAACGGGTGGAGGAGGAGGATTTGGTGGAGGTCGTCCTGGAAGTGGAGGAGGTGATAGTGGGGGAGGAGGTGGATTTGGTGGTGGTGGTACAGGTGGAGGAGAAGGAGGATTCGGTGGAGGTGGTACTGGTGGGGGAGGAGGTGGTTTTGGCGGCGGTGGTGATGATGGAGGAGGTCGTCCTGGCAGTGGAGGAGGTGGATTTGGTGGAGGAGGAGGAGAAGGAGGAGGAGGAGGAGGAGGATTTGGCGGAGGTCGTCCTGGTAGTGGAGGAGAAGGAGGATTTGGTGGAGGTCGTCCTGGCAGTGGAGGGGGTGGATTTGGTGGAGGAGGAGGAGGAGGATTTGGCGGAGGTCGTCCTGGTAGTGGAGGAGAAGGAGGATTTGGTGGAGGTCTTCCTGGCAGTGGAGGAGAAGGAGGATTTGGTGGAGGTCGTCCTGGTAGTGGAGGAGAAGGAGGATTTGGCGGAGGTCGTCCTGGCAGTGGAGGAGAAGGAGGATTTGGTGGAGGTCGTCCTGGCAGTGGAGGTGGTGGATTTGGTGGAGGTCGTCCTGATAGTGGAGGAGGTGGATTTGGTGGAGGTCGTCCTGATAGTGGAGGAGGAGGATTTGGTGGAGGTCGTCCTGATAGTGGAGGTCGTCCTGGCAGCGGAGGGGGTGGATTTGGTGGAGGTCGTCCTGGTAGTGGAGGAGAAGGAGGATTTGGTGGAGGTCGTCCTGGCAGTGGAGGAGGTGGATTTGGTGGAGGTCGTCCTGACAGTGGAGGAGAAGGAGGATTTGGTGGAGGTCGTCCTGTCAGTGGAGGAGGAGGATTTGGTGGAGGAGGAGAAGGAGGATTTGGCGGAGGTCGTCCTGGTATTGGAGGAGAAGGAGGATTTGGCGGAGGTCGTCCTGGCAGTGGAGGAGGAGGATTTGGTGGAGGTCGTCCTGGCAGTGGAGGAGGAGGATTTGGTGGAGGTCGTCCTGGCAGTGGAGGAGAAGGAGGATTTGGTGGAGGTCGTCCTGGCAGTGGAGGAGGTGGATTTGGTGGAGGAGGAGAAGGAGGATTTGGTGGAGGTCGTCCTGACAGTGGAGGAGAAGGAGGATTTGGTGGAGGTCGTCCTGGCAGTGGAGGAGGAGGATTTGGTGGAGGTCGTCCTGGCAGTGGAGGGGGCGGATTTGGTGGTGGTCGTCCTGACAGCGGAGGAGGAGGAGGATTTGGCGGGGGTGGTACCGTTGGGGAAGGATTTGGTGGAGGAGGAGAAGGGATTGGAGGTGGTGGTTTTGGGGGATTTGATGTCCCAGGAAAGGGAACCAGACCTTCAGGGGGAAGTTCTGAAGATACTGGCGGTGGTTTTGGAGGTGCTGGAGGAGGGGGAGGAGTTAGTGGAGGCGGAACTTTCGGCAGTGGAGGATTCGGTGGAAGTAGTGGTGGAGGATTTGGGGGTAGTGGAGGAGGGTTTGGGACTGGTGGATTTGGAGGTTTCGGAGGCGCAGGAAGCGGGGGAGGAGGAGGCTTTGGAGGTTCTGGAAGTGGTTTGGGTGGAGGTTTTGGGAGTGGTGGGGGAGGTTTCGGTGGTTTTGGTGGTAGTGGAGGTGGTTTTAGCGGTAGTGGGGGTGGCTTTGGAAATCCTGATGGTACTGGAGGAGGTTTTGGACATGGAGGTGGAGGTTTCGGCTTTGGAGGTGGAGGTTTCGGCTTTGGAAGTGAACCTGGTGGAAGAGGTAGCTATGCAAGGGTTGTTAATGGTATTGTTGCATGATTCTCTTTTAATTGATATTGTGAAATTGAGATTTGAATTGAGGTTTATTTCGAGTCGCTGCCATTCTTTGTCTCTCTTCAGAAACCCTTTGTAGAGTTGGGACCGGAACTTATGAAAAGGTCACTGGGTACGAGCTTCGTGAAGTTGTTAGCTCACGAATTTTGTCAGCAAGTAAACCAGGTATGCTAACACTCTCCCGATATCTATCATTTTTCTGATCTTCTTCACTCAATGCTCTGCAATTACTCTACTAATATGAAGTTCCATTGGAGCTTTTATACTTTCAACCACTCTTTTATGGGGTCTACATTGCGGAGTTCTACAGCCTTATTCAGACGTTGCTTTATTCTCGTAATATATTCTAAGTTTTGAGGAGTGTTTAGGTTTCGCTTGTGTAATAATAAGATAGGATAACGAGGTGTTTAAGAATCACTTTTTCACGTTGTCACTCTCAGGGATAACAACCCAGTGCTTGGCGAGGTGCAACGCTGATAACGCTTGCCGTGCAGTCAACTTGGATCATAACCAGTACCAGTGCTTTAGCCTTAATAGAGGAGCTTCTCAACAACCAGCAGATTTTCGAACGTACTCTGGAAATGACCATTTCGAAGCTATATGTCTCAGAGGTATTTTTTTCCTATTTGATTTTATTTTTCATTTAATTGTATCTTCATTTTACCAATATTTCACTATTGATGTCCATTTGCAGTAATGAAGATTTTAGTTAGTGCCTGACTATAGTTAGTCCGTCATAAGACTGTCGCGATCAAAAACAATTTAGGTTTTCTTAGAGTTCATTTGTCATTCAATATATGTCCTTGCTATCGCAAAGCACAGAATCCCGCCATTCTAATCATTCTTGTACAGCTGTTGCCAAGGGTTGGATGAAGGTAAATTTGTGGTTCCTAAGCTGTATTGCTTAAGTTTAGTTCCTTGGGCATTTTACAGGACAAAGAAAATGAATTCAATTGAGTTTGTGTAAGATGTATGTGTAAAGGAGAAAAAATGTTAGGTGTATAATGACAGAGAGATAAAGTGGGAAAAGGAGAAAAATGTAGATTTGCAGATGCAAGCCGCCTAGAGGTCATGCTAATCTCTTTCTTTTGTCAGTCTTCGACTGTGTTTGTTTCTTTTGCGCTTTTACTTTCTTTTAGGCGTTCAAGACTATTGCGTATGTGTTTCATTTATGTTTCTTGTCAATTTCTTTTGCTTTTTTCTTTTGTATTGTGTCAATTTGTGTTGTTTTTTGTGTTTCTACATGTTAATTTGATTACTTGTGTTCGTATTTTGTTTTTAAGTTTTGTATTTTGTTTGCTTGTGTTCTTATATTGTTGTTTATATGTTCGTATACTTGTGTCTTCATATATTGTCGTTGTCAAAGATTCATGGGCTTTATAACCTCGAGGCTCTCATCCTTCTGTCCTCTGCTCGATGGGTGACCTTTCCTTCTCAGTTTGTGCTCCTAGACTCTGGAATGCTCTTCCTGCCGAAGTTCGATCCTCTCCCTCCCTTGCTACTTTTAAACGTCTCCTGAAGACTTATCTTCAGAATTGCCTTCTCTCCCCTCTAAACTTTATCTACACTCGCTGCACAACCTGCGCTCTGGGAGGGCTAACAGCCCTGAAGGGCGCAATATAAATACCTATTATCATTATTATTAATAGTTATGGCCCCGTATCAACTTCAGAAACAAACCCTGGGCGATAGTTATCCATAAAAGGTCAAGGGTTGTGATCATTTTGGGACTTCCACTTCTCAACCCATTCATGTTTAGGATCACTCAGAGATCCTCGATTGGATTAAGATCTAGCGAGTTTTCCAGGATATGGAGCTATATATTTGGTGGGGTTTCCAAACCACCTCTTTACTTGTGCTTGATAACACCCGGTCTTCTACCATGCTAGAAAACGCATTGAGCCCCACCAAAGTAATTATAGATTGTTCAAAAGAATTGATCTAGGAGGGACATTTTGGTACCATTCTTAGTTTTATAGGTATGTTGGGGACAAAATATAGTTTCATAATAAATACTTTGTCGGTTGAAGTGTGTTGAAACGAGCGAAAGAGTGGTGACAATGAGGGGGGTTGCTCTCAACGGGTACTCATAGGTTAGGTTAGGTTGGCCCGCTGAATTTGGTTTTGGAACCTTGAGTTGCCGCTTTGAAATTTAGTCGCCTTAGTCTTTGTATTGAACTCGTAATGAACTGCAATATTATTAAAGTGCTTCATAAAAAAAATGAGTTGAAGTTTAACCATCGTTAACGTTGTTGAGGCAGTAAACTCTGGCTATAGACTGCTACTCTATCACGAATCTTTATTATTCCAGGCAGGTTATGTGGACTACTCTGGACGTTTGAGAGGATTCCAAATTCCCGAATGAGAGGAAAAGAAATTCAACGTTTTACTGGAGTTTCGTAAGAAATTTAAATTTCACTAAATTTTGGTAATAGGGTTTCAAATAAAGTCCAATCGCCTCTTTTTTTTATTATTTACTTTGGGATACGTGTTTCACACATTAATCACCTGCCCAAATTTACCTACTCCTGGCAGGGAATGCAATTATTTATTTACTCTTTTTAAAATAACTACAACATTTAAACTCCTTCTTATGCTCCTCTTCATAGTACTACTTTTTGACTCGGGTCATTTTCAGTAGGGAGATATCTTGCTCCACTTTTATGATTCTTCCCCCTTTAGCTTTTCCCAACTTTAACTCATTTTTTTACTCTACTGCGCATCTCTTATCTTTTAATTGTTTGTTGTACTCTTTTAAGAACGGGTTCAGAATGGTAGAAAGTTGACAATGTAGGGAATTGACTTATATAATTTATAAAAGATAAATTTATGCATAACAATAAACAGACCGATAAGAGAACAGATTATCCTAAATTTTATCTAATGAAAAAAGGTTATTAGAAATTATACACGTTTGTCAAACATTTGGACAATAGCGATCACAACATAATACGATTCGATCTAAATATTCTTTACAATGTTTACCAGAGCTGTCACACATTTTGTACTTTAAATCTTTCAATTTTGATCGTTTTCCGGCCTGCTTAAAGCTCTAAGTTTGGATGATGTTTTAAACGTTGTTAAAGGCCAAAATATTTATGATGAATTTTAGTGTTAATTTTTTACAATATATAACGAAAGAGTGCACTATAAACCTAGTGCTTCTAATTGATAAAATCAGGAGTCATATATAAGTATTGAGGTTAAAAACGGCATAAGGGAACGTAACCGATTGTATAAAATTTAAAAATCATCAATAATTTTGAGAATTGAAACCGATACCTTTATTTTTTACCATCCCAAACCTAAAATAAGAACAACCAAAATGAACTATGAAATGGAACCAGCGTTGTGGTCCAAACACGAGCACAAGGAGTGCAACGCGCCCCTTCAGGATGCCGAAGTTGGTTTTAGGGACCATCCAAATCACGTAAAGAAGACATTAAATGACCATTTTGCAAATGTTTTTACCGAAGAGGATACAAATAACTTTACCTGTAGGTAAGTTATTTGTATTTTCGACGCTAAAAACATTTGCAAAATGATCATTTAATAAATGTCATCCAGGTCATCTCTATAGAAGTCTTGTAATGTTATAGAAGACGTAATCATATTTGATAAAGACACTACCTTCAAATTTAATATAACCGAAAATTAATTAGTTTTTATATTAAGAAAATGAAAATTTTCATATTGCGGAGTCTGAATAAAATTGATCCAATCTACCCTATAATATTATAAAGCGAACTGTTAAAACTCCTTAATACAATTTCTAAACACTCTATTAGCGAGGGAATAGAGCTAAGCAGTTCAAAGAGTCAAATATCAGGTAAATTTTCAAAAAATAAAGACTGATCCTGGAAACTTTACATTTAGCCCATCTTCCTTACTTCCGTTGTTGTTAAATGAGTATATTATTAGAGATAGTATCACATAACATCTGTAGGTAAATAACAATAAATGACTCAGAGCGCAGCTTTCGATGCAGATATTCGTGCGTAACTCAATAGCTCGATTTTTTTTTTTTTACGAAATTTTGGCATCGTTTTACCAAAATAAAGCTGTAAATATAGTATATTTAGAATATACAACGGGTATGAAACTGTTCCACATAAACAAATTCTCGAACAAGCTAAAAACGCATGGAATATGTGAAATATACTAAAATAGATTAAGAACTAGCAGTAAACCGTAGGTAGAGAGTTATAGTCAATAGAAGTAGGTCATAGTGGGCATCAGCCCCTAGCGGCGCTCCTCAGTGATCTTTTGTCGGGTCCTTGCTTTATATATATACCAGACAATGGCTTCGCCACTCCCCCCTATGGGGGGCGCTTGCGCTTCGATACTAAGATTAAAATTTAAAATCTAAAAAAAAGCAGCAATGGTTAAATTTTGATAAATTTTCTGAACTTCGCCAATTATAATAATTTTAAAAAGGAACTCTAAACTAAATTTCCGCCCTTTCAAAATATCACGTTGCTAAAATATAGTTATAGAAGAAGATATATAAAAATAAATTTCTTAACTTCACCATTTGTAATTCTTTGTGTTTAAAAAATTCACAAAATTTCGATACTTATATTTATTTCTGAACTTCACCATTTTGTTTTTTGATATTATAAAAGAATTATTAGAAATAACTTTGATAATAAAACGTAAGTCATTTGTCCACTAAGGAAAAAAACATTTATTAATTTTTCACCCATCTTCAAAAATCCAGTTATACAATTATAAAGTTAGTGATGATGATACAATTTAAGTGAGTAGCAGAAATACCATAATTAATTACAAAGAAATTAAATAACGCACTAACAACCCCTATTTGAACTTGCTTTAGAGAGTGAGGTATCCCCCCCCCAAAAAAAAAAGACAAAAGAAACCAAATTATTCGTTTTGATTTGAAATCGATTGGTTATTTTAGTTTTAAAGTTAGTTGGTAGTTACAGTAAAGATAGTTAGTAACGGGCGCCAATTGGTTGGTTGAGTAATTAAATTATATGTAAGGGGACTACAATTGAATCTGATTTGAGTGAAGGTTTCCGTAATATTATGAAAATCGATTCCCAAATCCTAAGTGCCTGTTCATTTTTATATGCAGCTATAACGTACGAGAAGTGCAGGCGAGCGGCTTAAAAGCTTCGCTTAAATGAGTCTTTTTTGAGACTCAGGATGGCAGAGTGGATTCGCCGCTGGCTAACAGTGGTCCAATGACGCGGGAAACTGTTCGCAACTCGTTTACGCTATTAATTTTTCTTTGCCCCTTTTCCTACTCCCCTCTATCTACACAGCCAGCCATTATCTTAAAATTATCTATATTAATATCTGTTTTACATTTTTTGATGTGACTGTGCATGAGGGAATTTTCTTTTTGTCTCAGATTGTTCCTTGTTCCTTTGCCAATACCTAAGTAAGGCGAAACACTCGCCTCCACTGTACGTGTAGTGTTGCCAATGCAGATTTCCCTTGAACCACGAGGGCAAGTGAACTCGTATATGACATCACTACACAACCATAATTGGAAGTTTTCTTTCATTCTGATAAAAACCCTTTTGTTATTTTGTTTATTCCCCCCCACCCTCATATATATATATATATATATATATATATATATATGGTACGGTTAATGTAGTGGCATTATTAGACAACTGCTCTACTTCAGGTCCAGCGGGAGATCCTTTCCTCCTCGAACTGGAAGACTACATTAATATAGGATGATAATCCACCAGTCCCAAAAAACTGGTTTCAAAGTTACCCCTTTAGTTAGCCTCTTTAACGTCACAGAAAACCATTATTATTAATATATTAACAGCGTTGACTTAGACAAAACACCCGAAAGATGGAAAAAGATCCAAGATAAATTGGTACGGTTAATATAGTGGCATTATTAGACAACTGCTCTACTTCAGGTCCTCTAGTTTTCCAGTTCGAGGAGGAAAGGATCTCCCGTTGGATCTGAAGTTGAGCAGTTGTCTAATAATGCCACTACATTAACCGTACCAATTTGTCTTGGATCTTTTTCCATATATATATATATATATATATATATATATATATAAGGATAAATATTGGTTAAGCTTCTCCTATGGAACTTCAATTTAATTTGAAGTATGAACGAGAGGACGTATAAATGGAAATTCATTTCATTTTCTTGATACAACGTTTCGGGTGAACTTTTCACCCATCTTCGGGTACTGGAAATACAATTTGTGGAAAACAATTTATTTAATGTTAATTAAGGAGGGGGCTAGCGATAAATTTACAGGTAATTGATAATTTCTGGATTATTATGTTACGAGTCAAAAATTAACGATTGGGAAAACACAGGAAACACATCAGGATAAACCAACCTTAAACAATCAGCCGTTAGAGGATAACTAAGGAGAAAGGGCGAGGAGCGTAAGAAGAAAGAGAAGGTTAGGAGGTTGGTATTATTTTGGTTTAGAGTAGAAGTAGTGAGTGAGAAGAGGAATCGGAATTTAAGAAAGGAGAAAGTTATTTAAATTTGGGATGGAAAATATTGTATAAAATTGGGCCGTAATTTTTTCAGTCAGAGACACAGGAAAGCCGTTTTGTTTGAAAAAATTAGTAAAAAATGCGACTTCTTGGTGAAATCCGGAGTAGGATGAACAAATATTAAAAGCCCGGAATATTAGTGTTTTGATGGCACTTATTTTGAAAGAAAGGTGACTGAAAAAATTACAGCCTAATTTTTAAACAATATTTTCCATCCCAAATTTAAATTCCCTACTGTTTGCAAAGATATCCATTACATAATCTTTCCGGATCTGGGTTTTTTAAACAAAAAAAATTCAAAAGAAATTACATCTCTATTAAATAAATTCTTTTTCCATACCGACTTTAAGTTTATTTTCATAAATAGACACCACATAGGATTATACTTCAATTGTAAGGACAGAATCCCACCTGAAGCGAAGTGCTCCGTTGTGTATGAGTTTACTTGCCCCAATTGTAAACTGGGAAGATACATAGCTAGTACTGTGCGCTTGCTGAGGGCGAGGTTCTGTTCCCATTTGGGTGTTAGCCACAGGACAGGGGGGGTTCTCTCTACGGAAGAATTCTCACCTGCTAGGCTTCGCTCTATTAAGTGTAAAACTGAAATCACAACGGACGATTTTAAAGTCTTAAAAACCACCCTTGATACCATATCATTAAGGATTCTTGAATCCATGTATATTAAATACCTTTATCCTTCCTTAAATTCCGATTCCTCTTCTCACCCACTAATTCTACTCTAAACCAAAATAATACCAACCTCCTAACCTTCTCTTTTTTCTTACGCTCCTCGCCCTTTCTCCCCAGTTATCCTCTAACGGCTGATTGTTTACGGTTGGTTTATCCTGATGTGTTTCCTGTGTTTTCCCAATCGTTAATTTTTGACTCGTAACATAATAATCCAGAAATTATCAATTACCTGTAAATTTATCGCTAGCCCCCTCCTTAATTAACATTAAATAAATTGTTTTCCACAAATTGTATTTCCAGTACCCGAAGATGGGTGAAAAGTTCACCCGAAACGTTGTATCAAGAAAATGAAATGAATTTCCATTTATACGTCCTTTCGTTTCTCCTTCAATATATATATATATATATATATATATATATATATATATATATATATATATATATATATATATAAATATATATATATATATATATATAAATATATATATATATATATATATATATATATATATATATATATATATATATATATATATATATATATATATATATATATATATATATATATATATATATGTGTGTGTGTGTGTGTGTGTGTGTGTGTGTGATTTTAACTCTAATTTATTCCGTGAAATTTTAAAATTTGTTGTTAACATGACACTAGAGGTACTAGGGCAAAATATCTTATGAACTATGAAAACTAGGGAAAAGACTGATGGAGTAAATGTATAGTCGGAAAGATGGCAAAAGTAGAGATATTACAATATGGGTGGTCAAATTTTAAACGCAGTCAACAGAGAAAAGGATTTAAATTTCATAATTTAGAGTGATCTAAAAATCATAAAACTGCACTGTAGCTTAACAAAGGTGAATGGGGCTATAAGATACACAACGAGACATTTTTCGACTAAATCAAGAGATATTCTTTCCTTATAAAACGCGCTTGCAAGACTTCATTTGAAGTATGCGGTGCAATTCTGATCTCCTGACACGTGATATGGCATTGTAATATGATAACGCCTCCATCGTCGAGCGACGAAATTAATTCTTAAACTTAAAAATGTGGCATTTCGATTTACTTTCACTCGAGAATCGGCATCTATGAGCCTAACTTAATGGTCTTTGAAATACTAAATGAGTTCACTAATATGAATTAGGTCAATATTTGTGTTAGATAGCAGTGCATAAACTAGAAACAATGATTTCAAGCTAATAAACAGAAGATTATTTACTGAGATAGCACATTTCTTTTCTTATAAAATAACTTTTAGTGGTATATCAATAAAACCACTAAACAAAATATGTGTAGGAATAGAATTGATCAATTTTCCTTTAAAATATAACAACATAAAAAGCTGTCAAACTATTTCTTTATCCATAATATATCTTCCTTTTACCTCTGTTTCACTATTTCCCCTCATATTTTTAAATACCCTTGAGTGGATCTTGAACTCTTTGCTGGTTTGTAATTTTGTGATAAGTGAAACGAATCTACATTTTCCATTAATCACTTGACCACAACTCTTTTCGTACTCCTGCAGGAAGTTTGAGTGCATGGAATTATGCTTGAACTCTCAGGACTACGAATGTAGGTCAGCCAACTATGAACACAGGACTAACGTATGTGCGCTCTTCGATCAAGACCGATACTCGAACCCTAATTTATTTGTTGAGGCCCCTCGAGTTGACTACCTCGAGAATCAGTGCTCGACCCGTAAGTTTCTACCTCCAGGTTATCACTGGAGTTGTTGGACAAAGGTTGCATATCAGTGAACTTGTTGCAGATATATGAACAAAGATAACCGATCTACTTCCACAGATGGGCTCTGAAGTTGTTGGACAAAGGTTGCGTATCAGTGAACTTGTTGAAGATATATGTACAAAGATAACTGGTCCACATTTAAAGATGGGCTCTGAAGTTATTGGACAAAGGTTGCGTATCAGTGAACTTGTTGCAGCTATATGGACAAAAATAACCAGTCCACCTTCACAGCCCAGTTCTGAAGTTGTTGGACAAATGTTGCATATTAGTGAACTTGTGTGTTTTTTAATTGCTTAGAGTGTTGTTGCTACTTGCTTAAAACCCAGAACCCAAAACCAACGCGGGTATCGCCGTGAGGAAATTTGTTAGGAGAGTTCTGTGAAGAAAATAGTAAAGAGAGAGGAAGAAAAAATGTGTAGAGGAGATATAATTGCAGATCAACTTGCGAGCTTTGGAATTGGGGAGGAGAAGGCAGGTAATCTTCCTCATGTCAGCTGCAATGTGGTTGGTCATGTTTCACCTAACGCATACTTGCAGGCTATTTTATGTAGTGTAGGAAGAATGGAAGTATGATCGAATCCTGAATGTGATTTCAGGAACCCCGGGGCAGGTGCCCTAACGTGAGATCTTCTGCTGACAATTCAAATTAGCTTAAATTAACTTAGACCAACTAACTTAATTTTAACTTAGTTTCAGATTAAAATAGTGGAGAGCAGTGAAGGTACTGAGGGAAATAAAAAAAAGTAGCCCATGATTTTTCAAAACTTATTGGCCGCCCCTCGTATATATATATATATATATATATATATATATATATATATATATATATATATATATATATATATATGTATATATATATATATATATATATATATACATATATATATATATATATATATATATATATATATATATATATATATATATATATATATATATATATATATATATATAGTATCCCTCACCTATTTAATCTAGAAAATACTTTTATATCGCGCTATCTACACTATAGAATTTTGGTGATAGGGGAGTTTTCATGTGCAAGGTATCCCTGTTAAATATATTTTAGGTTTCTTTAATGTGCTGTTTTCCTTCGTTCAGACGCCACTGGCTGCTCTTACGAAAACACAATAAGGGACAGATTTCTTCTTCACGTCACTAAAGCCGTGAGTGTCTATACGGTCTTTGACTGCGAGCGAGCCTGCACGATGGAGAGAGAGTTCAAATGCAGATCTTTCTCATTTCTTGGAGAGGTCAGTGATATTTAGTCCAACCGCCATTGCATTCGTACTAGCCAAAGACAACTGCATTAGTTAATAGCCTAAATACACTTTGTGCTAGATCCACCAACACTTTTCAAATAAACCGCTCTAATTCTAAGATGCCCTACTTAACATTTTGGTAATAATATGGGTTACATTTGTACATTAAAAGTTTCAATTAATTTATTGTGCTGGAGATTTTACATTTAAGATTTGACTACGAAATTGGTTATATATGGTACATCGATAATGAAAAAAACAACAAATTCAAACCAGGAATCCTCTTTCTGTGGGCACATTTCCAATTCATCCCATAGCACAAACCATTTTCTTTCTTCTCATAACTCACGCTATTTGGCGTACCTGTGCAACCGCTATTCTAATAAAGAGATTAAAGGGCGTAACATTGTCCTGATTGTAATTTCGCGCGTCAGCGGTATTGTATATCATATTAAAGGTGAAGTTTGCATAATTTGACACATGACCTGATTGCTCTTATTCTTTGTGAGCAATCATGGGCAACGTTAAAAAAAATATTGGTTTTTACCACCGATCTGCACTTATTTTATGTCTTTTGCGAGTATTTCTCTGTTTGGGCATATAGGTTAACGGGAAATTTTAACCACGAGTATATATGTATAGTGTTTTGGTTGTTCCTTAATTAAGGCCCTATTTCGGATGTTACAAAATTATGGTAGTTTTGTTTCAATGGCATATTTGAGATGTGGTTTAATGTTTTTCACCTGTCTCTTAGAGATGGTGGAACATTGATGTAGTTTTGGTTGTTTTTCAATGAGTTTGTTCTGATGTCGCAACATTGCATTGCCTTTTGTGTTTTATAAGTGATCTATTTCGGATTTTGCAACATTGAGCTGGGTTTTGTTAGTTTTCAATTGCCAATTGCGATGTTGCAACATTGTGGTGGTTAGGGTTGATTATCATGGGCCTATTTCGAGTGTTGAAGTACCTATTGATGCTTTTTTCAAAGGCTTATTTTGGATCTTACAACCAAGTAGTTTTTGTAGTTTTTCAAGGATTTATTTCTCATGTTGCAGTAATGAGGGGCTTTTTTTGTTTCCGAATGCTATATTTGGGATTAACAACATTAGGGTTATTTTTGTTACTTCTCAAGGGCCTATTTTGGAAATTGTAACATTGAGGTGTTGATGTTGTTTTTATTTACAAGAATGCTTTTTGGATGTGCATCAATTTGATTCTTATTGTTCTTAAGGGCCTATTTGGGATGTTGCAACATTAAAGTCTTATTTTTATTATTTCTCACGGGCTTAGAATTTTCATGAAGTTCGTCTATGGTTACTGATATCTTGTATGGTTGTTTTGCTTACAGACAAACGTCAGAGCTGATCAATGTCTACTCAGCTCTGTCACGGCCGGTGATGTTGGTCGCAGCAACCTCATATTTCAAAGGGGAGCCACATACGCCGAGAAGATCTGTCAAACAATTCCTGAAAGTTCGTTTTGACCGTTGAATTATAAATGGGTTTAAGGTCGCACTTTTGAGTATCTTTACCCTTTATGCGAACTTCTTCTTGTAGGCTTATTATAGCGCATCCCTCTCCCAGTACTGATCTTTGAATTCGTTTGTCAATCTTCACTTTTTCTTCAATAAGTGGAAGTGTCATCGTTGATCACTAGTATTCTTTAGTTTGCCAAACATTAAATGCAAATTCCTGAGGAGAGGAAATGTTAAAAAGCTCTAAAACCTCCTTAAATGCGAACTACTTTGTAGTGTCAAGTGTGAAGCGAGTGGTTTATAAGCCAAGACACACACACGGTCGAGGGTGTTAGGCCTCCTTTCACTGGTCTTAGCTGAGTCCGTGGTTCGGATCTCGGTATTGCTCCTTCAGCTATTTATTTAGTTTTTTAGTTTTGCCCCATTTCACTTCTCCTCTCCTCCCTCCTCAGCCTCCACCGTTCCTTCTTCCTCTGGCCCATCAAACATGGTGAGACCTAGGGGAGGATGGCGTCGAGGAACCGGGAGGTGAGAACTTGCGGCCGATTCACATCTTCCACACCAAAATCTTCCTACACCTCCCCTTCTCTAACTCTCAGAACATAGCAGATATAAATAGGAATGAAAGTGAAACTATTAATTTAAACTTTAAAAGAAATTTTAGAAAAAAATTGATAGCCAAGTTTTAAATAAGTTTTGAAACAGTTTTAAGTGACTTTTGAAGCTCGGGTGCGTCATATTGAATACCTTTTTGCTCTATTTTCTTTTTCACAGGAGAGATTTCATTCACTGAGAGACCACCAATTGGATCAGGTACGTTTGTCATAATAGAGCAGAGGTTCTCAACCAGAGGAACCTCCCTCAGAGCCGTTTTAAAGGGTGAATCGGGCCCGCCGATTGACAGACTCAAATTGGTCAATCTTTTTGGAAATACACCACTAAGGATTGTACATAATCTAATGGAGACATCACACTATTAAATGCTGTAGAATGACTGGAAAAAAACGATATTTCACATTTTTATCTGGAAAAATTCCATCTATAATTATTATTATAACCAGGCAATGGCTTCGCCACCTTGTGCTTCGCTACTAAGATTAAAATTTAAAATTTAAAAAAAACAGCCATGGTTAAATTTTTCTCTGAACTTTGCCAATTATAATAATTTTAAAAAGAAACTCTAAACTAAATTTCCCCCCTTTCAAAATATTACGTTGCTAAAATATAGAGTTCTAGAAGAAGATATATAAAAATAAATTTTCTGAACTTCACCATTTGTAATTCTTTGGGTTTTAAAGAATTCACAAAATTTCTATACTTATATTTATTTCTGAACTTCACCATTTTGTTTTATAATATTATAAAAGAATTATTAGATATAACTTTGATAAAAAAACATAAGTCATAACCAAACTAAGAGGAAATTATTATTTAAATACTCAAAAAATCGCCTTCTTAAATTATAGAGTTAGTGATGATGATGATGATGATGATGATGATATAGCCGTTTAATTCGGTCTTAGAAAGATTGGAGGACATTGTGAAATGTGACAAAAATGAGCCATAAAGTAAAAAGAGGTCAGGAATCGCTGTTGGAGAGGATAACTTACTACAGTTACACGACTACGTATACAGGAAATTTAGTAGACATACTATGGTATGGTATGTTACAGGTTTTAGCCCAATATAAGAGAGACACCATGTTTAGTAGGCTTAGTACAGATGGTGACCTGTTAAGGTAGAACCCCCATATAATATAGACACCCCATATATCGATCTAAGATATAGGGCTGTCCTATTGGTAGAACACCAAAAAAAAACCCAACCCAAAACAACATATAGATCTAGTTCGCATAACCTGTTGCAGGTTGTTTTTGGAAGAGGTGGTGCTACGATCTACAAGCTTTTACCAGGTATCAATGGAGACCTAGCGTTAAACGTGGGGTTCGATACACAGGTTCCTGCAAAGCAGTTACCCATAGTCATCCTGAATCGATACACCATCGAGTGACTAACCGCACGTGATGAGGCTACTAACATATTAGCTTACCCCATCTAATATGGACACAACATTTGGTGAATTTTACACATAGACTGACCTCTGTCGCCGGTGTGCATATTCCATATAATACTATATAAACAGAAAATTTAATGGACTTATGTGGCCTGTTACAAGCAGAGACACATAAAACATAGGCTCACTATTTTGATGAATCTAAATCATCTTAGACCTACACAATCGAACCCAAAACAAGTCGAATAAAGCAGTGATTTATTTAAAAGTTAATCGTAGTACATTAGTCTAAACACAACAAATAATATGACCTAAATAGCCTAAACTAATTAACGTAAAATACACATACCTAAAAATCAAAATAGGGGAGACCTAAATAGCCTAAACTAATTAACATATAAAATAAAAACGCCTAAAAATTACAACAGGTGAGACCTAAATAGTCTAAACTAATTAACGTATAATGCAACACATAAAAATCACAATAGACGAGGAGACAAAATTAAATTGATTGCAGTGAAATGCGATTTATTTTTTTCAATTTAGAACAAGAAAAAAAGGGATACCCAAACGAAAAAAATGGCGTGGCAAAAGAGGGTGAGGTAAAACCGTCTGGAAAGTTTATAATCCGAATCGGTAAAAACGAATATTCCTTGCGGTTCTCGAGGACGAGAGGGCACCTAACTCTCATGGACCATGAGCACATGTAAACCAAACTGAAGGAACTCAAGTTCGAGCCTAAAACGCTATTTCAGGGGTACAACAATAAGGGGACTGGTTAAAAGGTGAACCAATATTTAAAATATTTGGTAGCTTTCCAAAATCACTGGCAAATATGCGCTCGTTGGTTCATACTTTTTTAGTTCCCGCTGAATAATAAAAAGAATGCCAGATGAGACTGCTGGTTCTAGAATCTAGAGGGAAGCGAGAGTTTTTCTAACTTTTCGTCTCGTTTCAGAAATCAACATCCGAAATTGTCCGTATCCGCTCACTTTTGATAAAATTGTCGGTGTGGATTTCTCGGATGCTCAAAGGTCAGTTGAAAACAAAGGTTGGTGCTAGGCGACGTCTTATGACAACAAATGGAGTAGACTAAACAAATCATGGGTTGGACACTTGATTACTTAACATGACTATTTTTCTTAATTCTAATTTATTGTTTTCAATAAACATGATATTTCAGGAAATTTTCTAAAATACGCCAATCTTTTGATGTACCACCTACACTCCGAACAACAATTTAGAATAGATCATTCGATTCACGAGTATATACGGCCAAATTCATTAAAGGATTAAACCATGACGTTTCGTCAACCTGACCTCTATTTACTCCGGCTTAATAGTTATTTAAGACATTTACTTATCTTGTTTGGGATGTTTGTACGAATTTGTTTCTGAGGATACTCACTTTTTGCCCAGTGTATAAGATTCAGAAGGTTTGTTAGGGTTGTCTTATTTCCCTTGACCCTTTGAAGCTATTTCTGGTTTCTATTCCTCTCTTTATCTACATTTTTTTCAGGGAGACACAAACACTCAGGCGAGTAGTTTACACGAAAGTAAACCAAGGCTCATTCTTTGCTCATTCGTTGAACATACATGACTCATTCTGGATTTATTAACGGGACAGCCGTGGTGCATTCGTGACTCATTCCTACCTTCTTAGTGGGCTTATTCATGGCTCATTGTTCGCTTACCCTTCGTCTTGTTCGTGGTTCATTCGCGTCTCGTTCGTATCTTATAATGGGGCTCATTGTTCGCTTACCCTTCGTCTTGTTCGTGGTTCATTCGCGTCTCGTTCGTATCTTATGATGTGGCTCATTTTTACGTTATTTCGCGTCTCCTTCGTGGCTCATTCGCGGTTTATTCGCATCTCACTCATGGTTCATTCGCGCCTCATTCGTTGCTCATTCACGTCTTATTCGTAGCTAATTCGCAACTCATTTGCATCTCATTCGTGCTTCATTTGCGTCTCATTCATGGTTCATTTGCGTATCATTCGTGGCTCATTCGTAACTCATTTGCATCCCATTCGCGTCTCATTCGTGGCTTATTCGCCTTTCATTCATGGTTCATTTGTGACTCATTCAGAGTTCGTCCCTGTCTATTTATGGCTAATTTTTGGTTCATTCGCCTCATTTGTGGTTTAATAATTATGGCTCATTTAGAGTTGATTCGTGGTTTATTTGGTGGGCTCATTCGGGGTCATTTCGTGGCTAATTTAAATTTGATTCGCGCCTCATTCATGTCTCATTTAGACTTCATTCCCGTCTAATTCATGGCCACTTTTTGGTTCCTTCGCGTCTCATTTTCGTTCACTCTTGGGGCATTTAGAGTCCATTCGTTGCTCATTGTTGGTAGGAGGTTCAAAGATCCGGCGCTCTCAAGCTCTTCAAATGAAGCCTCGTCTCCTGGCAACACTTTTCGGAGTACAAACTTCGCCCTTGTTTTCCAGGCCTATGCGAGTCTTTTCTTGGCTTCATTAGCGTTTTCTCGCGCTTATTCAAGCATTTTCTCAATTTAAAAATGTTTTTAACAAAATAGGCTCACTGACATTAGTAGGCCTCATAGTATTTAATACCTAAATATAAAATGATTAAAATCTAGTTGGATTCAATCTAGTGGATGGGGGGTGGCGGCTAGGGAGGGGGGTAGATCTTACACTTAACATCACACACAGAGCCAATTATAACACTGCTTTCTTTTCTCTCCCGTTTTCGATGCACAACACACACAGACTCTCTGTTCCAAGGAATCCTGCAGATGGGTATCTATATCCACATACCTCCGACGCAGAACAGGTCCCTCTGCCCCGAGGCGATGAAGATTGCACCTGAACGCTGTTTGGTACCAAAACATAACTCTTCCTGGCACCTCTCCCTCAAAGAGGACCGGCCCTTGATGCCCTAGCGATCACCAGCTATCGTCATACTGACCTTTATGTTTATTTTTACACTACGTGGAGGGGGGGAGGGGGGTCTGGTGAAGATCGTAACAAGCATTCCCCAGTAAATTGACATGTAATTCTCCCTCCCTCCCTCCTTTCGCTCAGGGAAGAGATCCGACCCAGAGATCAACTGGGGATAACCATCGACTGCCTCCAGGTCTGCGCCAGAGCCGGGCTCAGGTGCCTCGCCATGTCTTTGGAGACAGAGCGACGCGCCCCGCAGCGCTGCTACGCCCTCGATAGAGCCGCGGGGGACAACGTCCAGAACCTCACCCCATCGCCCGAAGCGTCCTACTACGAAAAGGCTTGTATACCAGGTGGGCATAATGAAAAAAAGCTTGAATACCAGATAGGCATACTGCAATAGGCTTGTTTATCAGTTAGGCATAATATAAAGTGATGATATACTAGTTTTTTTAACGTTTATCGCCTTTTTTTACCATATTTGGGCGTATATGTACCAGCTGAGCAAGGTCGTAAAAGTTTGTGTAGCAGGTAACAGTATGAAAAAAGCTTGTATGCAGATAGTATATCAGTTAGGCATAATGTAAAAGCCTTGTAAACAGGCTAGGTATTATAAAAGGCTTGTACACTAAGTTGGCATAACGGTAAAAGGGTCGTATACCAGATAGAGAAAAGCTTGTATACCGGGTAGACATGATGAAAAAGGCTATCATAGCAGTTGGATGGTGGAAAAGGCTTGTACATCAGGTAGGCTTAATGGAATAGGCTAATATACCGTGGCTATTTTGGGAAAAGTTTGTATATACGTTAGCATAATGGAACAGCTTGACTAGTACATATGAATGATGAAAAATCTTGTAAAACAATTGTGAATAATGAAAAGGCTTGCATACTAGTTAGAAATAATGGAATAGAATGCATACTAGGTAGGATATTTTAAACCAGTTCTAAATAACGGAAAAGGCTTCTACACTAGTTGAAAATAATGGAATAGCTTGTATACCAGGTAGGAAGAATGAAAAGCTTGTTAAACAGTTGTGAATAATGAAAAGGCTTGTCTACCAGTTAAAAATAATGGAATAGCGTGTATACCAGGTAGGAATAATTCAAAGATGGTAAACCAGTTGTGAATAATGGAAAAGGCTTCTACACCAGTTGGAAATAATGGAATAGCTTGTATACCAGGTGGGAAGAGTGAAAAAGCTTGTAAAACAGTTGTAAATAGTTATTAAAAGGCTTGTCTACCAGTTAAAAATAATGGCATAGCTTGTATACCAGGTAGTAATAATTCAAAGATGGTAAACCAGTTGTGAATAATGGAAAAGGCTTCTACACCAGTTGGAAATAATGGAATAGCTTGTATACCAGGTGGGAAGAATGAAAAAGCTTGTAAAACAGTTGTGAATAATAAAAAAGGCTTGTCTACCAGTTAAAAATAATGGAATAGCTTGTATACCTGGAAGGAATAATGATCAAAGTTCTATACCAGGTATTAATGAGGAAAAATGCAGCACTTAGTAAAGAAGATGGAAAATAGTTGTATACCTGGTATTAATTAAGGAAAAGGCTTCATACCAGGTAAAATAATGAAAACGTTTATATAGAAAATGGTCATAATAAAAGGCTTGTATACCAAGTGGGCATTATGAAAAAGCCATGTATACTAGGTAGGTATTTAGGAATACACATGCCTGGTATATAAGGTAAAAGATTATCAGTTATATATATATTATAAATGTTTGTACAGTAAATCATGTTGTAATGATATAAAATAGTTATTTAGCAGTTTGTTTCCTAAATAAATATTTGGGACAGATATAGTTGGGACAGATACACCAGTTAGACATGTTGGAATAGGCTCTTTAATAAGTTAAATACATTTGAAGACTTGGATACTAGTTAAACCTACAATAGAACACTCCACAGGGAAGTTCTAAAGAAAATAACATATACCAGTAAGTCATATCGTAAAAGCCATATATGGTAGGAAAGCATAGTTGAAAAGACTACTTACTAGGCATGAATACTTGGACTTGTTTGCTAGGTGACTGTAATTCTAAAAACCTTCTTACTAGGCGAACATACTTTTACAATGCTTGATTACTACGAGAAGACAGTTTTGAAAAGGTTTGTTTACTATAACGTATTTCTGAAACGCTTGTTTACTAGGTAAATTTACTTTTTAACGGTACTGGTCAACTAGGAGAACATACTTTTACTAGAATTGTTTTTTTTTCGTTAGACCTACTTTGAAAAGGCTTGTTTACAATGCGATCGTACTTTAAAAAATATAGTCATTTGATAGATGAAATAATTTGGAATGGTTTGTGTAATATCAGGTCATCATATCCCGAAAGAGCTTGTATACTAGTTGGTTCAATGCGAACACTTTGAAACTTGTATACCAGGTGTAAAAGTCTGCATTAACAGTTTTCTTTTCATGCAATTTGTAGATGCAAAGTCAATCCTCAGTAGTAGTCCTCAAAGAGCACCGAATTACCCTGAGTAACTCTGATCTCTTGTACTCCCAAGCAAGAACTGTGTTCGTTGTACTCGTGTAATACTGAACACTAACTTGTGTTCTTATTAATCTCGTACTCCTGTATAAAAGCAGCGGGTTGTTTTGCATTTTTCCATTCCTATGTCCGAATACTTTGTGCTATTTTGTACTCTTTTACTCCCGCGCACAGGTAGGAACTCTTTGTATTTCATCCTAAGATGTATACGAACTTTTGTGCTCTTTTGTAGTCTTCCTTTCGGTGTACGAGCTTTTGTACTCTCTTATTCTCGTGTGTTACGAACTACCTGTGCTTTTTAAAAAATTTCTATGAATATATACGAACTTTTGTGCTCTTTTGACTCTTTTATACGGTATGTACGAACCATTTGTGCTCTTTCAACTCTGATATTGCAGTGTACGAACATTTATGCTCTATCATACTCCTGTGTACCAACTCCGTGTACTCTTTTAATTCCTGTGTATGAAATATTCAATCTCTTTGGTACTCTTTTATTCATGTGTACGAACCTTTGAGTTCTTTTGTAAGAACTCCCGATGGAATTTACGGCTTATCCTCAAGAGGGCTCTGCAATCGTTGTAGAACTGAGTGGGGAAGAGCTGCGTGCCCTTCCCGCCCTATCTCCTCGTCCGGAGCTCAAAACACGACTCGAGGGTGGACCGTATCAAACATACGTTTTCTTAGTCGCGTGTACGCGTTATTTAAGTTACCATGTCGGTCCGTAGGTCGTCGGTCAGATGGTAACCGTTTTATTTTCTAATGAGTTTTTGAAAGTTTTGAAGGTCTTAAGGTCATATGTCATGAGGTCATAAGTCAGAATAATTGAGAGCACGCGACTTAGGTATGTTCACCTGGTTTCTTTACGAATCTGCTTTGGTTTTGACACACCCGTTGGTTTTCCACTTATCTAGCTTGATTTGATAGTTTTATCTAGCACGCTCGCATCCCACCGTCTAGTATGTACCTCAGTGGGCAGTATAATTAAACCGTGGTTCCTAACTACTGGTTAAGGCATAAAGCAGCGACCCAAATAATGCTCCATCTGGTGAGTGATCAAACTCAATGCGACTTCACCCATGGTTAGGAGAATGGTTTTAAAACTAATTAACAAGATAACTAGCTGAGGAAGGAACTAACTAGCTAACGAACTACCTATCTAGCGAAGTACCAAAAAAGCTCGTTACTTAGCAACATAAAAGCTAATAACTTGACTAGCTGAGTTAATAATCTAACCAGCTTACTAGCTAATGAATTATCTGAAGAGCTACGTAGATTACGGAATATTGAGCTAGGTACCGAACGACCTGTTAACCTAACTACCTAAATTATGTAACTAGCTGACGAACTATCTAACGAGTGCCTAACTAGGAAACTAATTAAATTGTAGCATTTGTTTATTTGTTTTGCAGAACGTGGCTGCGCGAAGGCATGGTGGTTTGTTCGTGTGCCTGGGTATGACCTCGACGTTAACGGGAGAATTCTGACAAATGTCCCCACTCGGCAGTTTTGCCAGGCTGCCTGCCTTAGTGCTGTCAATCTTCCGTGCAGGTGATCATAGGCTAAGTCATCGTATTTAGGAAACTAAGGAATAAATACCATCAAAGTTGACATAGAACAAAAATCGAATCCTCTTATCACCAAAAACTGGCACTAACTGAAGTCAAATTGAGAAGGAAGGAGGATAAGAGAAAAACCCAAAAGCTGCACTATCATGTGAGGTTCTTTAGTGAGGTTTTCCTCGTTCCGAGTGGTTTAAACGCCCCCCCCCCCCCAAACACTTGTACTTATAATAGAGACACATTCTATATTAATGAAGCATAGCATCATATTCAAGAACCAACTCTCTATCACTAGCTATTTTCCAAACTAGCTTCATCTATTCACTTGCAAACCTCCTCCTTTCTTCCACGTCTCACTACAATTTTTCTACTATCCTTCACCCTATACGGGCTGAACAGTTTACACGTGGAATAGGAGAAATACAAGAAAAAAAATAATAGGCAAGGATATAGTACACACTATGGTTCGGGTTTCGCGCAAGGTACACCGACCACCTAGGTTACCTGTCAACCCTACCCCTGTATTTCCAGCTTTGCTATCTTTACTCTTCATTTTCCTCTCAATCTCTGTCCTCGCCTTCTCCGCTCTCCCGATGAAGCCCTAAAGGGCTCTCAAGGTAGCACCTTTCATTTCAGGATAAAAGAAAAAGGGAAGGGAAAGTGGTAGAAGACCACCAGTTGTGCCACTTTGCGCATACCGCAGCAGGTGGTTTTACCCCGCTTTCACTTCCTCTTACCTCCTTTGCCATGAATAAACATTTTGTGAGAGTTTACAAATCTGAACACTAACAACCATCGATAAGTTAAGATTTTGCAGTTTATGTCTACTCGGAGGGGTATTTAAACCAGCAATTTTTGCGCGTAAGATCGAGCAATGGGTAAGGGAAAGAACCAGGGAAAACATTCAGGTGGAAATCGAGAGGAACCACAGATGAGCTAAGGTATAAGTGGTTAAATCCATAGATCTTACCTATTTCTTTAAGTTGGTCGTTGAAGAGGTCTAAATGGAGGAAATAGAAAACCAATACAGCCTGATTCTATCCAGCATGGTTATCGCCCTCACTAGAGACATCGTCAAACACTGCCTATATAGAGAAAGACTGATCTGCTCGTAATGCTGCCAAAAGGAGCACACTTGGATGCGCTGTATCTCTCGACAGAAATGGCGCATTAATTACTCGAGCCAGCATCGAACCATGATCATGCAGTGTCCCGTGACCATCTGACTAGAAAAAAACAAGAGGAAAGGTCATGTAGAGCCCTGACCTACTCATCTGCTGCCAAAGCTCAGCCGCAAACAATCAACAGCCATATAGCACCAAATAGACCTCTAACTGACAAAATCAACCTTCATTAAGCTGTTGGAATGCATTTTGAAGTTAGCGGCGCGGGATACGTTCAACACGAAACTGAATATGATGCTGGAAAAAATTGCATCTAATCGCTCATATTCCTATTCCCTCTAAGCTTCGGTCATATAAAGTCTATGTCTTCTGCAGCGTGGTGACTATCTCTACCATGGAACCGGGGGAGGGAGTAAAAAACAAACAACTGCAGCAAACAAGGAGCACTAAGCAGACAACACTGAATTATCAGACATTTCGAAGCCCTGCACAAATAACCATCTCTCGAAATCGTTCATGAAACTTAAACGAAAAACTTGGTCGCACATGCCAACACACGGCTACCAAATATAATTCCCTCACTAAATGCTAAAGAGATAAATCTCGTCATTGTTATTAAATAAAATAGTTTTCAGACCAGGGCAATCACTCCCAAAGACACGCCAATGGCGTAAGCAGCAAACTGTTTCAGAGGTACTATGCCTCGACTAAGTAGGGTGGAGTAGTCAAGGTTGTCCTGATTAAAAAGAAGGTCAAGCTTTATGACTCTCACTCAAGCTCTACGAGCCAAGTCTGTCCAGAAAGTTGTGCTCTGGCAGACCTTATCGAACTCCGTAATTCCAAAGCACCTAAAAAGAAAAGGAAGCATTCATGACCAACAGAAGTAGACTGGTAATAGTGGTCGTCCTGGGTCACAATGTGCAAGGATGGTAGGTACACACGAATCACCTGTACAACAACTACAAGGAAATATATATCCAGCCATACTCCTGCTTTTGAGACGAGTTTGCGACGATGATTGCCAGAATATTTTTGGCTAAATTTTATTCAGAAAATTATGAATGATGAAAGGTTTGATGGAGTAATTATAACAATGCAGTGTGCACGCCAGTATACATGAAGAAGGAAGATAGATGAATCCTTCTTATCCATTATCTTCAGAACTTGCATGTAAGACATCAAAGTGGGCACCGGGTACCTACCAACAAAAGGATACCTGTCTATCCACGAATTGCTCACACTGTTCTGGAAGAACCGTCTGTCATTTTCGTTGCTGGCTACGCAGGTGCGGACAGTCAGGGAAAAAACCTCAACCTTTTGCTTAGCAGACAAGATATGATCTGACTTTCAGACATTCATGTAACATGGGTCAGCCACAAAACCAGACACATTCCACTACCTCGTTCAACTAGGCCCTCTCACACAAAGCGACCGGATCGCTATCTCTCGTCATCACAGTGGCTGTAGCATCCATATCCATCACTTCACTTCCAAGAAATAAATTTAGGCCGCGGATCAAGTGAAAGTCATGGAAAAGAAATGGACGACGCTAATCTAGACAGAATCAATGCTGAACTGACCTTTATTACAAACTGCATCGCAGAAGGCAGTCGCCAGATGGAAGCTGACAAAATTCATATTGCAGAAGACAATGGGGGGGACGATTCCTCTGACTAGCTAAAAAATGTTCCTTCCAACTCGAACAACACAGCAAAGGATCATCCAGCAGCAGCAACGCTTTAAACGGGTCTACGCTGGTATTTGTAGATTCGTGGCTCGGGATATCCGAGTCTCTTGGAATTTCGGCTGGTCCAGCAACTCAGGCACTTAATGAACTCCAAACTGTTGAATGATATTAAAGGAAAATTGGACCATACAATCCACAGTCTCAACGTCGAGGAGAATACCACTAGAAATCTGAGGGGATATTCAGAGGCAAAGGTTAGCTTGACAAATGCCACAATAACAGGCACGCTAATTCTCCACAGGAAAAAAAATCGAATTATTCCGAGAAGTCTGGAGGGATGTTTTATGATCTATGAGGAAAAAAAATTTAGATGTGAATCGAGGTAAAAAAAATTATACTGACCTCTATGACCTATGTTTGGAGGACATAGTTCTAGAACATATGGAGAGGCACTACGAGAGATTCACTCCGTGCCGATCCGTAAACTTTACCAGACTGCTGCAGAGCGCCCAAGAAGGAAGAGCACCTACCAGAGAAAAGGTGGACACAGCAATTCTGCATTCAGACAAACGCTCCATGTCTTAGCAATATTAGCCTCAGGCATCTCAAAGAGGCTCCAGAGAAAGTAAAGAACAGCCTGCTGTATATTTATAACGCGGCTATGGTTACAGGCTACTTCCCAGACTACGTGAAGACATCCAAAATGATCTTCATTCCCAACAAGGAAAACCTAAAGATTAAATAATAAACTACATCTCGATACTAAGGACAAATGAAACGGTCTTCAAAAACTGGAGAGAATTGCACTCTAAACTCTGTTGGAGAAAATCGCTCAACACTGCTTCTAAATCGATTCTAGTAAAACTTCAGAAGGTCCAAAACAAAGCACTCAGATTTATCACCAATATTAAATAGCAGGAGTTTATAACTACAAGATAACTACACACGCCTAGCGGTATTGAACCGATCAATACCTACTTACCTAGAGGAAATTCTCACCCAAGGCGAGGTCAAACGTGGAGAGTTGCAAAATCTAAGTGCCTTCCGCTATATCCGCTATCTGTGGCACCCATTTTTGCTTAATCCTACGACATGCCCAGCACCCACTAAACCCCGAAATGGGACGACCTCAAATAAAGATGACTTAAACAAATCAATAAAAATAATATAAAAACTGAGATGACCCTTTCATCGGCAAACATTCTATCTTCTACTATACCTTACTTTTGCTGCCTATTTCTACCTCACTTTGTCCCCTTACCACTACAACAGAGGAGGAAGGGGAAATTCACTACTCTTCAATATCTATTTCTGTTAAAAAACTATAAAAAAGAAACGCCAATAAAGGACCACCTACTAGCTTAGGGGTTTTCTCTTTTCATCCCCACCTCAAAAGTTTTATCTCGGGAATATAAACAAAACCTGGCAACCGCTTCGCCACTCCCCCCTACGGGGGGAGCTTGCGCTTCATTACTAAGATTAAAATTTAAAATCTAAAAGAAAGCAGCCATGGTTAAATTTTTATAAATTTTTTGAACTTCGCCAATTCTAATAAATTTAAAAAGGAACTCTAAACTAAATTTCCCCCCTTTCAAAATATCAGGTTGCGAAAATATAGTTATAGAAGAAGATATATAAAAATAAATTTTCTGAACTTCACCATTTGTAATTCTTTGGGTTTTAAATAATTCACAACATTTCGATACTTATATTTATTTCTGAACTTCACCATTTTGTCACTAACTCTATAATTTAAGACGGTTTTTTTTGAGTATTTGAATAATAATTTCATCTTAGTTTGGTTATGACCTTTTTTATCAAAGTTATTTCGAATAATTCTTTTATAATAACAAAAAACAAAATGGTGAAGTTCAGAAATAAATATAAGTATCGAAATTTTGTGAATTATTTAAAACCCAAAGAATTACAAATGGTGAAGTTCAGAAAATTTATTTTTATATATCTTCTTCTATAACTATATTTTAGCAACGGGATATTTTGAAAGAGAGAAAATTTAGTTTAAATTTTAATCTTAGTGACGAAGCGCAAGCTTCCCCCGTAGAGGGGAGTGGCGAAGCCATTGCCTGTTTTTTTTATATTATAAAAGAATTATTAGAAATAACTTTGATAAAAAACATAAGTCATAACCAAACTAAGATGAAATTATTATTCAAATACTAAAAAAAATCCCCTTAAATTATAAAGTTAGTTATGATTATGTAGTTATTAATTTGTTCTGGTGTGAAACACCAAATATCTAATTAATCAACGATACATGTTTTCTATAACGAGAATAGGGGAATTCTATGTCGTGAATATTCTCTTTTATCAAAGGTCAGCGGTATACAACTACCGAGAGTTTACTTGCAAACTTATGACCGAAACCAGAAGAACGGAACGAGACAGCTATAAATTTGTGAGCCAAGATTTGGAATTTCTTGAAAATCAATGCGCTCCAGGTAATTTAATTCCACTTTTTATTTAGGTTTATACCTTAAAGGATAATTCATTTCAAGACGTGTAAAAATTTTTAAGAAGAATTAAAATTAGCTCAAAGTATATCTGTGTATATGAGAGCAAATAAATTGTTCATACCATATTTTAGAATTATTTTTACTATGATATATTAAGGCTTCAGTTTTTATTGTACTCGTTAGTAATTCACTTCATTATTTTGTTATCTACTTTAGTGAATTTTCAGGAATTAAGTGATAAAATTTTCTGGAATTTAGTTCGAGGTTTTCCTGAAATAAGGACATAAATTTACTGAAATCTTGCTGGATTTCAATCATGAAAATTACCTAAATGTTTTGTGAAAAAAAAGGATAATAAATAAAAGGGATGATATAATCACCTCTGCTAACCATAAACGAATAGAAAGGACTAATATAGGCATCTCCGCTACCACAAATGCCTAGAACGAAAAGTGGTACTTCCAATCTATAAAAATTTCGTACAGAACTCGGAAAGATTCTGAAATTACCCCCACGAACACCTTTTAGGTTCAGCTTAAATTTCAGTCTACCTTTCATACCTTTAACCATTCCTTCCAGATCCTCCCAAATGTGAATATACGAACTACGAAGAACGATTCTTGCCATTCTTCGATCGCTACCTGCGCAATGTGTTTGACAGAGAAGAGTGTCAATCGTACTGTGACCGCGAGAATGAATTCACTTGTCGGAGTTTTAATTTTCAGGTAATCTATCAAGAAGTCTGGGAGTAGGTCTTAATTCAACGTTTAACCTTTTGGGAAGGGGTATATATGGTATGATTTGTGTAAGCAAGATCCAGCAGAGGCATCAACCTTGTTAGAATTTGCTTAAAAGGACTCCTCAAGATTGTAAAGTGAAAATACAACATAAACAAAAGTGGAGTAGACAAGTTGAGATTAATCAGCCTAATCAAACATGCTAAAATATAAAGTGAAGCAAGTATTGAAGAATAGAATATACAGTTAATATGTGTTGTTAAAACAATGCAAAGAACTACTCTAGCTAAGGAGAGCAGGAAAATAATTCTAACAGTTCAACTGAAAAAAATCCTTTTCAGAGTATCTTTATGTAAAGGATGAGGCAATTAATTTTAGAGGCGACCTACAAAGGTCGATGGGTAATTTGAGTGATCATATTTCATCATATTTCCTTCTAAAAACTTGGATTAACATTCGAGAAGCTCCTGAAGCATTGTCTTGCAAGAAAGAAGCCGTTTTGAACCACGAAGTTGATACGAAAAAACGAGCGATGTTATATTTATATTGAAAGAATGATGCGAATACAATTCTTGTTATAGCGAATTTATTCTGTTTATATGAGCTTATAAAACCACCCCGAAGAAAGTCACTCCATTGATTAAGAAATTGCGAACTAGCAAATATGCTGTAAAAGTATGACCCTTGCATTTCGGATTAGCAAACATTTCGAATTAAAAGAAAAGTACACATACTCAATTTAAGCAATGTGAAAACATAAACTATTAGGTTTTGAGTACAGAACTAGTTTTTCAGGCTCCTCTGCTCATCTCTCAGCTCTATAATGGATTCTGAGTTGGCCTGAGACCATATAGAAAACCACCTAGTATTTTCTTTGCTTATACGAGGGGTCTTCAAAAGATTCGTAGAAAAATGGAATAAAATTAAAACGAAAAGAAGTATAATTTTTTTTTCAACATAAGCTCCATTGGGGGTCAAATACCTTTGAAAGCGATGATACCAACCATTTATACCATTTCTATAAAACTGAAGAACTCAGAATTCAAAGCAAGCTAAAACCGTTATTCTAACATCATCAATAGAAGAAACAAAAAAAGTCAGCTGACCTAGGCCCCATCCTACCTTTTTCTTCTATTGTTGATGTTAAAAGAGCTATTTTAACTTGGGTTAATTCTCAAAATCTTTAGTTTTATAGAAATGGTTTAAATGGATGGTATGATTGCGTCCAAAAGTGTTTCGAACTCAATGGAGTTTATGTTAAAAAATTGAATTCTTACTTCTTTTTGTTCTAATTTTATTCCATTTTTCTAACGAACTTTTTGAAGACCTCTCGGGAAGTAATTTAATGTAGATATTGATTGTTACGTATTGTATCGAAGATATAAAACATGGTAAAAAAATATATAAATCAGGTAATGGCTTCGCCACTTTCCCCTGTGGGGGGAGCTTGCGCTTCGCTACTAAAATTAAAATTTAAAATCTACTAAAAAGTAGCCATGGTTAAATTTTTCGAAATTTTCTGAACTTCGCCAATTATAATAATTTTAAAAAAGAACTCTAAACTAAATTTCCCCCCTTTAAAAATGTTAAAATATAGAGTTATAGAGAAGAAGATATATAAAAATAAATTTTCTGATCTTCACCATTTGTATTTCTTTGGGATTTTAAAAAATCACAAAATTTCGATACTTATATTTATTTCTGAACTTCACCATTTTGTTTTTTAATATTATAAAAGAATCATTATAAAAAACTTTGATAAAAAACAAGTCATAACCAAATTAAGATGAAATTATTATTCAAATACTCCAAAATCCCCTTCTTAAATTATGGAGTTAGTGGTGATGATGATGATAATGGGGACAAAAAGCTACTCCAAACAGATAGTCTTGTTCACAGGTTGCACTATAAAATATTTGGATGAAGAAAGTTGCACATTTCCCCCAGTAAATCCGAAAGCCAAGAATTCAATCACAACTTGCTCACATTCTCTCTTTCTTACTTTCTGCTTGGACTAAAATCTCAAATTTAATCATTTTGTCTTATTTCTAAAGATCCGAGACCTCTCCTAGGTATACCGCTAACCTTTTCATTTTTTAACCTTTTTATTCTTCTAACCTTTTCATTCTTAAACATCTCATTGCAACAACCTAATTCTCAATTCTTGCAGTGCATCTATGTATAGTATTTTTTATCTATCTATCCCCAGCCATCCATACTTCTATCCTTATTCCGAGCCTTCAAACATAGAATGTTTAAATGAGGTTCTTGTACAATTTCCAGGCCTCCAGAAAGGAATGTTCGCTAAGTTCCGATGACACAGGCACAGTCGGAGGTGTGTCGGCCTTGACAGTCGATAGAAATTTCTTCTACGCGGATAAAGCCGTCTGCAGGAATGGTACGTTGGTAGGTGGTATCATTAAAACCTGCAGAAATAGTACGGTGGTAAAAGAGTGGCAGACGTAAAATATGATTTAATGGTACGTGGTGTTAGATTAAATCATTTGAAACTTACAAAAGAGATTTAGAGCTAAAATGGCCAACTGGGTAGCCTTAAATTTTCTTTCATACATATGTACTTGGTAAAGAGGTTTCATTCAGCTGTATCTGTTGTAGTTATGTAAGTGAGTGGGCACCAGTAATGTGAATGGAAACTCAATGGCGAAGTATATGATGATTGGGAGAGGACCAGAAAACAGCTTAATATGTGTTTCACGTTTTTTTAAGCGGTTTAACTTCCTAAAGAGAGTCATGTCTGGAAATGTCTTCTTTATCTTTAGGATGGGTTTTATTATCTCAATATCGATCCAGTTCTGTTATAGGGCACTTCGGGTGTATTTTCAGTGAGGGTTGACTGCACACCTAAGGATATGGTTGTGACCTTCACCTTTGGGAGCCCCTTTGACGGAAGAGTCTATGCCCAGGGAAATCCCAACACCTGCTTTGAGATCGGCGGGCGAGAGGTTGAACTTGTGCTCCGGATCCCAATCGACTCAACCTGTGGTACCGTTGTACAGGTAAGGCTAAGTAATATCAATAAACACATATGTAATTTACAGTGACTTAAATTATCTAATAGCAATTAATAAAGCAGTAAATATAGAAGGAAGTTCCCAGTGAACACGCTTGAATTCAGGGAGAGAGTGAGAGTGAGGATCTGATGCTTGGCGGAGAATGAACTCAGAAGCTCTCAAGAAGAGGGCTGAAAGTTGCATCTAGTCATTTAAAACTTGCGAATTTTATTACAAGGGTTGGTTCACCTAGCTGAAAGTTGATTGCTAACGCAACAAATCACAACCCAAACTCAACCTAACCCAACTCTTATGATTATGAATTATCTCTTGATTCAAAGTTTTCTTCACATTCCCCATCTGAAGAGTGACGCTCGATACATCAGCAATGTTACCTCTCGAATGGGGTTTAGGGTTACTTTAATCCCAATTTGGTGGGAAGGGTAATTACAAGTACCCTATCTAAAAGGAGACGCTCGGTACATCAGTAATGCTACATGTCGAATGGAGTTTAGGATAATAATCCCAAGAGGGATTAATTTAATCATAATTATAAGGGGGGGATTAATTCCGAGTGCTCTCATTTCAGGGCGATGCTCGCTACATCAACAATGTGGTGATCCAGAAACACCCGATAATCATGCAAGAGTCCGACAAGACTATTCGGGTGGAGTGCTCGTTCGATGCCGGGGACAAGACGGTCAGTTTTGCCCCGGTCCCCGGTCCGGGGCGACACGGGGGAGGGATCGATATCAGGTGGGTTCCAGGGAGGGGGTAAAAATATTTGGTGAACGAAAAGGTTGCCCCAATATTGTCCTTTTTCCCCTTTAATTTTTAGTTTTCTTAAATGTGGGCGTGTGGAATATTTGTTAGCGTTGATGCGCATCGACCTCATTTTTTAAGAAAGTGGTTTGCGATGCTGAGAACTGCTCAAAACGAAAATATGACGTGTGTAAAGTGTTAGTTTATCTCAATTTACACATTCACTTAACTTCAACACACATTCACCTCTTGACTTCCGCACTTATACACATTTTTACATTCTCATAACAGTTCTCATTTTAGGGGCTATTCTCGCTAGCAAACTTCCAAACATTATCATTTCCATTGATTACTCTCATTACATTCATCATCCAATATCTATCCCTGAGATTTCCTCGTTGGATTACGAATTTTTAATCAATAAACCTCGAGATTCAAAGTTTTTAGTACCTCTAACCAGATCCGCAGATGCTGATGTCCTTAGGTTGCCAACCATTTCCCACCAGCACATTTTAGCATTAAACACTGTTCGAAAGAATTGCACATTATTTGGTGTTGGAGAGAATTGTACACTAAAACCTGTTGGATATAGTCGCCCACTACACCACATAACTGTTAAGGAAAATCGGTCGCTACATGCTGTTGGAGAGAGAATCACCCACTACAGCCTGTTAGAGAGAGAATCATCCACTAGAGCCTGTTAGAGACAGAATCACCCACTACAGCCTGTTAGAGAGAGAATCACCCACTACAGACTGTTAGAGAGAGAATGATCCACTACAGCCTGTTAGAGAGAGAATCATCCATTACAGCCTGTTATAGAATCATCCACTACAGCCTGTTAGAAAGAAAAGCACTCTACAACATTTTGTAGAAAATCGCTCATTACAGCCAATTAGAAACAATCGCTCACTGCACCATATTGGACAGAATCAGACACTATACCGTGCTGGATAGAATTGCATACTAAACTCTAGGATCAGAATCGCAGGTCAGAGACTAGTTTCCAAATAAAGAGCTTCCAACGTACTACGGTTCTTATCTTGTTGAAGCTTCCTGTTAACAGAGCTCATCAAGTATAGTAAATTCTGTTGTAGAAAATCGCACGCTTGAGTTGGTTGGAGAAAATCATACACTGCACCTTGTTAGACAAAATTACGCGACACCTCCTCTTGGAGATAATTCCATTATACACCATGTTGGAGAAAATCGCACACTACACCCTGTTGGAAATAATTCCACCATACATCCTGTTGGAGAAAATTGCACACTACACCTTGTTGGAAATAATCGCACACTTCACCTTATTCGGAAAAATTGCACACTACGTCCTATTAGAAATAATCGCACGCTACACCCTATTGGAGAAAATTTCACACTACACCCTGTTGTAGAAATTTTTACAAAATTTGCATAAGTCTAAGGAACAAAATTAATTAAAGGAAACAGAGAGCCCATTGAATCTTATTATTTTCATTTTCCTTCGGGCAATTTCCACTACAGGCCGTATTCGAGAATGACCTTCCTTGAGTAAACCTGCCCCTAAAACTGTGTAAAAGCTTGTACTTACAAGAACCTCTGCTCGTTCTACGAGCTTGTTCATAATTTGTGGTGTCCGTGCTTTTACATAAGAACTTTCACTTTTGAGTAAACGTGTTCATAGTATACTAAATTATTCGTACTTTTGATAACAGTGCGTTATATACGCCCTTTTTCCTGGTGATTACGTTTCTTCTAGTAAGGAAGTTTCAATCCTTACATTCGTTTTCATTCTTAATCCATTTCACAATTCCGTTTCTTTGTATTCATTGTTCTTTATCCTTCATCTCTCCCCTCCACCTTAGTTATACACTCAGTAAAAAAGACCCTTGTTGGTCACATCAATTTTCTGTCTCCCGATAACGAGGGTTAAATTTGTACTTCTGAAGACCTGTGATGGACGATGCCCTCGTTGCTTACCGTCATGAGAACATCTATTACTATGTGTTCGAATATGTCCATGTTAGTCTAAGTTAAGCCCTACTGACCCCATAATTTATGGTTATGCCTATCTGCATGTCCTCACCCTTCATTCCTTCGGACGTCCGCTTAGACTCGGCAATGGACGAAAGAAGGTATTAAGCTCCTGGGTGGTGATGATGAAATTCAGTACCTGTCCTCTGTTCCCGGCATATTTAGCACCCTCCTCCCCCGTCCACCTTTCAGCGGCAGCATGCGGCCTCCGGGCGGTACTGACGTGAGCGATGTGGTAAGCAACTCAGCCCCGACGCCCACCGTGGTGATGAATATTTACAAGGCTTCAGGGGAGCGAGCGAACAGCGTGAGTCTAGGTGAACTCCTCGAACTCCGGATCGAGATGCAGGAACAAAGCGCGTTCGGGATCCTGGTCAGGAACTTGGAGGCCAGGACTGAGTTCGGGGAAATGATGACGTTAATCGATAATATTGGGTGAGTACGCTGACTACGTTAGATGGGGGGGGGGGGACATATGGACTGTCAACACCGGAGGGTGAGCCCCTGAGCACAAGAGCTACCATTGGCGCCGACGACAGATCTGAGTTAACAAATGTGTCGAAATCAGATATGTGATACCAAATGGTTTCAGTACCAGACATGAACTATCAAAATTGTCTGGATTAGTTATGAGCGACAACAGTGTAAGCACCAGACCTGATTCACTAAAGGTGCAAGTACCAGACATGAGATACAAATAGTTTAAGTACTAGAAACAAGCTATCGATATTGTTGTCATCCTGCATAAACTACCAATATCTTTAGCACGAAATGTGAGGTACTAGGGTTGGTATCACCACATATGGTCTTATTTGGGGATTCAGAATGAGATTCTGTTTTACCGTGGTCCTAGTTTTTGCTGTTACTCCTAGTACGTTCATAAGGACGTGGTCTGTTTTGGCCACTGTTTGTAGGCCTCTTTCGACGACCTGAGTTTGGCCTATTTTTTATGGCAGTTTAATTTGAAGAATCGACAAATTGGTGTTGTTTTCAGATGGCTGATTATCCTGGTAGACTCTTTTGAGTGGCCATAACATTTTTATTGGTTGAAATGGCCGCCTTACTCTAGTACAAGGTGACCCCTAAATGGGCCCTAACTTCTGATAGGCTTCATTTCTTAATGTTTAAATAAATTAAGAATTGAAGCCTATTGAAAATATGGCCGTTTTGGGGTCACCTTGTATAATGTCTTAAGGGTTTACGCTACCCTGGTGCTTATACCCGATGTTTGAGATGCCATGGGGTGTTATTTCAAGTACCTACGTTAGTGTGGGTTTAGTGAGGTGCCCACCTAATCTCGTTTATTGTTGAAGGGATCCCGCAAGGGGGTGTTAGGCATAGCCTGGGTAAGGTTGGCGCACCTGAGTTCTCAGGGATTGCCTGCCCTCCATGCCTCAATGACCTGCCTTATTTGTGTAGGTTGGACAGATTCTAGAGAATTGCATGCTGCCCCCTGGCCTTGACCTCGGACCTTCTACAGATTTTAAACTTCCCATAACTTTACAATTTTCTGAATGAATCTTTCCTAATAAATTTTCTTGAGAAGATTCTCTCGTTGGTGTGACCTTTTTGGCTACAAGTGAACCATCATTTTACGTGTACATGTTATCCTAGTACACTATTTCAGGTGCCCACGTCACCCTAGTACATTATTTTAGGTGAAAAAGTTACCCTGGTACATTATTTCAGGTGCAAACGTTACCCTGGTACATTATTTCAGGTGCCCACGTTACATTGGTACATTATTTCAGGTGCCCACGTTACCCTGATATATTCCCGGCGCTGCAGCTTGACGAATTGGACAAATCTCTGTTCAGTCGATTCAAAGCCTTTCGATTCCCGTCCACCGGAAAAATCAACTTTGTGGCGACAGTTCGATTTTGCCAAGAAATATGTAAACCCGTAAGTTTTCCTATCCTCTAAAGTTTAAGGGTTGCAAGTAACCAAGATAATTGGTGGTAAACGATTGAATTACTTGTCTGTGGTAGTATCACCTGTTTATTCATCGTAGTCCCTCCTAAACTCTTGCTAGTTCTCGGCTCACTCTGAACTTTTTGTTTATCTAACTCTCCTATTTAGGGAGTGAAACTAGTCTCTTATCTCTAAGCAGGTAGCTGGTGTATATAATGGAGATTAGGCCTTGTCGCTGGTATCCATTTCTCGCTTCTTTGTAGTAATTCTTTGGCTGAGAGAAATGATATCCAAGTACGCTGAAAAAATAGCCCTGGATAAGGTAAGATACAGGTGAAATTTTGATAATTAGATATCCAGGATAGGTGGTTTAAGATTGTAGGTTTAAGTTCATGTACAAAGGTTTTGAATTTAATATCTCGTTTGAAAGGTTTGTTCTTTGAGGTTTTTCAATATTTCATAACCTCTGGATTTACCAATTTTCATTGGTAAATCCATAGCAAGAGTAAACATGTTAAGAACGTGTTAAAATTATATTTGGTGTCACTTATTGCCGCTGTGTGGTTATAT
This sequence comes from Ceratothoa steindachneri, assembly GCA_963969495.1. Lineage (NCBI taxonomy): Eukaryota > Metazoa > Arthropoda > Malacostraca > Isopoda > Cymothoidae > Ceratothoa > Ceratothoa steindachneri. The sequence goes on from OZ018329.1 coordinate 47,619,125, forward strand.
TTTGGCTAAGAGAAATGAGATCGAGGGACAATGAAAAAAAACTGGTAGTGCATAATACATGAGCAATTTCGGTAACTGGTTCTCTATGACAGATGCTTCAAGCTTGGGAATTTAAGTTCTTGTACACTTTCCAAGGGTTTGTTCTTTGAGGTTTAGAAATATTTCTTAAGCTCAAGATTAAAGTGGATATTTGCTTTTTTTCGTTAAATGGATATCTGCAGTGATTTTTTAAGAGCCCATCTGGCAACTGCCTACTAGGATAAGAGTCGCTGTACCAATCACTGGTTGCAGTGAATCTAGGAACGCGTTATAAGCATGTTTGGGGGCATGAATTTATATCAGTTGTCATTTCAGTTCTTTTATTGTTTTCAGGTGAATTGCGGAGGTGGTGTGTTGTCCTTCGGTAAGAGGAGACGAAGAAGGTCACTCACGGACAATGAGACCTTGGCCGTTGTGATGGACGCTGCTGATGAAACCACTACGGAGATGGTGACAGTGTCACTACCATCGGTGAAGACAGAGGGAGTGGATGTTTATCTCGATGAAAATAACTCTTTTACTCTCTCTAACCCCGAGGTGGAGCAAGAATCTTCAAGGTAGGAAGTAACCCTGTAAAGAAGGTTCTGTTACAGAATTTTAATTTATTACAGACCTCGATTTAGTTGCCCCCCATTCAAGGTGAACGATTTTGACTTCTGTTACCCCGATTCAGTTTTCCCTCCTCTCAAAGTGGACCTTTAAGAGTTCTGTTACCCCTTTAAATAATTTTGGAGTTTCCGTTATCTTGCTCTTCCCCTTTCCTTTCAACTTCGCTTTCGCGGTTGGAGCGTAGAGAACTGCGGGAGACAAAAAACAAAACAAAGACAAATCAGTGATTAAGCAGATAGAAAAACAAAGAAATGTGTGAATATAGGGAATGGTAGTTGCGATTGTTGGCAAACAGAAGCAGGTCTAGAAAAGTTGCAAGACCAAATGAACTTCTCCTGCGAAAATTCTAAACAACTAAAGTGAACAGCCAGTCTAGACCACCAGTTTGAATAACCAGACTAAACAACCAGACTAAGCAGCTAGGCTTACCAAACAGACAACAACCGGTCCAGACAACCAGTTTTGACCACTTATATAGATAGACCTTCAGTTTCGACAACCAGTCTAGACCGCCAGTCAAAAAAACAAACTAAACCATCAGTCTATAAAATGAGTCAATGCAACCAGTCTAGATCACCAGTCTTGACCACAAGTCTAGACTACCATTCTGGAATACCAGTCTAGACCACCAGTGTAGAGCGTTGTTTAAACAACCAGTCTAAGTATTAAAAATAACTTACTCCTGACTATCGGTCTAAATATACAGTCTCTTCAACAAATCTATGGAGCAAATCTAAGCAAAAACCTACCTTTTTTCCTTTTCAGCTACGCCTATTTGCTCGAAGAAGATTCCATCAAAGAAACAACGTCAACCCTAAGATCCACATCTCCCGACACCATCTTTTCCACTCGTCCTCCAAACACAACGGTTTCGACACCAAATGTCTCTACGAACACTTCCATGGCCATGGATCCACCTACCCCACTGTTATCAACTACCCAACCCAGCCCTGTGCTAGGGGACAATCTAAAGAAGATCCCGTCAGATATCCCGATCGCCCAAACGGTAGGAATTTGCTATGGCTCAATAAAGTAAAAAGTGATATTTGACTAAAGGATTGCGGATAAGACATCCGAAAAAATCCTCGTAATTGAATTCAATTAGGTGTAGAATCTAGTACTTTCTATTAATTATATCCAGTTTTTTATTGTAATCCCCAAATAAGACTAAATCTAAAATTTCCACAGGAGGGAAAAACTAAGCTGTAAATTGACACAAAATATTTCTTTGATCTAATTGTAGTTTAGCTTCCAAGAAGTACCAACCATTTCAGATTTTAAAAAAAACAACTTTTAGTAATCAAACTCTCGGTAGTGACAAATTTTAATAAAATTAGAACACTTTTATTTTGTTTATATAATTATTTTTTTTTATTATTGTTATCCTTAAGCTAATTGTTCGTAATGAAGAAACTCTGAAGGAAGGTTTCTCGGCTCTACCTCTGAGGAGAGGTAGGTATTTTTGAGTTTGGTACTAAAAAAAAATCTTTTAGGAATAGTAAAAAAATAAAAAGAATTAGATATTGAATTAATACACGCGACAGAACTAAAAATATAACAATAATTTTTTTAATGAGAAGAAAACTTGCAAATATATTAATTGAGAAATTTAACATTTATATATAGGGTGTAGTTAATTTACACTCAGAGGTGAGGGCATAAATAATTTTAAAATTCACCATAATAACATTAAAAATGCACCATAACTTCCCTAATTTTAATTTATGCCTAATTAAAACGAACGCATATTAATATTTTGGCAATTCATTAGTCTCTAGGATGTCTACTCAAAATCCTTATAAAGTAAACAGATAGAAAACATACAATAGAGAGAACATCTAAAATTTATAAAATTTCAAACTCCCTACAATAATCTAGACTAATAAAATCGATAACAGCTACCATAATTCCTTTTATTTTTCCCTCAACAGAATCATATATTCGTGAAAACTACATTTGTTCGCCTACGTCAACTGTGATTGCATCCGTAATATCTCTTCTTGCTTTGATGTTTGCTACTATAGCGGCATTTGTCATTTTCTACAGGACAAAGAAGAGAAAATGGACAAAGATTAGGGGCTGTGAATTTGATTCGCAGAGTCATGAGGTAAGCTAATATGTATATGGGAAAAGATGATGATATTATCGCGATATCAGCTTAAGAGTAGTTGGATGTTGCTTTTTTCCACTTTTTTTTTGCTTGATTTCAGAATATTTAGTATAATTGATTTATAGGGAAAGTATCATCGACCATTTCCAATTGCTTACTTGTGGAATGATTTCTATTTTTGTCAACAAGAATCTTACTGAGAGCTTTGCCCTTTTGCCGCGTTATATGATCTCTCCATCTAAAGCTTCACTTAACTCCTGTGAAGTTGCACATAGCTTTTTATATATGTACCTAGGGTGGCCAGGCGTCCTATATATACAAGACATGTCCTATATTTAATAGTTCATCCTGTACCGTGTAATAATTTTAGCAGGATTCCAAAAGTTCCTCAGTTTAGAGCTGTATGATTTGAAATTTTATTTATACGACATGAATTTTATTTAAAGCAAAAAACGTACTTTTTCACAATGTAATAATATTTTATCTCGATGTACTAACAAAAGTAAAATTATAATTATTTAAATTTAACTTTGAACATGTCCTGTAATTTTATTTGACAAAACTGGTAACCTTATTTGTATAAAAAATGTACAGCACTTTTTCCTCGATCTATATCACCTTTTTTTCTTCTTCAATTGTACTTTTAGCATAGACAACCAGATACCCAAAAAGAGAGATTTTTTTTCTATTTTGTTAATAAAAAAAGTCTAGATTGTAAGAAGACACTTTCGTATGAAATGAAGTCATTAATTTGGACCAATGGAATTGATACAAATCAGAATCGATATATTAAACAAGAAAATTTTAATCGAAATTGAACTCTTGAGAAATTCAGTAAAAAAAATAATATACCTTCAGATTTTTTTAAAACAAAATTTAAACCAATAAATTTTAAAGTCACTTTCGTCCCCAATAAATTTTCAGATTTTTTTAATTACCCCAAATTAGATGCTTTTTAACTCTAATTCTTAGTTTTTTTTCTAATTTTATTTTTCAGTGATTGGAATGATAATTAATCATCATGCATTGTGATATACTTGGCTTTTTCTTGGATTCTCCTTTTATATAATGACACTATAATATCAAGGATATATTAAGCTAACAATACTCCCCCCCAAAAAACAATTTTCTTATAATCTTAGGTAAAAATAATATTGTACAAAAAAAATGCCGCAAGATTTTCAGTATAATTATCACAAACTGTAAATACTATATTCTGTATTTGTGCACTTGTAAATTATGATTCAAAATTGCCGTCTGTAATAATTGGCAGATTTTCTTCAATGAAGTAGGAATTAATTTCATTAATTTCCTTCGCCTTTTGTATGTGGGTAAGTAAATTATAATTTATTATGACTTATCGGATTTTTTTTTTTTTATTATTGAGGTGTTTGATTATCGTTAGCATTCTTTTAGTGTAACTTCTTAAAGTATAAAAAGAGTGTGCATTAAAACCCTTGGGAGATAAAATAATAGCACATAAAAGACTTGGCATGTTTTTCTTTTTTTAACATCCTTCAATTATACAAAAAAAGGCACGAGTAATGAAGCGTAGTTATTTTTTTTTGTAATTCTACAACCTAACAACTCCAACTTTGTTAGAAATATATTTATTTTTAAAAATAAGCAAAATGCTATATAATATATATCCTAGATATATATATATATATATATATATATATATATATATATATATATATATATATATATACTCATACTAGAGAGCACTTTCACTAATTAAGGCCGGAAATTTCTAATTATGCTAATAGGGAAAAATGGAATGATAGCCATCTTTCATCGTCAGCTTGTGATGAACAAAAAAAAATAATGCTTTGGTTAAGTATGGGTTTATGCCGGTTTATTATTTTAGTTTTTTTTCACTAGGTTATTTTTTGTGGGATCGTTTAGTTTGTTTTTAGTAAGTTCTGTTAAGTTTGTGTGCTGTTTTTCTTGGCGGAAATGTGCCACACAAGAAGCCATATTCTCCCGAATTGACCGTGACATAGTTTAAAGCTTTAGGCTTCAGTTCGAAATGGCTCATCTTTCTGAGGGCTGTGATACAATGCTGTATTCTCACCTGAATATTGGTCGTTAATCAGTAGAATGACCAGAAATTTTTAAATAATCTATTATCCCTAACCCTCTTCATTGTAGTTAAATTAGCGTCATATCTAGATGATACTATTTATCACTGTGGGAAAGTATTTAGTGAATCGATGCTCCCAATAACTCTCTTTCCCCCGCGACTTCTGATGTCATACCGACAGGGCTAGTAGCGGCAAATGTTAGCTCGATGGCTCTGAAAATACGACGTTCAAGTGCTAATAAATTGGGCAATAGTGTTTTCTGCGCTGAATAAATAGCAACAGACAATTAAGAGAGGCCCACCAAAAAATTGAAAGTAAACGCTGCAAAAATGGTAGAGTTCTTAATTTGTAGAAATACCATTTTACTTATCAGGTAGGAGTATTATATATATATATATATATATATATATATATATATATATATATATATATATATATATATATATATATATATATATATATATATATATATATATATATATATATATATATATATATATATATATATATATATATATATATATATATATATATATATATATATATATATATATATATATATATATATATATATATATATTAATGGAGAACAGTTATGGATGGATTTGCTCATTTTAGCGGATATTATTCGTTTTAAGACAACGATTTTTAAATTTTCAAAGCCATAAACGTTCTTAATTCTTAATAAGATGTTCACCGGTGTCATTTTTACCTTCCGTGACTTAATAATTACCTAGTTATTCATTTTGCGATGATATGTTATTATTTTGCTAAATGTGAATCTTTCCGCAGGATTTGCGTATTTCATTCACCTTTTGGCCTACTTTTAGCCTGGATAGTTAGCTAATAGTATGCTATGTTATATCTGCAGACGATTTGCGCGTGCGTATTCTGACTGATTAGCCAATATGATGCTTTGTTATATTTCGGACGGTTCACGCAGAGCTGTGTCTTCAGTTTAATTGTTATAATGACGTGCAGTGGTTGTTCTAAGTCAAAATACCGAATAATACGTGAAGTCTTTGAGGACGATATTCAGATCTTAAAAATATTTAGGGCTCACAGTATAATCCCGCGAATAATTAAATGCCTTACATGCTGCAGGAATTGTAAATTTAGCCAATATTGAAATTTCTTTTACTGTAATATAATTGCAAAGGATTCGAAATGCCGTAAAACCACATGCACATTTTTGGTTTGGGCGTTTAAAGGCACGTGGCTTTCTAATGCCTGCATTCGACCAAGTGCTAGCTCGCTTCGTGTTCATAAACTATCTTCTGCGCAAAACTTTGTTTCAACGAGAAGCTGAGGAAAATATTGTTAGGTAAGGCAAGGTATGCTAAGGTAAGGTTAGCTTAGCTTAGCTTAGGTCTGGTTCTGGCTCTTTTAAATGAATTTGAATATGTGTTTTTTATGCAGTTTTATGTTTACTTTCTAGATCTGAAACTCGTTTTCACTACAACTACATATTTTTCCTATTATGGAACTTCAGTTGATTGAGTAAATATGCATTTCCGGAAAAAAACGAGGGTCAGAACAGAAAAGTACACATAAAACAGCATATGAAAAACAGACCTTTAATTCCTTAGAAAAGATGTCATAAATCGAATATTTACCATTTTAATTTCCCGAACATATGCAATAAAAGTGTGAGAACTTTTGTCAATTTTGATTTGAAACCAAAAATTTATATTTCAGCAAATATTAGTTTAACTTCCCCCAAAGTTTAAAATTTCCACATTGAAATAATAAGAGTATAATAGGATTTGCACAAAATACAGTCTTCTATCTACTAAAACGTTGGAATAGTAAGGAAAGTATACATGTTATGTAAACTAACACGCAAAATATTTATTTTCAGACTCTCAAAAACCTTTACCCAACTCAAGATATTCTTCTAAGAGCACCTATTTGCACGAAAGGATTTCCTCACCATAACAGCCTAGTTCCAAATATGGCGGCCATTGCTTCAGGATTAACATTTCCATCCAATTATGACGATAATATCCGTAGGATACACGAAAAAGAAGGAAATGATTTAAAAATATCTAATATTTAAAGTCAGTATAAAATTCCAATTCCTAACCTATTTTGTAATTATATTTTAGTTATCGTGAAATAACCTTAAATAAATAACATAGAAAATGTTAATATTTTTATGGTAAACTTTATCTTTGATATAAATCCGCAATAATCATTGGGGTATGATCATAGCGTGATTCTAAATGGGTTTTTGTGCATCGGGAAAATTATATGGAGATAAATAAATGATTTAAACTGATAGTTACTAAAAATCAGTCCACTAATAAAAAGTTATGTAGTTCTATTTTTTATATATTATTTTTGCACTGTATTTCCAGTCTCCTGATTTTTTTTTCACTTTATGCTTATCTTTTTTTTATTATTCTAATTTTTTTTAGAACGTTTAACGCCTTAAAAGATGAGCCAAGAGAGTGCATAGTTTCTATTGGGTCAATGGGGGTGGGGAGGGAAGGACGCCTCTCAAGGTTTCACACAGTTGTATCAGCCCCCCCCCCCCCCCCACCGACACGTCTCTCTCTCTCTCTCTCTCTCTGCTAGGTGGGGGTGTCCTAGGACTCCCACCACGTTCCCTGAGTGGGAATACATGTCCCTAAGTTTGTCACAAGATGTCAAATGCAAATTGACGAAACGTCTCGGAGGAATACAAATTCTAAGCTCATTGCTTTTTTTTCTATTTAAAATGAATTCAAGAAAATCTCACCTCCAAAGTGTATTATATTCAGGATACATGAAATACAAGGCCAAAAAATATTCCAATAATAGGAAGTGTAATAATTTTTCTGAAATTTTTTAATTTTTTTATTAATATCATTAGAAAATTCTATGAAAATACTTTGATTTGAACTTTATATTAATAAATAAGTCCTCAAAAGAATGAGAAAATGCATTGAAATCACAAAGTACTTACAAAATAATGTAGGATCACTGATTACTAAAACTAGCACCAATAAAACACCAATTTGGCAACTAACGAATGTATCGTCAATTAAGGTACGAAACTCGTAATTCGGGGATGAAAAATTATAATTTTTTAATCCTAGTTCTAAATTAACTCAAATATTTGTTTCTTAAATTATTTTCTAGAATTTTTTAATCCTAGTTCTAAATTAACTCCAATTTTGTTTCTAAACTTACCTTAATTTTTAATTTCTTAAATTATTTCGTAAATGAAAAATCGAATATTATCCGACCTTATTCCATTGCCTAAAACTTCACATATGTAAATCTTTTGCAATTCATTTTCACCAATCTTCCGTATATAACGCGTATTATATTCAGTTTATATTAATAATTAATGATTTAACGAAATTAAAAGGATTTTCTGTGGCAACGCTTCAATAGAGCATCTGCTTTAGGTTTTTCTTTGATACTCTTGCAATAATCATTGCAGCCAGGCATTGCAAGTTCCAATACTCAAATCACAGCTAGCACTCCTAAAAAATACAAGCAATACGCACTGTATATAGCTAAAATTGGTGCATTTCACCTCTATATAGATATGAATATATGTACTCATTATACTTTCCTAAGAACACTTATATTAATTCTGAAATTTATTTTGAATATGTAGGGCCATCATCCATCACATTCAACGTAATTTTGCTACATACTTGAACAATAATAATAGAAATAATATCTAAAATACATGTAGGCATCGGGAGTCATGATAGTTTTAAATAACATGATTTTTTTTTAGGAATAAAACTTGAGATTATGATTATCATAATTTCTTCTTTTTATACCCCCGAACTGGTATAAGTTTTAGTTTTATTAGTATAAGCAAAGTCTAATCTTAGATACGACGAATTATTCATAATTTACAGCCATTAGTATTACTTAAGAGTCTCTTTGAAAGAGGTTGACTGGTTTTATTCGTAATTCAATTCCTAAGTTTTGTGGTTTGTCAGAATTCTCATGAATATAGCTCATAATATTTAACGCATTTCAATGAAATAGAAAGTGTTTTAACTTTATTAATGAAATAATATCCATGTGAAGGATAGAATATAAGGTTTTCAAAAAATAACCCCAAAATAGGTAGGGGTAGCTTTGCATTTATTAAAAGGAAATACTGAAAGTTTCACTCATTTGGCATTTCCTATAAATTCCCCCGACAAATCATTTTTAAAAAACACACACTTCAATGTTTCGGTCGAAATCCTCTCGATAGAGTTATGTGGGGAAGATTTGATTATATGTGATTCTTAAGTGTGTGTGTGTTACTATCAGAGCACCCTGTACATGGAAGAGAATTAAGTGCAATTTTATTCGAATTTAAGATTAATTCGCTTCGCAGGTGATTATTTGTGATGAGTGTATGATAATTATATAAAAATCAATACCACATTTGACACCGTGTATTTTTAAATACTCTAAGTTCAATTATCATTTTTACACATTTTTATATGTAATTTTATTAAGTTATAATTCTCCATACATTAAGTGATTGGTACATTAATTAAATTACACATTAAATGATTTGTAAAATAAATATAAAATTTGAAAACTAGGTCTTTTTTTCAGCCTCAATTCATCCATTAACTTTAAAAAATAAGATCTTTTTAAAGTTTATTTATTATTTCATTCACACGCTAATATTTGTATTCATTTAATTATATGTTCATTAATTTATTTATTCGTGTGTTCCCTCATTAATATATTCGTTTATTATTTATTTATTCAGATATCAATATATGCATTTATTTATTCTTTCATGCAATGATTTATTTATACACCTATTTAGTTCATTATTCATTTTTATTTTCAGTAATTTGCATTTATTTATTCCTTTCTTCATTTGCATTAAATTTCTTCATTTTAATTCATTTTAGCCCTATTCATTCTTTTATTCATTTACATCAGATTTCTTTATCTTCATTCATTTTTACTTTATTCTTTCCTTTATTCTTTTGCATTAACTTTCTTCATTTTCATTCTTTTTTGCCTTATTCAATCTTTTATTTATTTGCATTACCTTTCTTCATTTTCATTCTTTTTCGCCTTATTCATACCTTTATTCATTTGCATTAAATTTCTTCATTTTTATTCGTTTTTGCATTATTTATTTTTTTATTCATTTGCATTTAAATTCCTTCAGTTTTATTCATTTTTGTTTTATTCATTTATTATTAAGTGTGAGGATAGACGGGTTCATCTCCCTCAGAATGCTTTCGAAAAGAATATCTATTTCTTTATTTAATGCTTTTATTCAGTTATGTGGAGGTCTGTAGATTATGTAGGATCCGTAGAGTTGCCCCCACCCCATGATGAGAACACCTGTCTTAGTTTAGTTTAAAGATATCTTGAGCACCTCAATCCCCAACTGGCTATTTGCCCCCTATCCCCCTAAAGCCTGCAGGGAGAGATGTTCAAGTTAGCTCTCTAACCAAACAACCGAGGTCAAGTTTGGTTACTCCTAGTAGGTTAGGTTCTGTTGTACCCTAGATCATAAACTAAATACTGACAGTGTTGGTAGACCGCTATGTCTTGGCTAAAAAAAACGTCCTTAGCTTTGTGTAGAGTGAAGTTTTGGTTGCAGCATATCCACATTGCCCCTTCTAGCCCTTCCGAAACATTCCTACAAATGTTTACATTCCATTTGTGAGCAGAATCTTGTAATGCCGCGTTCCTCTTGAGGGAAAGCTCTTGAAGTTCGGTTAAAGATAATCAACAAGCGAAGAAGAGGAATAAACTAAAAGGATCAGAATATAAGAGGATTAGAAGAAGAAGAAGAATTTTTATAAAATAGATGGGGGAGAATCTAAAATGAATAGAAGAAGGGTAAGAATCTAAAAGAATTAGAAGACACGGAAGAATCTAAAATAATTATAGGGGAATGATCTAAAAGGAATAAAGAAAGAGAAGAATCTACAAGGAATAGCATAAGGGGAAGAATCTAATAGGATTAGAAGAAGGAGAAAAATCTACAAAAAATTAGAACTAGAAGAATTTAAAATGATTAAATGGGTAAAATATAAAAGGAATATAAGAAGGAGAAGAATTTAAAAGGATTAATCGAAAAGGAAGAATCTAAAAGGAGTAGAAGACTAAACCAATTAGAAGGGAAGAATCTATAAGAGTTGAAGGAGCCGAATTGAAAAGGATTAGAAGAAGGGGAATCTAAAAGTAATAGAAGAAGCCAAAGATCTCAAGAATATTAGAAAGAGAATATTCTGAAAAAGGGTTAGGAGGGGGGGGGGGGAATCTAAAAGGATTAGAAAGGAAAGAACCTAGAAGAGTTAGAAGAAGGGTAAGAATCTCTAAGGATTATAACAAGGGTGAGGATATGAATGAAGTAGAAGAAGAAGAATCGAAAAGGTTCATAAGAAGGGTAAATATCTAAAAGGAATAGAAGAGAGGGAAGAATCTGAAAGGATTATATGACAAGGAAGAAATTAAAAGGATTCATAAAAAGGTAAGACACAAAAAATGTAAAGAAAATGAAAATTTATAAAAGATTAAAAGAAGAAAAGGGATCTATAAGGATTAGAAGATGAAGAATCTAAAGAGGTTAGGAAGATTCTAAAATGCTTAGAATAATTTGAATAATAAAATAATTAGAAGAGGAAGAATATAAAAGGATTAGAAGAAGGGGAGTAACCTAAATCGAATAAAATAGCTAGAGGGAATCAATAGAAAAGTTTAGGAGGAGAAGAATCTAATAATATTACAAGAAGGGGAAGAATATAAAAGGATTAGAAAGGGAAGAACCTAATAGCGTTAAGAGAAAGGCAAAAAATGTAATAGAATTGGAAGAGAAAGGATCTAAAAGGGTTAGAAGAAGGGGAAGAATATTAATTGATTAGAAGATTGGGTAGAGTGTTAAAGAATTAGAAGGGAAGAATCTTAAATGATTAGTAGTATGGAAAGAAGTTAAAAGTAGGGAAAGACTAAGAAAAATAGGAAGAATTTGAATGAATTAGTAGAATGGAAAACTAAAAAGATTAATAGATAGGGAAAAATCTAAAAGGATTAGAAAAAGGGGGAAGAAGCTAAAATAAAATTAGAAACGCCGTACATAAATAAAAATCAATTTTGGCAAATGGAATGTGGTCGATTGAATGAGGAAATTAGCAATGGAAATCTGTGAAAATCTGGCTTTGTTCTTTCTTGCTAATTAAGGTAAGAGGTAAAGTTCAAGGCTTAGGGTAACGTTAGCTTTTTCGATGCAAAATTGGTTTTAAGGGAGTTAGCAACTCTCAGTTGAGTTAGGATAGTGAACGAAAGGTTAAAAAATAAAGGTTAACTATGAAAGTTTTAGAAAACTCGTAGATGAATTATGTTACTGGTTTTGGAACTCTTTGTTATTTTCAAATAATGAGTGAAAGGAAAATTCCTCTTCTTCAAGGAATATTGATCGAGGAAGAAGAATTGACTGGTTTAAATAAAATTGACTGCATTAAATATGTCAGGATTAAACCACCAACGACAACACGTCGTTACAAAATAAACACTGTGTGATAGAACGGGTTGAGGCTGCGTTAATTTCAAACTCTATCACATGTTATTTAAAACCACGATGCTCCCACGTGCATCTTCGCTTTGAAGCTTGGCGCCTTATCGCAGCCACCTGAGTCAATGTTTAAACAAGGAGGTTTATCTTTCCCCCGTTCGCCCCCATACGCCGACCTCGCCAGATTGAGTTAGGCTTATGGGCAGATAAGGCATTGTTCCCAGGCTCGGCTGTGCATTCCCTCGAAGCTCCCACTCCATTGTCCCCCACGCCAAGGGAGTGTCTCGACTATTTAGATGGAAACTTTACCACTAAGATCAGATTGGAGATCCAGATTTTCGTCGCGAAACATCACTACGTCCCACTCTCACCTTGCGCACCAAGGGACCTCGACCTCGAGATTCATCATCACTTGTCCAGAAGGAGGACAATATCCCTTGAGTGCCAAGGTTCGAGCCTTCGACACCGAGTCCACAAGGCTTCCCCCTTGTTGTTCAGAAGAGAACAACATTAGAACAGCCCTTGTTTGTTCGAGCCCGTTGACAAGAAACGGTTCTCACCCCTTCCCCTGTTGTTCAGAAGAGAACAACGTAGAACAGCCATTGTTCTTTTGAGCCCGTTCGCCAAGAAACGGTTCTCACCCTTCCCCTTTGTTGTTCAGAAGAGAACAACATTAGAACAGCCATTGTTCTTTTGAGCCCGTTCGCCAAGAAACGGTTCTCACCCTTTCCCCTTGTTGTTCAGAAGAGAACAACATTAGAACAGCCATTGTTCGTTTGAGCCCGTTCGCCAAGAAACGGTTCTCACCCTTTCCCTTTTGTTCAGAAGAAAACAACATTAGAACAGCCATTGTTCTTGAGCCCGTAGACAAGAGACGGTTCTCACCCCCCCCCTGTTGTTCAGAAGAGAACAACGTAGAACAGCCATTGTTCTTCAAGCCGTTCGTCGAGAAACGGTTCTCATTCCCAAGACGCCACGTCAGGATCATCTTATCCCCCCCCCTTCGGCTGGAACTCGCCAGCGGACCGCAAATTCCTTCACGTCGCCTTCCACTGCACAACTAGTATAAAATTACGTAAGCCGAACGTTACCTTTGAGTATTTAACCCTTTTGTCAATTCTATCCTGTGCTTTAAATGGTTTAGCGAACCATTCCATCCCTTTAACTTTATATTTGTTTTACCTTTTTAAATCTTTTAATCCTCGGATTAGCCCGGGCCCCCACGACCCTTTCCATTCTCTGTTTATGTCAATATTTTCCGTTTTGTGTATTTGTTGATAGTTATTATTAATAAAACTCTATTTTATTAATGATAGCAATATTATTATCCTTGAGCTCAGTTCCACTTCTTAAGCATATCGAAGATACATAATATCGGCCCGCCAGACATCCACGAACTCTAAAGATAATTAAAGAAGTTCCCTCAACGAATAGTTATATATGGTATATCGTCGAGGGTCCATTCTACGACACACTGCTACTCCGGAAAATCTGTACAGGAACGGAATATAACCCCCCTCCCCCGTCTTACGGCTTTCATAAATAGCTGTAGGTCTCGATAACGAGGACCTAAGAATGGGGCGTAAGATGAAAAGAAATATTCCAAATACCTGTCACGGAAGTAGTCAAGGAATACACGGATGGCGGTTGTCATGGGAACGGGGAAAGTCGTACGAGCCCAAGCGTATTCCGAATACCGGTGAGAACGAGAGAGACGAGTAAATCGGGAGCTTGCAATCCGGGCATTAGCAGAGGAAATTGCGGCAGATGCTGGCAGTGGTCTGAGGATATCAGCAGGTCCTCGCTGTATAAACTCTTGATCGGCTCTAGTTCCTAGAGTCAGGAGGTCCCTATTTATACCCGTCACCACGAAATTCAACCAGCTATTTCGGCTAAAAAATGAACATTTTTTAGCGGCACTATCGTCGTCTTAAATTACCTAAAAAATAATCACTTCACGACAAAAGTTAAACGATCTCCACCTTTCACTATTATCTATAATCAAGCCGCGCTTTTTTTCCACTCCTGTTACAAAAGACGTATTAAAGTCCAACAACCGAGTTCACAAGAATCGCACTCTTTTAACTACTTGCCTTCATGGTTTATTTTCATATTAAAAGAAAGCAAGGCTCGGCGTATTTAAATGTCAATTTTAACCCCTTTAAGGTATGATATCTTAATAATATGTAATTTTCATTCCAAACTAAAATCATATCTGCCGACTAGAATGCCTAAAAAGACCGTGAGTACTTGTATAAGACTAAATATACGGCGTAGGTCTTCTGAAGTTTCACCCTATTTTATAAAATTATTTTCCCTTGAAACCATGATTTTAAAATAATATAAGGAGGAAAGATCACTAATCAGTAAAATCTCAGTGATAATTGCAAGGGAAACACAAGACCGCTACTCAAAGATAGCGGTAAAAAACAACAAACGGACAGAGCCATCTAGTGGCTACTCCCAGAAATACTTAATTTTTTTTATTTCCTCTGTAACTATTTTAACAATGTTTTTCTTTGTTTTCTCTAAAATTTAATTTTTAATGCTATATAGAAACAAACTGCCTTCTAAGGACAGTCCCTCTCTTAAGCCAGAATTCCTGCGTTATATCCGATATCCGTTTTAACAAGGATAAACTGTATATTAATCCATACATACATCGTTTATCCTGTGAATCTTTGTGTTTTACAATCAAGGATAATTGTGAAAGGTCCATCCCAATCACTCATCGAGACTTCTTCAAGAATTCCTGATGTTCATGCGAGTTTTACTTGGATATCAGATGTCTATTTGTAGTTGCATTCTCTTATTGTTCTGATCTTGAATGCTTCTATACAGATGTATTTACCTTTGAGTCTTAAAGGTTTTTCTTTGCTATTTCGTGTATACATATTTGTATAGGTATGCACTCATATGTATATGTATAGGGAGGAAGCTTATGTATTGGATGCTGTTGCAGCGATGAGTTCACTGGTTGTCTTCAAACTGGCTTTCAAGACTTACCTCTTCTACCAAACCTTTGGGCTTGGAAGGGTGGTGTACATCAATGAATATTGTTATTGCAGGGTGAGGTGGATAATGTTTTCCCGTTGACAACTCTGAATTTTGTATATGCGTGTTTTCTGGCGTAGGTTCTTTCTTCATCCTATCATAGTAAACTCACTTGCGCATTGTATGTGAAGGAAGCAGTACCATGTTTGAAATTAATGCTCTCAAACTTTAGAAATGCTAAGCTGTGCTGCTTAGGATTCACGCAGAGAGCTCCAAAAGATAAAGGAAGAGGGAGGAATGCTTGAACTCTTAGAAGTTAGAGCTAGCACTGATTAATGACTACTCATGACGCGAGGTTCTGTCATGTAGAGAGTAGGATCAGGGCTGCCATTTTTGTCACCATGGTAACAAATTTGTTACCTCTCTAAGATACTGAAGCTGAGAAAATTTGATATTTGTTACTTTTTTAAAGTGTTGTATAATGAAAATAAGAAATTAAAAAATGTTACTTTTAAGGAATATCAAGCTTGAGTTTTTATCTAGTGGTTTTATCAATGGGACTAGTTACAAATTTTAATGTAATTTGTCGTGGAATCCATTGGCCTGTCCCGCCATAACTCGAAATAAAAATGTTCCGTTCTCGCACTTTTTACTCAAACTCTTATTTTTGAGTTAATGTGTTTTCCATTTCTATCTCATCCTCGTAACGGCCTATGTCACCCTAAATAGAGCCTATTAACCACTCGATGCAAAATATGGTTAATGGCAGAAGTCACTGGATTGTTTCTTCATATCTTTACACGAATTTTAAATATATTAGGAGCTTATTTTAAGGAAATAAACTCCACCCGATAGCAAATCCCTCGGTGGGAAACAGGGTATAGTGTAACAGTGAAAAGATCTTTAGCTTAACCATATTGTTCAAGAACTGGATGGCGGTATATCTCAATCCATAAAATCGAGATATAAAGGAAGAGAAGGAGGAATTAAGGAGCGACCACCTTCAAATCAAACAAAATTTAACGTATTCATTGACTTATTATAAAAGAGAGCGCGCTCCCACTCAACTAAATCAACGACGGTATCGCCACTCCAGAGCCTTTGAGGACAGATTCGTAAAAAAAAGTGCCGAAGAGGGGACAAGTAAAAATGTATGAAATATATAAACCCAAACAGTACAAAGAGGAGATTAATTGTGGCACCGGGATCGTAAAAGAGCAAATCTATCCGGTATTTCCAAATTCCACATAATTAAAGGAGATAAATCTCCGTACAGTTAATCCTGTTAAATTGTGTAAATGTATGAATCGAGTGAATTTATATAATGTATAAGTTATATGTTAATGGCTAAAGAGGGGCGGCGAGATATGGACTAAGTTTAAAAGATGGAGTTGTGAGATGCTTCCGCTCTGTGAGACGAACATTAAATGGAAGGAAGAGTTCGTGTTGTATTCAGTGAATAGAGTGGTATTAGGTGTAATAAATGTTGGTATGAGCAAATGTGGGTTTGCTGTGCTGTTGCGTGAGGCTTGGTAAGATGCACCGGTTGGATATGAATGCGCGTGCAAGAGAATCTTGAGATTTGCGTGTGGTTGTGGTTGTATGAACCCAACAATGGTGGAAGTAAGTCTGAGGAAACGTTTCCGGGATGAGTTGGAGCAAGTGGTGGATATGAATGGATATCGACATGAAAGAATAAGCGACAAGGTGAAAGATAAAATTACAGGGAGCTTGTCATACCTAGAGAATTGAGTGAGAGTGGTAGTTTTCTGTAATGAATGAAACTTGATTGAGGCAAAAACGTCCACAATACACATATACGTCCATATGTACACCCACGTTTGAGAATAAGAAAGGACGAATGTACAGGTATGAATGATCTACTCCGTGTATGAAAGAATATGCTTAACGGATGTATTGTATTATGTGGAAGTTGAGTGGCATGAGTATGGGTCTATCTGACCAAATTGTTCTGTGTAAAGTTAAATTGCTTGTTTTGTGGGTGAAGAGAGCATGAAGGGAGATTTAGAGTAAAATTGTGATAGAAAAGTGACACTGGGAAGAATACGTGACATTGCTTGATAGCGAGAGAGAGGAAGCTTAAAGTTTGTGAGTGATCAAGTTTGGTACATGTTTAAGTGCGTGCAGTGCAAATACGACATGTGGTGACCTAAAACTGGAAAGAAGTAAAATGCTGAATGGAGAAAAGAATGATAAGAAAGGTAAGTGGAGAGGAAGCGAAAGGCGTACTTAAGTATACTTCATAATACATACAACCATGTCGATGAGATGTGTCTGAACTGATATATGGTAACATGAACTAGCAGTCAGGTTGGTGATTAATAAAAGTGTGAGAGCAGTAAATAAATGCATTCATAAAGAACATTAATAATACGTTTAAGAACATGAAGTTGTTTAGCAAGGAGGCGAAAGTCCAGAAGAAGAGTAACTGTGGAAACATCGATAATAAACATTGGATAGTACCCGTGGGTGATGAGGTGAAAAGTAAATGGTTAGAGTAATTTTATGGGCTGTAAAATGTATGTATGCAAAATAAATCCAATGTGAATCTATTTATCTTCTAAGAAGCAAACGGTGTGATGTAACTCCTAAGTATACAGGATGTCTTGACAGTTCTAAGGATTTTAAAAATTGAAAGTTATCTATTCTATTACACCTTATTCCAATAAATGGCGGTAAATGTGAAAATAAATGGCTCTAGTGGATGTATGGTATGGTTTTTGAAACTGGAACCACGTCAGGTTAGTGAAAGATCGCTGTGGTAGTACCGCTCTAGGACAGCATATGACAAAGTGAAGGGCGCTATCTACTATTGTAGTGATTGAATGCCTGTGAACCGTATTCTGGTAGCACAACTACAGCACCAGAATACGGTTCACAGGCATTCAATCACTACAATAGTAGATAGCGCCCTTCACTTTGTCATATGCTGTACCCGCAGCTTCCTACTCCCAAATAAACCACCTTCATACCCATAACCAAACCTTGATTTTCAGGGAACGCAATTTCTTCCCAGTACACGAAATCCAAGCCACCGATGCCATTCTATACAAGATCCATACCATCCTGAACGAAACATGAACAAAAATAAATAAGCAAACTTCACTGAGATAGTCCAATCAAAACCACTACCCTGTAGCCAACCTCCCTTCACCCACAAAACAATTCACAGGCAGATAAGACGGCAAGGTATCTAATCTTCGTTTCTAAATCGCTTAAACGTCATTCCACCAGATATAGACTCAGAAGGAGCATCTCTACCAGGCAGGCTCATGTCCAGTCAGCAATCAAAACATACAAATAACAGAGTAAAGTCGATGCAGACGTCAGCTACCGACGCCAGCAGGTACCAAATACTATTCAACACATATTCACGATATTCCCGCCACTTGTCAATTGAGAAAAATCTACAGACACGAGAAGTACTGGATCTCTCGGATAACCCCTTCTAGTTGAAAGACTTCGTTATAGACTCCCAGCCTTAGGGATAGAACTTAGCTGGAGACAACTGAACTAATTAAGGAAAATAACTGTGGAAAGGTAGGACGAGGTGAAAGGTGCATTCGTGATTTATGGACCTGAAATTTTTTATTGTTGATAGGGAAGTGGCATGATAGATCTATGCAAGTATAGGGTGAGGGGCAAACATTTGATGGTATGAAAGGTTTTATGTTAAAAGTAAAGTGTATGGTGTGTGGAAAGACGGCAAGAGTGAGCGATTTAAGCGTTAGCCAAGGGTGCCATCGTGGCTGCTTAATATCATTAAGGATGGAATGCGGAGAGAAGTGCGAGTTGCGTTGAAGGAGAAGGGTATGGGATGGATGGAAAAAGGTGAAGGAAGGGTGTTAAGGTTATGCTGATGGCCTGAACTTAATCACTGAGAGTGATAGGCATTTGAAGTGTTGAGTAAAGAGTATGGCAGGATTTATTTGAGGAGGGGCTGAAAGAAATACATAAAAAAGAAAGTGATGGTAATTTGGTGGGAGGAAAGGGTATTAGAATATGTTTATTACACCATAAGTAAGAGCAATGATTTAAGTATCTAAGGCGTATAGGATGAGGTGGACTGCGAATAAAAGTATGTAAATGGTACGGAAGTAGTTGGCGCTGTCCGTGCGTTAAAGAATGTTAATGGTTTTAGTGTGAAATTTGTCTGAAGTTTCTGGAGATTAGTTGGTTGCAACTTATGGGGAGTAAGTTTATGGTATGGAAAGAGAAAGAAAGATGGATTGTGAGAGCAGTGTAAGTGGATAATTGCGATGAGGGATGTGAGAACTAAGAGTATATATATATATATATATATATATATATATATATATATATATATATATATATATATATATATATATATATATATATATATATATATATATATATATATATATATACGTGTGAATTTGGGCAGTATATTTTCATTAGTACATGTTTTATTAAAAGCGACCGCTAGATTCGAATTAATAATTCTCTTTTCAATCTTCTCGATTTGTCTTATATTCGCCTTTTCTTCATTGTTTAACCTATCGATAAGCGTACCGAAGTTCATTGGGGACTGATGCTTGTTATTTTGCCAAAGGTAGAAGTAAAGTAAGGTAATTTAGCACTTTCTTTACGATGAGGAATCTTTACAAGATATTTTAATAAAACATGCTATAATTTATATATATATATATATATATATATATATATATATATATATATATATATATATATATATATATATATATATATAAATATATATATATATATATATAAAATATATATATATATATATATATATATATATATATATATATATATATATATATATATATATATATATGAAAATTTACACAGAAACAGAATAGCAGAGATCTTACAGGAAATAACCCCGAGAAAAGCCATGAGAAAGAAAAGAAAACACCTCGCCCTGGCAAGGACTCGAACCTCAGACCTCTGACTATCTAAAAGATGAATTTATTATGTTAGTTTCTGAGAAAATGGAGGCTGAAAGGGATATTATTTAATATAGGTGTTTATGAAGAGCTTTTTGAGATGGCATGGCTGGTTGCCTTCTTCCATTTGATGAATGAATAAGTTAAATGGAAATTTCCTTCAGCTTCAGTATACAAGATCATTTCCAAGATGACAAAGTTTAAAACTTTACGAAAGGAAATAAAATCAGATATAAAATTTTATATAGCATATTTAATTATGTAATTAAATGATTTAGTAATAATACATTTTGTTAATACAGAGCCTATATTAATAAAATTTGATCTATGTTCAATGAATATCATAAACATAAAGCAAAAGAATAGAAATATTATTTAATGTAACAATTTGAGATCAAAGATTTTTATTTTCAAGCTATGAAATGAGGAGTTCAGTGACATTGACGTAAGCGCCAAAAACTAAAAGTGGAGAAAAACGCAGTTAAAGTTTGGCAATATTCATAACAGTGGCGGCTCGTGGCTAAAATTATTGGGGTTGCTGCTTCTTGTAAGACTACTGTCTTACAAGAATCTGGTAAGCTGTATGTATGTGTGAGTGTATGTGTGTGAGCGCGCCTGCTGAGCCTGTGTGTACGTCATTAATGAGACTACTGTCTTCTTACAACTTAGAAAATTAGACTGGTCAGGTGTGACCTTGAGTTGTGGCCACAAATTAATAATACTCGTATTTAATGGCTCTGAAAGGATTAAGGATTAGTAACATGATTACAGTACTACAATAATAATAATGATAATAATGTTGACGATAATGAAGATAGTGACAATGATGATGATGGGGTTAAAGGGGAGGGGGAGGGGGAGGGGAGGGGGCTCAGCTTGAGAGCTCAGGCGCGGCAGCGTATGTGCCCCTCAAAAAATTGGAATTTCAACCTTGTTGTGACTTGCATTCTGACACCCCGAGTAGCGTTCCAAATAGAGGGGGGTTTCGGGGAATACAGTGCTATACGTAACTCAATTTCGCCCAGAGAGGCGCTTACGTCACTCTGTTACTAAACACCTCAAATATGTATCACAAATTTTTTTTACCATTATAAAGATGATGGATATTAGGAGACTCGACACGAGAAAGAGAGAACTATGAATTCCTGGTCAATTTCTGGACTTAATTATAGTGAAAATCCCAAAGACAATCACAAAGGTTAGGACTATTCAATGCGGGTATTTATACCCATCAAATACCTCACTTTCATAATGTGGTTGTTCCTTTTCTGTCTTTGGTACACAAAGCATCCCATCCCCTTGAGTAACAACAGTATTTGCCCCTGGAACTCTAACATGGGGTGGTTCAGACGATTCCTGGATATCAGAAATGTCTTCTTTAAGGAATTTTAAGTTCCTGGACACGTAAGATAACATTTCTTTGACCTTTGGCGGTATAGCAGGATTCGTTGCACCGATGTCGTAGTACTCGTAAGAAGAGAATATAGATTTTTCGTAGAGCATAGTAGCAGGTAGGTTAAAAATTCGGACGGCAATTTTGGATAGATTAGTACTAGAGCAAAAACCATTCCACCAGCTTACCGGATGTAGCTTGTGGACAGCTTTCCAGATGTACTCCTTCCCCCAAAGTTCATCGCAAGCTTTGTAATTGGCTAGGTCTACTAGGAGATCCTCATCATTCACGTCGTTATTAAATACGGAAAATTTATAAATATATTCCGTGGCCAGCATCTGTTCGTTAAGTGAGAGCGAAACACCTTTGGATTGAGGGTCTAGGAAATCTGCAGCAAGATGGATGGGATGCACCAGGACATCTTTAAAACTGGTGAAGAAGTCGTGTATTAGCGATCTTTCAGAAGAAGGGTAATAAGGGTCAGAAAGAGCAGTCTCAAAATGTGTTTCAAAACCCTTTACTATCCGAACAACGTGACTTAGAGGAGGGGGGGGTTTATTATCGAATTCTCTCAACACATTTGCAACAGGGTCTACTAAATGATACAATTTTTCTGCTTTAATCCAAAACTCGCTTTCGTTAACATACTGTTTACATAATTCTGAATCGGTCTTACTGTCGTTGGCTAGTATATGATCGGTTATTACAAGTTTAGAAGAAAGAATATAAGATAAAATGGGCATGTTAAAACTTCTCGACGAAACTATATAATGTATGATGTGATTAGGCAAATGTGTATTTTCATGTAAGGATTCTTTTAACAATCCTCTTAACTCATCAACTTGTCTCCATACATTCTTAGCATTTTCAGACTGTAAAAATATTTGATCTAAAAGATTGCTTACAGCCTCTTGCAGACACTCGTAAACGGCGATATAACCATATTTTTCTTCAATAACTTTTCTACTTTCCAGAAGTCCAGAAGCTTTATCTGTAACGATACTGACAACTTTATCTTTTCCTAAACTATGTAATAAATTATCAACAATGACGAGCGAATCTTCACTGAGATTTTCTCTCGACGGTTTGGGTATACTTTTGTGGAAGAACAATTTTGGTGGTGAGACGAAAACATTTATAAAATCTTCATTCCTGAAATGAAAGAGGAATTATGAGATTTGGACTCTAGCTTTTAGCATTGTGTCTTTGCTTTTTAATATCATTATTGGGATAAAGCTGGGTTATTTTTTAGGGAGGGGGGACTCTTTCGGCAGCTCTCGATGAGAGCAGGTTCCTCACTACTAATAGCATTGGGGAAAAGGTTTAAAACTGGTGATGTGTGGGTGCTATTTATATTTTTCTTTGTTAATGAATTGGTATTGATTAATAGCTAGAAGCACAAATATTAACAATAGGAAAGAAATATTTTTACCTCCCCAAATTATCAAATTCAAGCTAATTATATAAAAATTTAAAAATATAAAAAAAATAATATAAATGTAATATTGAATATAGTACAAAATAATCTAAAAATATGTAACTTAAAATAAATATCGAGGTTATATAAAATATAACCAAACAAACGGAAACTATTTTTTTCACTCTTACACAAAAGAGACTTAAAAGAGACGTTAAATAAAGTTTTTTCTTTTTAATTGTTCTTCAATTTTCTGTTAAGATAAAGAGAAAAATTCTGACTTGCGAGTAAAAAGGATAAAAAAGAGTATTTAAGTGGTGGGCAAGGTAGAGTTGCTGTGGGTAAGAGTTTGTTAGTTGGTCATGTGTTTACGTTTAGCTAGTTGAGAGTACAACCAAAAATAAAGTACAACCAACAAAGGATTTATGCCCAAAGGTTTGTAAGAAAGAAAGTGATGCAGATGAAAAAGTGAACAGGTCTGGAAGACCGGTGTAGATCTACTTGCGAGCGTTAGGCCCGGATGGCACACAATCCTGTAGATAAAACTGTAGCATGGTTGGACATGTTACGTAAAAGGCGGCTTTTCCGGGATATTAACAAAGCGTATCGGGTCAATGAGGATGTGTTATAGCATAAGATGGCATTTATTTCAACAGTATTATTTTGTTTTACCCTAAAGATCTCCGGTTATTTAAGACAGGTTATTCTATTGCAGTCTACAGATTCCTTGTTTTCCTAATGATTTTTCTAATTATTCATCTTCAATCTTCGTCTATCCGTCTTTCCCTTCGTTCTCCTTAAATGAAAATGCGCCATTTGGTTACAGCGGTATCTCTTTTTTTCTTATTCAACCCTCTTTCGTAAATTCGTTCTGCGTAATCAGTTTTACATTTTCTATATATTTACTTTTATATTTATTCTCTATATCCATTTCTAGAGCGGACTATGGTCTATCCGAGAAAGGCTCTAATTCAGCGATGAGAAAAATTCAGACACATAGGTTGTGTTTACGTGCTAGATGGAGTTACCATTTGGGGCCAATTTGCTTTGGCGAATGCTATGTAACCCTTTTGAATTGTCCCCTTTAAGAAAATTCCCCAAATAAAGAGGACGAACTCGTGCTAGATACCTTAAAAACCTTTATAGTTCATTTTAAATGGACTCCTAAAACATGTCTAGAGTCATTTAAGCTAGTATACTTCTTTTACGTAAAAGAAAAAATGCCGTTTGCTATATATTCAATTTTCTACTTTTTTAAATCTATTTTTTAAACAATTATTGGAACATATTACATTAAAGGAAAAATAATTAGCATTTTTTTAATTCCCTTGTGTTAGTCGATTTAGAGTAAGTTTCGATTAATAAGCCAAAACAATATAAAAATAACAAATTCCTACTTACAAATGAAAAGTAATTGAAATATGGCGTGTGTAAGCCGTAGACCTTTGTACCAAACGTACCCTAAGCCAAAGAATCTTAGAAATGCTGTTTGGATAGTCAGGACGACAAGAATAAATGTCTTTATTTTAAATTCAAATCCTGAATACTAGAAAGAAATAATACGAATATTCAAATGAAGGAATTATTAGTCATATTTAGATACATTTTAATAACGCTCTGATCTACTTTGGATTCGATACCTTGAAAGCAATTTGAAAAATTATCGCTCCCTTTTACGACGGTACCTTAAAAAATATCTTTAAAATATTTTCATAACAATAATAAATTATAAATAAAGGCCATCGTTCTTAAAATTAAATTTAGATGAAAAGAATTTCAATATTCCTTTTTTAAAATGTTTATTTTACCTTTAAAGTCATAAAATTTAATTAAATCTATTAAAAAGAATTTTTAGCGGTCACTTTGTTGAGAGAATTCACGAAATATCAAAGTATTTATTATTCTAATCAATCTATTTCAATTTTTTCCCTACTAAACTCATAATGGGTAACGCGAAATATTCGAGACGCTTTGTATATATTTAAAAATAAATTTAATAAATTATATAGCTACCATTTTGTTCTATAACTTTTTCTCGTTTAAAAAAAAGAAACAATATTCTATGAAAAAATAAGACTTGCAAATTATTTAAGCTAACAACGCACCTTTCCCAAATAAGCAACAATTTAACACTAGTCGAAACTAGTTAGTGTAACACTATGTTTAACAAGTTTTAACCTGTTTATTCCTGTCAAAATTAGCTTATTTACTTCTGACCTTATTCAAGCATAGTCTTGTTAGTAGGCTAACTAGAATAGCCGAATCCTCATTTGTAGCTCATAGCAGAAAGTATTTATTTTTTAAAGAATTTTTGGGGGTTGTTTTTTTTCAAACAATAAAATGGGAAAACGTCATAGAACAAAAAAAGGCAACATAAATTTATTAAATTTATTTAATTTCTTCTCATTTCTCCGAAGGAGCACCAATTTTTCGCGTAACCGATTATATTAAAATCTTTAGATTTTTCCGGAATTCTTTTTAAGGATTTTAGTGAAAATGTAAAAACATATATCAAAATTTCAGGAATAAAACATAGGTTGTATATTCATTCACCCAATTTATAGATACACTTACCTCGTAGATTCACAGATTACTCCCACACAATGGCTTTCGTATATCTTTTTATCAATCTTTGCCTTGAGGTCGCAGTATTCTGTTTCCAGGTAACCTCTCTCCAGTTGGGCCGCTGTTGGAAGTATAAAGTTGGGTTCTATAGACTTGAATAAGGCTTTCCAGTGAGGTTCCTCCACAAGACCTAATGGTAAACCACAAGCAAACACGGCTCTGGCTAGCAGTTCTCTCCTCTCCGCATCCTGTGAATGAACATAAAATGTGAAATGACTACAAACAATTAACTTCACCCCATAAACAAGATTTCAATTCGCCTGAGAAGGTGGTAATGATAACTTCCCTAATCCTCTGAATCAGTAAGGTCCAAGGAGAAATATTGCCCTAATCCATAAACGTTCTACCATACAGTACATGGGATAAGAGATAACAGAAGTAAATAGTATAGTATTATAGAATGACAAGAACAAGTGGTGATTAAAACGATAAAAAACATAGGTAGGTGTATGAGTGATGACGGTAAGGGAATATATGAAACCTTTAGTAATTTTGGCTTAATGAAATACTGACCATAGTTCAAATGCAGAAACACAAAGAAAAATAACACCTTTTTTTTAGGTAGATAAGGTTATGTGATACGGATTTGGCCATTCCTTTCTCGGAAATAAAAAAAAGGCTGCATTTATAATGTCCATCTTTGAAGGTTATTTTCTTGATACCAATATTTCGGGTTTGAAAGCCACACCAAACAAGTAATAACCCTCATAGTAATTTACTTTCCGCTATTCTATATAAAGAAGAAACAGGCAACAGATTCTTATCCTAAATATTTAGGATTATTATAACCTTTACATTTATTTACATTTAATAGGCTCAAATTATCGTTATTTTACATTCCCCTTTTCTTATGTTTTCAAACAATCTATAAATTTCACTGGGAAACACAATTTTCGTTAAGGGAGATCTGATACTTTTTTTTAGTAACCTTTCGCTTCTGTATCACATCAACATTTTGAGCTACAGGTAGCCACGTTTTGTAATAAAACATAAAAATACAGACTCTAAAATATTTTTGCTTATTTCATAGTGTTTTAGAAATTTACATACACTAGAAATAAAAGAAATGCTTGACTGTAATGTTTTTACAATGTTCTTCGTTCATACAAAGGATATTGCTAATGTAAGTCAAATTATGTGCAAACAGTAAGGGCAAAAATCTACGCCTACAGCCTTTATTGGAGTGTTTAATATTGGAGAAATTTCGGTTTATACTCCAACAGTAGGTAGCCAACATATATTTCCATTCCATTTACCTTGATACCATTCCTCCATGACCTTCAAATCTTGGTGCCATCGTTCATGTTGGAATCGAACGTTTTGTAGCTCTCCAATAGTTTGGGGACAATTTATGTGCACTTTTTGCTCATTTATTTCCAAGAAAGTTCTGGACAAGGTCTTTAAATTATAACCAAGCCTTCTTTACAAGTTCTAACAATTTACTGATGAAATGTTCTTCTTTGAGGAAATGCTAAATAAGTGTCCTCAGTTATACAATCTCTAACGAAGTGCTTCTTGAGACTAGGTTGGATGTGCATAGGTGCGAATTGAATTTGGGATCACCAGGTTTGAGATCAAATCTTGGAGGCCAATTCCTTCTTGATTCAATACTGGTCTTGAGCTCAGCTTTCCCGCATGCACAGAAAGCAAGGATACATCGTATGCCCGCGTTGCTAACACAAAAGAAGCATACCAACTTAAGATGAAAACAGATGATCCAATTGTGTTTGTGATATTGCAATGTTTCAACGATAAACAGCTGAACATTTTTCTTAACTTGATTTATCTAAAATGTCCTCCTTTTAATGCCCCCTAGAATAACTACTCTTGTTAAGGCCAAAGCCAAATTCTTATGTACGTTTTTGTTTATTTAAAGACTTAAGAATGAGTTCTAGCTAAAAAAATAAACTTCCATGATGGAAATCATAAATTCAGCTTGATTGTTCCTCCTTAAACTAAGTATACGCCCAGCAAGGTGCACGTTATATATATATATATATATATATATATATATATATATATATATATATATATATATATATATTTGAAGTCGACAAATAGTTCGCAGTTGTTAAGCTGGCTTAAAAGCTTTATAAGCTTTCGACTTGACTGGTCATTATGGAGAATACTGAATAATGGTCAGATATGGTGCCATAAAACATGTGTCCAACATGGCCTCCTTCAAATATATATATATATATATATATATATATATATATATATATATATATATATATATATATCAGGGGGGCATGCGATAACTTTTTGGATTGGGGAAGCAATGGTAAATAAGAGAAAAAAGAAATGATGGTACAGTTTCCTAAGAGACAGTACCTCTGGGGAATACCCCACCTTACTAATCATGATCGTTGGTTCTACAGGAACTATCCTTTTCTGAACAATCAATGACAAATAATATTTAGAAATAAATAAATAATCGATCATCTAGAAAGCGGAAATTGGTTACATTTGGAAAAAATCTAACCTTACCTATTTATTTAAATGTTAATTCGATCCTCCTCTCTTTTTCATTAAATAAGTTGATTGATGACATTTTAATAGAACTTGTCATTCTTAATGCTCTTTAAAAGAGCATTTCTGATTGTGATTTGAGCTTAATCTTTCTTGTGCTTCTGCATTTCTCGTGTAATTTTGATTTATTCTTAGGTAAGAAAAGGATTGCTCAACTGAAGCACTTGTTTCTGGTAAGGTCAAAGTTAGCTCACATAATTTTGTTAGTTGCGGTAAAGATGCATCTAACCCGCTGTTACGCAAAATAAAGCAATTCATGTACTGGTTTCCCTTTCATTTCACTGTCATTATAAAGGGTATTCCAATAATTTGGACTGATTTTAAATGTGAGTTAAGTTTAAGCGTCTAATGATTTTTTTTATTTTTCTTTCAGATTTAACAACTTCAGTCTTTGGCAATCTCAAACATGGAAAGATTAACAATCGAACGTGTTAAAGTTATCGAATCCTATTGCGAAAATGGACGTTCAAACAGAAACGCATTTCGGGGTCTTCGCGATTATTTTGGTCAACATAATCGACCAACCGAGAGTGCAATTGGGAAAATTGTTCGTAAATTCAAACAAACGGGGTCGGTGGCAGATATAAAAACGCCATTGTGTGCTCGTTTACGCCGTTCAACTAAAAACATTGCTACAGTGCAGGATAATGTGGCCGAAGATCCAGACACCTCTATTTGTCATCGCGCGCACGAATTTAACGTCTCCACAACAACGTTACATCGAATTTTGACAAAAGATTTGTCTCTACACGCTTAAAAAATTCAATTGACACAAGAACTGAAGACTGCTTATTATTTAAAGCGCCGTAAATTCGTCAATTGGGTGCACGAGCAAAGACAAGCCGATGAGGATTTTTCGCAAAAAAACATCTTTAGTGATGAAGCCCATTTTCATTTTGGTGGATTCATTAATAGGCAGAATTGTCGCATTTGGGCTGATGAAAATCCTAAATCCCAGCAAGACTGTTGAAAAGCCACGGAATCCACAAAAGGTCACTGTTTGGTGTGCAATTTTTGCTAGTGGAATCATCAGGCCGTATTCCTTTGAAAATGATGCCGGGAATTCTGTTACGGTAACAGGCGAGCGATACCGTGCCATGATAACCAACTTATTGAATTCTATGGATGTCGAAGATTTGTGGTTCAACAGGAAGGTGCCACATGCCACACAACCAATGCAACAATGGCTTTGTTGAATGAGAAGTTCCCAGGTCGCACCATCTCTCGAAACAGCGAGGTCAATTGGCCACCACAATCGTGTGACTTGACGCCTTTAGATTTCTTCCTTTGGGGTCATCTCAAAAGTAAGGTCTATGCCAACAAGCCAACAACAATTCAACAGCTGAAGGATGAGATAATAAAGCATATTGGTGAGATCGAGGAGCAACTATGCAGAGACGTCATCAGAAATTTTGACCATCGAGTGGAGGTGTGCCGCCGAAGCCTTGGCGGACATTTAGGCGATATTATTTTTCACACATAATTGCCATGACTCATCTAACATGATCCAATAAAGAAATTAATAAATTTTCACCAATAACACTATTTTATTTACTGCTAACTTCGATCCGTCTTAATGGAACACGCTTTATAAGATTATTAGTTCGCTTCTCAACGATTGTCAGTCAAACAAATTTCCGTAAGAATTTGTGAGTGATGTTAGAGCTGATTCATGAAATACTTTTTTGTTTTCCTCTTGTTTATTTGGATCGAGAAGCTCCAAAAATGTTAACTTATTATTTTGAAATTTCACTTCAATTTGCACGCATATCAAATCTATAATTTTTTTATGATATCCTTCTGTACCTTTCTTTGGGGCCTTCCAAAGTATCGTTTCTTTTTCATTTAATAGAAGTATAAATGCCATCAACAGTGGACCAAAGTTTGACTACTTGGAAACAGTTTCGACCAAAGAGCGATTAAAGTTTCAACGAGTTGATGCAACTTTTGGAAATCGCTTTTTATTTCACTATATAAAAGATGCACACGTTTACTTGACTTTGCTAAACAATGAAAAAGACTTTAGCTTTGAAAAGAAGATTTCACATTCATGGAATTTGGAAATCGATTGTGACAGCACCAAATTTTATCTCTGTCCCATACAGTGAATGAAAAAGGCATTGGGATATTTTTCTTTGGTCCTTTTTTGAATTCCATTCAGTTCGCTTGCCCTAACTCTTACACCATCCTAAGTTTAACCAACAAATTTTTCACAATATTTAGTTCTTCTACTTTATTAAACACTATTTTGGATAACCCTTTAGACGTACGATCAGCGCTTGCGTTTATAAACCCAAGAACTTTTCGCTTTCGCAAATATTATCATCAAACATTATCTGAGTGACTTTTCGAACAAAATTAAATAATCTCTTAAATATGAATATGCAATTTTTTTCTTTAACAATGGCTTCATTGTTCATTTCCATTATCGAGTTGAATGGTTTCACTTTAAATAGAACAATTAATCTAACAAAAATAATTTACACAATAGCTAATTAATTAATGCATTAACAAAGTAATCGAAACTGATTCTGACAAAGTTGCCAGCAAGCTGCAGTTGCTTGTTTGTAAATGTTGCCGGAATTGGACAACAACGTAAATAAAGATTATTTATTCTATGTTGTTGCATTGTAATTATACCTCATATAAAGTTGTCATTAGACTATAATTACACAATAAGATAAATTACTTTAATATCAAGGTAAGATAAGACTTTTATTTCATTTTAGTAAAATAAAAATGTAATATTAATGAGACACCCCTATAAATAACAGATTTCATAGAAAAATGAGCTTAATGCACGAATCCAGAAGGTTCACTTTTGAATCCGTTGGATAATTTTAATAACGCTCAAATTCGCTTATTCCTCTACTGACGACAATATGAAAATTGCTTCCATTTCTCCATATATTATGTTAATTTTACATTTGACAATGCAAAATTTTAGTTTATATATATATATATATATATATATATATATATATATATATATATATATATATATATGTAAAAGTATGAAAGAGCTTAAATTTAAGCATATTATGGGTCTTTTCTGTTTGGCAGCAGGCAGATGTTTTGTACCAAATATTCACCAATGATGCAGTTTTGAGTGCTGAATACGAATATAACATTTCTTTTTTGGGAGAAATGAAAGGAAGTATCTGAAAAAAAAAATTTCAAACTACTGTAAATTTTGGTTTGTCCGATATATTAAAAAAAAAAACGAAATAGAAAGGAAACGCACTTAAACTGTTATATGCTTTCCCAATATTATTGTTCACTCCCTTTATTATTTCTTCAAAAATTAATTTGTATTTAGATATTAGTATTCAATAATATTTTTTTAAACACATTTTAATTTCTATTGCGTTTTTGCCACATAAATTCACATAAGTAGGAATTGAGCCTCTCACGGTGGGTACGGCCGTGTTTCACCTTTTTGGAGTAAATTCAAGGGGACTGCTCATGGGGAGTTTAGCACTGCGGGAGGACCCCCCTCACGATAATCCTGAGTTTCAATCAATTGGGGGAGTCTGGGGGGCACAGCCCCCAGTATATAATCCTAATTGTTTATAGAATAATGTTCTAAACTAGTGCGCATTAAATTTTGTTTTTTTTAATACCTCCTTTCATTTCTCCAAAGAATAAATGTTATATTCGTATTCAGAACTCAAAACTGCATCGTTGGGGAACATTTGGTACAAAAGATTCACATTAATATTAGAAGTAAGCTTTTAGTATGAATTAGGGATATTTTTGAAAAATCCATTACTTTTTGTAATTACCTAATTTAAATCGAATTTTCATATTGTTTTACTTTTTTGTACTAGTAATTAATAAGGGAAACATTGCTTTCATTGACCGCACGCCTATGATAATATATATATATATATATATTCTTGTGAAAGTGACAGGGTTTTACGACCTGCGGCCGGTCGAGAAGTGGGAATCATATCTCCCCGAGGGAACGATGGATGAATTGCAGAGGCTACTTTTAGTAACCGCAAGGAAAAATTCACTTATTTAAATCTCAAAGCCAATACCCTCCATATCCCTAGAGGCATTTTCCGAAATCAGGCTGAGGTCGGGACAAGGTGTTTACTGGTACGTAAAACTGTGTCGTATTGTTAACGTGATCAGAGCGCTCATCACTTTGGTTCGCTTGCCCCCAGTGACTACGTGTTTAACCTAGTTTTTAAGTTTCATGCGTAAAGTTTTAGCATAAATGTGTTAGTAAATTATAAATTTGTCGCTAATCTTTCATACCATCCTCCTCTCTTCCCTCTGATGCAGCCAGACGCTGAGTAATATTAAAGAAATAAGGCAAATCAACCGAGACCTTCTGAGTGGGGGAATATGATCGATATCCTTGGATTAAACGGGACTTAATTATCAAAGGGGTTTCAGGTGAGTTCCCTGTGTTGTTTTTTTAGTTCCTTAAGAGACCACCAGTAATTTTATATATATATATATATATATATATATATATATATATATATATGGTTAGCCAGCCAGAAAGTCCTGACTCACTTAGGAAGCGAAAAAGAACAACAAAATTTTATGAAGCAACACTAAAATTAGGTTAGGTCAGCTTTACTCATTCGACTACATTAGGTTAGGTTAACCTTACTCATTCGACTACCAGCCTTCGTACGCTGCTGTTATTAGTTGTTCCTGCGCAGTTTATTTCTCTTTGTGTAAGTCCCAACTGACAGAAATAAGTTTGTAAGAAAGGGAAATTAAAGTTTTGATTCGCTACTGTTACGAGCGAAAACTTTCTATTCTACGAGAGTTGATGTGGAGGAAATTTGCGATACTGGAGGAGAAGGCACAGTCAGTTAGGCGAAGGTCTCGAGGTGGTACAGACGTTTGATACTTCGCAGATCTTACTTACCCATGACGATCAATCACGTTCCTGTTGCCAATCAACCTCATATCTGGGACAGATTCGGATGCTGGCTGATCGCTGGAAGAAGATAGTAGAGAATGATGGACTTTATTTTGTGTAATAAATGTCGGTGTTGCTCCATAATATTTTGTTTTCTTCTCGCTTCCTAAGTGAGTCAGGACTTTTTGGCCAACCTAATATATGTATGTGTGTATATATATATATATATATATATATATATATATATATGCATAACTCTCAGACAGTTCTTTGAGACTAAATTTGGGAGTCTAAAACTGCCCTGAGTAAGAATAGTTTCCCCACGAATCCCGTAGAAGATGTCCTGTAATTGGCAAGCTGGGAAATAAAAACCTACAGCCCACTTTCCCTTCGTCAGACCATGCCAGGTCGTTCACCTCTATTAAGCAGGCCTTTTTCAGAGATATCTAAGAGATGGAAGGATACTTGATGTATAGTGGAAAAAAGGTGTCGAATACACATTCCATTACACGAAGCTTTTTTTATTCGGGAATTTGGTAAGTTTTAGAATAAAATTTGGGAGGGATGCTATACAGACACATTGCGGAGTACTCTGGGGTACTTTCACATTTCTCCAACTAATAACAGGATTATAGAGGGACATATTGATAAGTAAAGCAGTTTGCTCACTCCAACTTTCAAAAATTAGAATGTTGTTTGCTATTTTTCGTACACTGATTTATGTGCCTATTTGTCCAATGTAACTCTTAAGGCAATCCCTACATTATATTTGATCAAAGACACCTGGTTTCGGGGGGTGGAGTAGGAGTTCTATAAGACGGTGGTTTAATAGAGGCGAAAGCGCTAGGAATCTTTTCTTTTTCTTACGGGTTATTTACTTACTAAGTCTCAAGCGAAAAATGTGAGCTTCTTCCTGTACCTTAGAATAATTGTGATCTTTGTACAAGCCTTTTGATGGAGATTTATAAAACAATATTTGGGCTCCATTATTAAAGTTAGCAAAGTTTTTCTTTCTTAGCTCTTCCTCAGTTCTTCTTCTATCTACATTTATCTCTTCTTCTGTCGTCTGTTTCACGAATATTTCCTTATCTCCTAAAATCTCTTCAAGGATCACAACAAATTCCAGTTTTCTTTCGATGAAAAACATTCTCCAATCGATGGATGGACTTCCCGGGGCTGAAACACACTCTTGCCCCTATGATGCCCCCCTCCCCGTTATATTCTTGACTAGGTTACGTGTCCTACTTCTCATCCTGCAGCATTTTAAACAATTCTCTTATCTTAACCTGTTTATTTTTCATAATCCTCCCTACATTTTTGATTTAGCAAGTGTGTGTCAGAGCGGCGATGTTTATGTTTTCTTAGGAGGAACTGGAGAGATAAAGTCGCTTTTAATCATGCATGGATGATCCATCGGCTTTATTAGAACGGAGATATGTCCAAAACTTGTTTTAAAGTCGAAAAAACAGGTATTTCCAGCGACTCATGAAGAGTCAGTCTGCGTCAGAGCGATCATGGATACTATTCTATATGATAAAAACGAGCAGGAAGATTCTTTCTACATTAAAGTGATGATATTGATAGCTCGATTAGGCCAGGATTAACTTCACATATTATTGAAGCAATACTAAACACACTACATATTTCTTCTTACGTCTATTAATAAATAGGCTAAAGGCATTCGGCCTTGGGAAGGTTTGTGCAAATGCCAAATTCATGTTTTCTATCCATGCGTCTTTTCATTTCATTCTCTAGTATACTTTTCAAGAGGCTTTTTGAGATAGATGCCTATGATAGAGCTACATTTGATTATTTTAGAGCTTAAGTTATTCAGTCCGAACGAGGTTTAGGTGGTTTAGATAAGCACCCTACTAACCCCCAATCTCTCATCCCTCAGGGTTTAAATTTCTCTTTTTTTCTGCTGTTTGGTATGTCTCACGTACTTTTCCCTCTAGGTAGAACCTCCATTGGATTATACATTTCCTTTTATTCTTGGTAATTGAAATTTCTCTCATACAATGACGGCTTCCAATTATGCGCCTGGTTAACTCTGGTACTAGTTAATATTTGAATAATGACATCAAACCCCCTGAAATTGAGAGTGAATCCACAAACAAAGGTTCTAATTCTCACTTCTGAGTAATTTTAATGATTGCTCGGAATTGTACCTTACTGACCCCAACATCTAAAGGTTGTTTTTCTTCTGTAGCGTTCCTTCTAATCATTAATTTTCTCTTCTATTTTTAGTTTGAGTTTTCCCCCTGTCCTTCCTTCAATCTTTCCTCCAACTGCTTAGTTCCAATCAAAGGTGAAAGAGGGCGTTAAACTGCTTAAAATATTGGATAAATTTGCCAAAGATAAGTAGCGAAAGCAATGGTGTGTGGAAATATGTAAATGTGTGGAGGAGAGCCTGAAGCAATCTTTGATACTATTCAGTGGGGATAGAGGGGAAGGACTGACAGAAGAAAAATAATAAAAGGAATAAATAGAAAATGTTAGACTACGTTAGTAACCCTCGTTAATCCTCAATGTTGGGGCCGGAAGGGTAAATTCAATGCCTAATGGAACAAGTTTTCACACAAAAAATCTATTTCTAGAAAATACAAACTCGAACCCAATGGAGATTGATAAAGGCCAAAGAGAGGAAAACACCAAGTAGTCACCTCTCTTACCTACTCTGGATTTGTAGCATCTACTTACTTTCACATCTCCAAACTTCACCACTTTTGCCACGAACGTCATTCAATAAAACCCATGGCTGCTATAACCTTATTGTTTCATATAAATTAATAATAACAAAGAATGAACGATAAAAACACCAAAAGCAACGAAACTTTAGGAAAGAGAAAGTAAGGAGAAATCTGTAAAGAAAGTGATGAAAATGGGTGACAAATATAAAGCCGAAGGTCCTCCTGCGGGAATTAGGGGTGAAAGAAAAAACTGCTGACATTGGGCCAGGAAAGCATCGCATTTTAGATGACGTTAAGTCACATCTACTCGGGTTAGTTGTGGGATGGATTCCGATTGGGGGCAACTTGTTTGGTTGGCTAACTAAAAGCTAGCGACCACTGGATCGAACCCCCACGTTACACTCAAGGTTCCTACGGAGAGAGCCGTGCGGTTCGGGGCCAAACAAGGGCAACCTGACCTAAGGTCGCGTGCTCTCAATTATTCTGACTTATGACCTTCAAAACTTTCAAAAACTCATTGAAAAGTTAAATGGTTACCATCCGAGTCACCTTCACGCGACTAAAAAAATCCTTTCCCAATAGCCTTTAAATGACCAAAGGAAGGTAAATGGTTACCAATAACCTGTAAATGACCAAAGGAAGGTAAAATGGTTACCAATGGTTATTAATAACCTGTATAATGACCAAATTAAGGTAAAATGGTTACCAATGGTTATCACTAACCTGTAAATGACCAGAGGGAGTTAAAATGGTTACCAATAGTTATCAATAACCTGTAAATGACCAAAGAGAGTTAAAATGGTTACCAATGGTTATCAATAACCTGTAAATGACCAAAGGGAGTTAAAATGATTACCAATGGTTATCACTAACCTGTAAATGACCAAAGAAAGGTAAATCGTTACCAATGGTTATCACTAACCTGTAAATTACCAAGAGAGTTAAAATGGTTACCAATGGTTAGCAATAACCTGTAAATGACCAAATGAAGGTAAAATGGCTACCCATGGTTATCAATGACCTGTAATTGACCAAAGGGAGTTAAAATGGTTACCAATGGTTATCAATAACCTATAAATGACCATAGGAAGGTAAAATGGTTACCAATGGTTATCAATAACCTGTAAATGACCAAAGGGAGTTAAAATGGTTACCAATGGTTATCAATAACCTGTAAATGACCAAAGGAAGGTGGAAAATTTTAAACAAGAACTTTCTTCGCAATTGAAACATATGATGGGGGTTTTATTGGCGAATCAATTTAGATACAAGTATTGTCCAAGCGGGTTTGTTAAATAAAACATGATTTATTTAAATACTTGTGTACAAAAAAGAGCAAAAAAATATTATTATGATTATTGTTGTTATCATGGTCTTATTGAACAAATGGTTGCTATGGTTTGCCTCAATGTTCAAGCAGAAAACAAAAGGAAGGTAAGATAATCCCATTTAGAGTAGGGCTGGCCAGGAATGTCCTCCAGTCCGATTACACCCCTTTTAACTATTTTGGCTTTATCATATAAGGAGGTGTAGTAATTCAACCATAGGTTACCCCATTACCTCATCGGTGGGATCGAATTTAGTGTGGGAGAAGGTATTCTCATCCCTTCACCACAGAGAGTAGCATAATCCTAAACATAATATAGAGTGTTGGAAACTCTTAGACTTTACTGGAACGTAGAATGTACCCGTCCGATCGACCAAGGACTGACCTGCTGTGTTGGCTGCTGGGACGGCAAAGGCTCTGGAAAATGATGCCTGAGAATTCCATTTTGGAATGAGTTGGCATAATTCAAGGCTTCGTCCTCCGGTGTCATATAGTTGCTTGGTCCTGGTTGGTCGGTTTCTGGCGTGAAAATGGCGTGGAGTTTCCGGTAACCGGAGCATTTCTGAAGATGCGTGGTCATTCTTGTGGCGTTCTCCAAGTAGGTGCAACCGCAGAAGGTGCACGACACTTTGGCCTTCCCTTGGGCATTTTGACTTACTTTTCGAAAATACTTCCAAACATCTCCCTTTCTTCTATTACCCATGTGAGCTTCAACTTACTATCTGCAACAAGAGAGGTGTAATAGAGATTTTACATTTGAATTCCACTATGGTTAATTCTATTCATAAAAATTTATGGGCATTGAAATTTCCACCTACAAAAATTCCTTCTTATGTAAAATGAAAAATTGTGTAAGGAAAGTCTCTTAAGTTAATTTATATTTTATTCTATTTAATAATTAATTTAAAAAGGTTTATAAAATAAATAATAAATATGAACCTGTTTCCTTAATTACTTTGTTATGAAATGAAAAAGAAATACGAAAGTTTTTCGTAGTAGTAAACATTTTTTCGAAGTGAAGGAAGAAAAATTGGTCACGCTACGAATGTCAAAATAAATTACAAAATTTATATAACACGTACCAGGCAATGGCTTCGCCACTCCCCCCTACGAGGGGCCATTGCGCTTCGCTACAAGATTAAAATTTTAAATCTAAAAAAAAGCAGCCATGGTTAAATTTTTATCAATTTTCTGAACTTCGCCAATTATAATAATTTTAAAAAGGAACTCTAAACTAAATTTCCCCACTTTCAAAATATCACATTGCTAAAATATAGTTATAGAAGAAGATATATAAAAATAAATTTTCTGAACTTCACCATTTGTAATTCTTTGGGTTTTAAAGAATTCACAAAATTTCGATACTTATATTTATTTCTCAACTTCACCATTTTGGCTTTTGCTACTATAAAAGAATTATTAGAAATAACTTTGATAAAAAAAACATAAGACATAACCAAATTATGATGAAATTATTATTCAAATACTCAAAAAAAATCCCCCTCCTAAATTATAGAGTTAGTGATGATAATGATGATGATGATGATAAACGATCTACATCAAAGTTCAGGTAAATATCGTAGTTTGCTCTTATGTATAACTTTTCTCGTACAAATTTAATGCTTTTGAAAATTTTGTAATTAAAATTTTCGGGCTGTTGTAAATTTTCCCTCCTAATTTTTTCTCCCTCAGGTATATTTAATCTTCATTTTCCTGCTTGTTATAACTTTTCGCGTGCTAATTTTCAGCCTCTCTTAACTTTAATGATATTCCATTTCCTTAGTAAACTTTATTGACTATTGTAATTTTTTCCTTTTAATTTTCTGTCTGTTGATTCTTTCGTCGTTATTATTTTCTGCCTGTTGTAGCAATTCGACTCTAATTTTGATGCCTGGTAAAATGCTGTTGAAATTCCTCTCGGGAGCAAATTATCTCTGCTCCTTCTGACCCCTTGGGATAGTAGGTTTTTTGACCTCTTTAACAAAGTCGTTCGATAAAGAGGTCAAGCAGACTAAATAAATTCTATCCATATCTCGACCCTAAATTTCTGTAAAAAAAAATGGGCACAATATTGGATCCTATTTCAGCTATAAGGACCGAATTCCATTCCCTTGCCGCTCCTCGGTAATTTATAAATATAGTTGTGAATCTTGCGATTCATCTTATATTGGTTCGACCTTTAGGTCAATCCATTGTCGCATCGAGCATCATCGGGGAAGGTTGACCCCTACGGGGCTGGTTCTACACAAATCAGACCCCTCACCCATACGAGATCACATCAAAGTCTGAAATTAATCTGGGGAACTTTAGAATACTTAATTCATATCCCACATCCCAACGAACTATGAATTTTAGAATCACTTTACATCCTAAAACTTAAACCTAATTTAAATATAAATCAAATTGCATCCAATCTTTACATTGTATCACAAATTAATGACAATTATATTCTCGCATTAAGTAACTTATCCTAAATTTCACTATTCAATTTTACTATTTTATGAAACTAGAAACTCTTTACTTTCTTGTTTTTTTTACTTCGAAGTCTAACCCCGCTCAGATTTTGTCGAAGTAGGAAATAACTATTTCCGAAGAAAATATTATTCCATTTTCTCTTTCTTCGGTGTGTTGGATCATTTCTTGCCCTCATGAGATATATACATTATATATATATATATATATATATATATATATATATATATATATATATATATATATATATATATATATATATATATATATATATATATATATATATATATATATATATATATAATATTGAGGATAAATCCCAGAGCCACCAGAAACGAATGCAGCATCTTTTAATTTCTTGCTACGTTTCGAAAACGACAAGTTTTCATCTTCAGGCTAGAATAAGTTTACTAAAGTTAATACATTTAAAGAAAACATGAAAAGGCCAACGAGCCAATGAATTGCTTTAAAAGGTGACCAATCATAAAATATCAATAAAATGTACTATAAGGTAAAATTTTAAATATGACTTGGCAATAGTTAAATTTGCTTTAAAATTGACTAAAAAATGGAGTTAATAAATTTGAAGTGTATTTCAGAAATTAATTAAAATCTATAAGATAAATTGACCTGGCAATTTTTTAAGATAATCAACTATAATAATAAATTTAAACTTTGTTTTTAATTTTGTACACACTGCATATATATATATATATATATATATATATATATATATATATATATATATATATATATATATATATTATGGTGCGGTAGTTAATTTGCCTCGTAACTTAAATGTAAATAACAATGACATAGAGTTAATTTATATTCAGCAAAGTTAAATGTTGAAGACTTGAAAGATTATTCATTTTATTCAATGAAATCGCTGTCGTAGCGAGAGGAGTCTGTTCTTTCTCGTGGATATCCGACCAAATAAATTTGTACTTGGATTTCTATAAACAACTTGATGAAAATATAACTTTATTGATTAAGTTGAAGTTGTTATAATGAAGGACTGGAGCTTGGTGAATCCATCCACTGAAGTGGAACGGGAAGAAGTGTCCTCGATTATTTCTAAGGCTAATTTTGGTTCCTGAGCATAATCTCTCTTGTTTTATACAAGGTGAGCGCGACCATGGGAGAGAGATATAGAGAGGGGGAGGGGGGTGAAAGAGGTCATGTGAACCTAACACAGACTATCGAGGAGAAGGGAATTGAAAAAACAGAATTATTGGTGTTAGAGGTCAAGGGCCAATAAATACTGGTTACAGTGCCTGCACTGACGGAGCTTCAAGGGGAGATGAATGAATTGTCACATCGTTGTTAGGCGATACCTAAATTTAGTAACATGATCACTACATATATATATATATACATATATATATATATATATATATATATATATATATATATATATATATATGTGTGTGTGTGTGTGTACCCTTAATATTATAATAAAATTTAATTCATTTTAATATTTAGATAAGCGATTAGTTATTGTTTAAAATTATTTTTATAAAATTCTAAGAATCTTGAGTATGTGTACCTTCGCATGCTCAGTTAAATTAAAATTGATATCAGAAATTGTATGAAATAATTAATTAATTGTAGAATACTCACCCCAGGCTCAATTCAATGCAGAATTAGCTTTCTACAAAGTTAAGATGTGAAATAAACATATGATCCGATCTCTCTTTCTAGTGAGTCACGAAATTCCACAGATTCCAACAACAAACTACTGACCTTCATCTCCCTGGTCCCACCACCTCACATTTACTATAGTGTTATTGACTCCAGTGCTGTAGTTTTGGCGCCTGCGCAATTGTACCATCCTCACTCCTTACTTTAAATTCATCAGGTTCTGGTACGCTAGCTTCACTTGTCAAGAGACGGTGGCTTTAGGCTTGAACTGAGGTTCTGAGTTCCACCTTCCTTGTGCCGAGAAAATCATCTGGAACTCCTCTGAAGAGCATCCAACCTCTTTCTGAGACGACCCGATTTATTGGTTTGAGTCTGAGGTTGAGTCTTTTTGG
The DNA here is from genome assembly GCA_963969495.1 of Ceratothoa steindachneri. Taxonomy (NCBI): domain Eukaryota; kingdom Metazoa; phylum Arthropoda; class Malacostraca; order Isopoda; family Cymothoidae; genus Ceratothoa; species Ceratothoa steindachneri. Next base: position 47,660,791 of record OZ018329.1, read on the forward strand.
TAATCTGCCTTCGTAAATGCTCGAGAAGCTCTCAAGCAATGACTCCTCGGACTCTTATACTAATACCCTCTACCAATCTGCTCGCTTAAAACTAACGCCCGCAACTACAACTTCTCCTATATCTATGGTGTCGCTCCGCCACTTCCTCAACTCATTTGGAGTAATTGCTTACAAGAACACCTCAGAAAGCAGCCTGTCTTCTGTACCCTCAGCCGTAGTGACCCTCTCTTCACGTGAATTAAGCCTCAGCATCCTTCGCAAGTCATGTCGCCCATGGAAGCTCTGCACTTCTCCGTTAGGTTTATATGGTGGCCATTGAACCAGCCTATCAACTTAATGTTAAGCATCATGCACAGAATAGCTCCACCCCACCAATGTTGCCTACCTTGAGAGCACTCGCACCTACACTGTCTACAACTCAGCTTATGGATAATTTTAATGTCGCAGAGGTGTAAGCACCACTAGGTTTACCATACAAACCTCACCACTGCCTTCATTCGAGGAAGCAATAAGGGACATTTAAGGCAGCTCCGCAAAACCATAACTACAAGCCACTTCCCGAAAACGCGATCCTCCCCGTGTCTTTCTGGGACCCCTCTCTCTCTCGAGAGAGAGAAAGTCGAGGGAGAAGTTGCGATCCCTCGTCGCGGGAAAAGAGCTTGTGTGTACTTTTGAATTTTTGAGCTATGTCGGCGGGGGTACTTCTCTCCTGGGTACCCCTGGTAGGGCTTTCCTTGTCGATTTAGTCGGAAACGAGGTTTCAGACTAAGTGCGTCCTTCCTTTTTCTACTCTATCCTTCTCCTTTTCCACTTTTATCCTATCTCTTCCACTTATTATGCAAAAATAAAAAAAACACAAAACCCCCTACTCCTATCGTGTCACTCTTACCCCTTTTTCCCTCTATCTACATATAAAGACCTGGCAGCTACCTCACGCGTCAGAAGAGAGGCTTTGAAACCTCTATAAACAACAACAATCGAGGCTCACTGGTTGCGAGAGACTAGGACTAGAGGTGTCCTAGGCGTTGGGGCACGATGAATGGGATGAGGGTAGTACCCCGTTAACCTCTTCCCTGGCGCGTAATTATTGACCATTCCCAGTGGCCGTTGACGGGTGCCTTTGGTGGCATCGGTCCGAGGTGACGGCTCTTTGTTCCCAGGTTGGTTGCCAGGCCAATAAAAAGCCTTGGGTTGAGACTTTTGGTGTGGCAGGATATAGATTAAACGCTACTCCAAGATCCTGGCCGTCGTGAAGGGAGCTATTAGGAGTTTAATACGGGGCGTGCTCCGTTGTTCACCTGGTGAGAAATCGATGGCCCCTTCAGGGACAGTCAGTGCTGCTTGGTTGGGAGCCACGGCACGTCGAGGTTTGACGACTCGGTCGGACGAACAGTAGCACATGGAGCGTGCCTTCTGAAAGATCCGAAACGTCTCCGATCGATAGTCGGGAGCGACTTACGCGGGGAGAACTTATCCCCCCCTTCCTCTTTTTTACATACTGATTGATCGGAAATATACAAGTACTAAGTGTTCAGAATGCCTGGCAGGAAAGGAGCTGGTGCGCTAAAATATACGTGATCTACATGCCAAAAGGACAAGGGGTGCGTGCATTTCCCGGAGGGGTGTTTCTCAAAATGCCACCCTGGAAGTATCTTCACAGACTGCGCCCTAAGGGCAGAATTGCAGGAGCTTAAAGATCTGTCGAAATCTTCTGAGAAAAAATCCCGACGACTGGAAGAAAAAGTGAAGATCCTCGAATCTGAGCATGCGAGTCAAATCCGTCGTCTTGAAGTCAGGATTTCAGAGATGACAGCCAATATAGAACAGGAAACTCTCAACGACGCGGGCGGCTCCTCTGTTGAGCCCTCAAGCAACGCGTCGACAGAAACAGGCCACCCATCCGACGTCCCAGAGCCAGCTGCTGCTGGGGTTACTCAGGGCGTCAAAGAGAAGAAAGGGAAGAAGAAAGTAAAGACAGCAGAAACAGTAGATAAAACAGAAGAGAAAGTAGAAACGGAAGAAAAAACGAAGAAGAAAAGGAAGAAGAAAAAGAACAAAAAAGTGGGGAAGAAAGAGGAATCAAAAGAGCCTCTGTTCTCTGAACCCAAATGCGGGAGGGTCATCGTGATCGGTGACTCACAAGCGCGGGATCTACAACCCTTGCTAGCGGCCCGCTTTCGCACCAGTGTGAAGTTAAGCTACCTTCCAGGAAAGGGAAACGGAAAAATTGCGGTGGAGGCTGAGAAATCTCAGATCTCTGAGAGCTCAGTAGTTGCTCTGATGGCAAGTGGCAACGATCTCTACCCACGAGGAGGTAAAGTAGGTGTCAGCGGGAAGATTCTTACCACGATTATGGGAGAAGTTGACGACTGTTGGCTGAAACCCCACAGACGTGTCGTGGTCGGGATACTCCCAAGAAGATGTCCATCCTACAATGCTCACGCGAGGAACGTCTCCATAAACTAACGCCTGGGAGATTTTTGTACGGCTGAAGGAGTCTTTTTTGTAGACCCCTACCGCACCTTTTACGGGAGAAATGACCTGTACAAAAGGAACGGAGTGCATCTTTCCTTCAAAGGGAAAGCTGTCCTCGCAAACGTCATCCAGGATGTTGTGGAGCGGACCCAAAGAAGTGTCAGGCCCCGAGTAAAGGAGGACGTACGCCAGTACACCCGTGTTACCTTTTCTGAGGTCACAAAGAGGAGAGTTACAACGCTACGGAGAAACAAAGAGGGAAACGGAAGAGCCTAGGGAGTCCTACAGTCGGGGACTCCCTCAAAGTTCCTCTGTTTAATGCGAGGTCTATCAGAAACAAGTTTCTTGAACTTCGTGGACTCGTAGTGACGAAAGAACCAGAAATGGTGGCCGTTACAGAGTCGTGGATAAAAACTTCAAACCGAGATTTTGAAGGTGAATTCACGATTCCAGGTTACCGACTCTTCTTAAAAGATAGGCCTGACAGAGAGGGTGGCGGTGTGATGTTGTATGTCAAGGAAACATTCAACTCGACAAAATGCAACATCGTATTCCACCACGAGTTACTAAGTGTAGACCTAGAAATAGGTCCTGCCAAATACAGGACCCTGGTGCTTTATAGACCTCCTGCCCAACTCATTAAAAAGGACAGGGATCTGTACCAGCTGCTAGGAAAACTTGTGGAAGATAGAGTGTGTATCGTCATGAGGGATTTCAACACAAAAGTTGACTGGGAAACCAGAGAATCCTGTGGCGAGAACGTGCTACTCCTGGAATTCGCGGACAACGAGTTCCTGACTCAATGGGTGAGAGAGCCAACGAGAGGAAACAATATTCTTGACTTGGTTTTCACATCAGAGGAAGACATCATTGAAGAGCTCTCTGTAGGCGAAGAATCGGTGATAGTGACCACCGACTAGTTAGATTTGTAGTTAGAGTCCCCAAGGTACAGCCCGCGCCCCGAGAATCGAGGCAACTTGATTTGAGAAGGGCAGAAATCGTAGGTCTCCATGCAGGACTGGCTAATATGAGATGGGAAGGGTGCAATAATGTTGAAAACTTGTGGAACAGTTTCAAAAGTAAGTTCATGTGTCTTCAATCACAATTTATCCCTATGAAAAGCTTACGTCGGTCTTCCGTTCAACCAAGGTGGTTCAATCGAGAAATTGGTCAACTACTGAGGGAGAAGAGACCTGTGTACCGCCAGTCAAAGATTTCTGGTGACTTTGACGAGTACCGTAGGGTAGCAAGGAGAGTGAATTCCACTATAAGGGCGGCGAAAAGTGCCGAAGAGCTCCCAATGGCAAGACTGTAAACAGAGTCGTCCCAAGGAGTTCTTCGGTTTTGTAAACAGCCGTAAACCAATCTGCCGCACGATTGGCCCTTTGGTAAATGAGAAGGACGAATTAAAGCACTTTGATGCAGAAAATGCAAACCTCCTAAACGACTACTTCTCTTCAGTGTTCACTGAAGAGCGTGGTCCCATCCCCCAGTCCATTGAGCCTCACTTGAGCCGAAGTAGAGGAAAAATCTCCGACCTAAAGACGAATAAGTCCCCAAGTCCAGACTGGTTTCTCCCTAAAGTGTTGAAGGAAGTGCGTGATGAGGTGGCACCACATCTGACCACAATCTTTGACACTTCGATCCAGACTGGCGTGAGGCGGAGAAAGGAGACCATAGCCAGCCGTCCAACTACCGACCTATCAGTTTAACCTCGATAGTCGGTAAACTCATAGAAAGTATAATGGTGTACAATATAACGTCATATTTGGAGTCAAACCTGCTATTGAAGAGTCCCCAGCACGCCTTCCGAAGGCACGGGTCATGCTTAACAAACCTTGTAGAATTCTTCCATTTTGTTTTCAGTGAGCATGATCGGGATAAAGCGCTGGATGTTGTCTACTTATACTTTCAAAAAGCCTTTGACAAGGTACCACACCGTCTCCTTCTCCGTAATGTGCATGTGCTGGACATAGATGTGGTCAGGTTGGATAAAGAACTGGCTAAGAGGCAGGGTAGTGTTGAATGGACAAGCTTCTTAGTGGGCGCCCGTAACTAGCGGTGCTCCCCAAGGTTCTGTCCTGGGACCACTACTATCCATCATCTATGTTAATGATATGGATGGTGACGTAGTTGCGAAGATTTCTAAATTTGCCGACGATACCAAACTTGGTATTAACGTTGCAAAGGAAGGAAATACTGCCCGGCTGCAGGAAGAACTTCGGAAGATTGAGGAGTGGTCGGACACATGGCAAATGCCTTTTAACGTGAACAAATGCAAAGTGATGCATATCGGCCACCGAAACCCCCACTCACGGTATATCATTAAGGGTACTGCTCTCGAAAGCACTGATACCGAGGGAGACTTGGGTGTAACAATCACTAGTGACCTCAAGTTCTCGAAACAGCACATTGAGGCGGAGAAAAGGGCCCAAAGGATGTTAGGCTATATAAAGCGACAGTTTGGATATCACAACAAGAAAATAGTACTCTGTCTGTACAATTTACTTGTCCGACCGCACCTGGAGTATGTCGTACAATTTTGGAGTCCTTAATTTCGAAAGAACATCGCGAAATTGGAACGCATGCAAGCCAGGGCAACCAAACTGAGTCCCTCTATCAGACATACAAGTTATGAAGATAGATTAAGGAAGTTAGATCTGTTCTCGTTGGAAATCCGTAGACGGCGTGGTCAGCTCATCGAAGTTTTCAAAATACTTCGAGGGTTCGACAATGTTGACTACAGGGATATTTTCAGCCTTAATAAGAGTAGAACAAGAAATCACAATTTAAACTTGATCTGAAGCGTTACAACAGCGATCTGTGTGGGAAATTTTTCACGTTCAGTATCTGCGGTAGCTGAAACGCACTACTGGTGGAGGTTGTCAACAGAAATTCTGTTGACTAGTTCAAGTCAAGACTAGACAAAGTCTTGAAAAATGGCCGTTTAGGGAGGACGTAAGGCAATTGAGCGGGGATGTGCCCGCTCCACAGCTAGTCCAAGGTACCCTCATAGAATGGACCGTAAGGTCTTCTAGGGTACTTATTTTCCTTGTAGCTCTTTGTAGCTCTCTTTCAAACCACTGCCGTACAGGAACTGCAAAAAAACAATTCCAGAGACACCCCCCCCCTAAAAAAATACTATTCTTCTTGCCCCCTTCTCTCAATTATATCCTCCTCCCTTGCATTGTATCCTCGAGTCCTCGTTCATAACATGCCTCTCCCTACCAATTCTGAAGCTCTGACCTCCAAACGTTGCGCTCGTGCAAAAGAATGAATCGATGATTTTTTTTTAAATTTAGGGTTACACATATTGAGAGCATGGGAGAGCATTACACCCATTCTAAATTCACATCAAACTAGTTATTACCCCGAGGAACTAATCCTAGGTGGCCGTCAAATCTCTACTATTCCGGCGTACCTTTATTTTCTCTCCTCCGCTTGGGTCAAATGTGGCCGTAGGGGAGAAGCTGCCTCGTCTAAGTGTCTATATCTGCACCATCATGCGTTGGATGTCTTCCATTTTGGGAACGAGAGTACACGATATGCTGGGTCTACATTTCTTTTTATGACTGTCTTTCGTCTGATTCTATCCGTAACTTAATCTTACAATTCCCCTAACTCTTGCTTCTTTTGGAAGATTTCAACAGTCAACCCGCTGCCCCACCTATCTATCACTAGACAGTTCCATAATACCATCAATTCAGTTGTTGAGTAGGATATTTCTAAGGGATTCCTTTCTTTCCATTACAAGGTTACATGCATCCTCTTCCACCCACGCCGTTACCGATACATCCACGTTTCATCTTTATTTTATATCCGGAGACCTCATACCGGCGAAGCAATCGGTGAGCTTTCTATGCCTCTTTTTTTTAAAGCTTTAATGTAAACCTAACGTCTCCTAATTTATTGTTGCTACCCGATCTATTCTTAACTTATTAAGCCATCTGTACCACACTACCTGCGGCGTTGATGTATTCCACTCGTTGATACTTCTCTAAAGTTTCTTAGTACCAGACTTTGAAAAAGTTATGTTACGCTCTTTTTTTATCTTTCGAGAGGTTTACGTGTGCGATAGAAAAAGTTCCGTAAAACAAACTTAAAGTTCTACTTTTCCAGCATGTGTCATTAAAACGTCATTTCCTTTGCGTCCAGGCGTGTCAAGAGGGATGTGAAAATAATCGAGATAACTGCTCTTCTGCCGGCGGGCCATAACAAGTCTGACATAGCTAAATGGCTCAACTTCAGTGGGATTACCATCCACAGACTCGTGTAGAAGCTAAATAAAGGAGAAAATATCAAAATAGATTTTGTTGAGTGGGAAGGCCTTAAGTTGTCAACCATTTGATTGTGAGAAAAGCCTTCAAAAGTGCTCTGAAGCTCAAAGTGACTGCGCTCGCGAAGAAGAAAATCTCAGTGGACACGGTGTCCAAGGCCGTCAAGGAGAAGGGTGGCAAGAGCTTGCAGAGCGACCGTGTGGTAAGCGTCAGACAGGACGTCTTCGAAGTCTGTTGCCTGTCCACGACCAAGCACTTGGCATCTGTGATGATGCTTGGCGACGTGGCTTCGAATGGCGTTTTCAGTAACGTTTCCGGTACGTTACAGGGTCACTGTATCCAATTACAGGAAAATTTTGGCCACAAAAGTGTTGCCCTGAGTGAGAAAGATTATGAAAAGGGACTACGTCTTTCAACTGGACTGTGCCCCGCCTACACAGCCAAGACTGTACATGAGTGGTTGGGGTCGAACATGAACTTTTGGTCGAAAGAACTTTGGCCACCGCAGTCGCCCGACCTCAATCTCCTCGAATACATAGTATGGCCTGCTAGGTTCGCTAGAGCAACATTGACGAGTTAGAGTCCTCCATCAACCACGTGTGAGTTAGCATGAGGAAGGACTTAGTCCGCAACGTGTGTGTGGCCTTCTGGTTTCGCTTGGATCGCATGCTCGCCGCCGAGGGCAGACACATTGATTAAAATTACAATTTATAAATATATTTATATGTCAAAACAATAAAAACATGTCTAACTGCATCAAAACTATCATTGTGTCCTTTGTTGAGAGCATCATAACGACTATAATAGGACTTTTGCAATATCAGGTATACTCTAATCTTAATTTGTGGACGCACTTTACAATTGCGCAACCATCCGGTGCTGTGACTTCCAGTGGTCTGCCTTTACGCAGAGTGTAACGCCCCTTCCCTATCAGATAGATATTTCTTTTCTTTCGCGGGATATCTTAATCTCCAATGTTTCGCTGGCGTTCATTTCCCCTTTCACCTAAGACCATAGGCACAATTCAAGGTCAGTGACAGAGCTCTTCTCCGCCCTTCGATTCCTCTTTAGCGGTTGTGTTTCGCCGTTGAAGACAACTTCAGCAAACATATACAGGCATATTTTGCTAGGTAACAAAAGTCCTTGAAGATAGCAAGCTTTTTTTCTGTTAGAGTTTCTAATCAATGCGTCCTATCGCTCTTAGAGCACACCCTTATTCATCGATGGCTCCCGTTACTGTTTCTTTCACGACTTCTCAGGTGCCGTCATGGTTTAGAAGATGCTTCGGCGCTCCTATTCCTTCCACTTCCTCTTGGAGTGTTCTTCTGACTTAGCAGAGCTGTATGCACTCTATCTACCTTCACTACTCTCTTTATACACTTATATGCACAAAGATTTTATCTGCAAGGAAGTGAATGAGATAGCAGAGGTAATGCTCCTTCTACACCTGAAACATAGAGGACGGGTTGATTTTGGAGGCCCCAATGCTGGAGTATGGAAATAAGAATGCAATCACCCACCATACTTCTTAGTGAACGGGCTTACCCCTATTCTTCTTCCTTATCAACAAGTTTCCACCTCCCAAACTCTCTTCCTATTTAGAAATGTTCTGGTAGCTGGGTGATATCCCATCCTCGTGTTTGAAGTTGGTCCATCAGGGGGTCATTTCGCGAGGGCTGAAAAACAAATGACTGGTGGAGGTCCAATGTAGAGTGTACTATACTGCCGATTCTCTTTACCGGTTCAAATACATATATGAGCTGCCTACGCCAGCTCCTTCTTTATGAGAATTTGATTGTCATGACTCTTGAAGTCGTTGAAAAAGCGACGACAGCACTCCTGACGTTCTTCTCGCATACGCTAGGAGAGCATAGTCCCTTCAACGCACCTCAAGCTTTTGCCTCCCTCCTCCTTGACGGCCATGAGCACGTTGCCATTAAGATGTTTTTAATCTTCACGAGCGCTGTCATTTTGCGCTTCAGAGCACATTCCAAGGCCATTCTCACAGCTAAACGATTACCAACTTGAGGTCTGCCAAAACGAGGTCGATCTTTGATATCTTTCTTGTTCTTGAGCCTCTCCGCGACTCTGTGGACGGTCATCTGGCTGGTGTTGAGCCGCTTGGCGATGTCAGACTTGTTGTGCGCCGTGCGCAGGGCACGTTTTAATCAGAGGTGCTGAAGAAGTAGAAGTTTCAATTTGTTTGACGTAACCTTTTCTATCACACACGTTAATCTCTCCAAAGACAAAAAAAAACAAGAACCTGATTTTAACATAACTTTTGCGAAAGCCGGTATGGTTTGCAGGAAATGAGCGCCGTGATGAAAATGCCAAACAATTTGCACTTTGTGGCCAATCGGACCAGCGTTTTTCTCTTCCCCATTATGAATACCTGACATGAACCATGAAAGTCCTTCGAGCTGCTTGGCGGAAGCAGATTTTTAAAGTTGCGTGGCATTTTCCCCCCGACTTTTTTTGTGGACATATCCCTCATTATCTCCACGGTTTTAGGGGGAATTTTACCCTTCTGAATCGGATACCCTGATCGGATGCAACGCTATTTGATTAAGCGCGCTCCCAAAACCCATCTGCCCCTACTCCTTGAAACTCCCAGTCTGGGGGAACTTCGTGCGGTCTATCTGTCCCGATACCGAGACGAGCGGAGTCGCTACTGCTTGTCACTTATATTCGGGACAAAGTTCGTGCACACCCCGATAGTGGAACAGTAGAATTTGGGGAGTAGGCGGCCTTTCTCCATAGGATGCAGTTGTCTAAGGTTGCTTTCATTTTCAGGCCCCTGACAGTTGTGGTTCACCTCCGGCCCCTGATGATGCAATTTCTCCGTTTTTGTAGAGAGTTTTATTAGTATTGGTTTTTTGTGTTCTTGTTTTGTTTTTAGTTTGTTTGTTTTGAAAATTATCTCAAAGATTGCCTTTTTCATCATTTCGGTGATTGTGCTATTGCTGGTAGCCACTACAGGACACCATCCATTAAAGAGAATTAATTATATCTAGTTTCAGCACTCTCTTACACAACTTTACTTACAAACGTTCTGCGAGATTTACCCTCATTGGTACTTTGCTTTATATTCAATGATAAAAAGGGGCTCTTTATTCAAGATCAAAGCGGTTGCTCGCTGCCTCAGTGTGTTTGGTTCGAATCTCATCCCTGTACATAATTTTTCGAATTAGGAAATGACTTTTTCCGAAGAAATATTATCCTGTTTTTCTGTTTCTTGTGGTTTGTTGGATATATATATATATATATATATATATATATATATATATATATATATATATATATATATATATATATATATATATATATATATATATATATGCAGTTAGACATGTTTTTATTGTTTTAACATATTGTTGAGGGACGAAAGCGTGTGGCCAAAAAGTCTCTAAAGGTGCACACTACTGTTCGCCAGGCAGCCACTATCGGCGCTGCGCTCGGGTACAATTGAATTGGGGAACAGGTAAGAACCTTCTACTTAGAGTGCGATATTATTAGGTTGGCTCTTTAAAAGGGAATACGTTTGCCGGGTTCGTCTCAAGGATTATTCGAAAGATAAACACCTCTACAAGAATAAACTTTAATACAAATAATAAGAACAAAAGCACAGATAAATATGGAAATCTAAATAATAATCAGTACGACAAAAGAATATTATGACAGGCAAAAATTAAGGAAACTAGGTCCGGGAAAATATATAAGTGATCCAATGAGTTGGATTTAATGAAAGATTTAGCAAGTATAGTAGCGTTACACCAAATGGGGAATTGTTCTTAGGACTGGGAATGAAGAGGTGGGACTTACGATGAAAAGACTGCTGATTACCTCTGTAGGATGAACTGGGGATGTGGAAGACCAATGGTCAGGTCTTCGTCGATTGGCTCTCGATGCGAAGGCGTCCAGAGAGACTCCGAAGGGGGTTGAGATTACCTTGGCTCCAGGGGGAAGTAATCACGAAATCGAGATTCGTCTGCGGACGGCAAGAAGTCTCAACCAAGGTAGTGAGACGAGAGAGACCCAGGACAATCTTCCGGGATATAAACGGGTTTCCGTAATCTTCCTCTGATCAGGGCGGGTTACACGAAGAGAATCTGTAGACGAGATCACAGGGGCGAGGGGAACACTTCACGGGAGACAGATACTAGGGTCTGGACGGCAAGAACCTCGGGTTCTCTCTATCTGCTGAGTATTTGCAGACATCACCTTAAATAGGAGTCACAGCCATGGTCGACAGAGGGCTGCGCACAACGAGGGCGTCCCAATGGGGATATCGGACGCGGCTTAAGCAAACATGAATCTTGATCATTTTGGGCATCGACGAGGTGAACGGGAAATAAGAGAGATTACCTTCTACCCCAAGAGGGGGAAGATCGACACGGCTGCCACCTGGGAGCGGGACAGCGTTATCAAACTGCGGGGAAGACGGTGATAAAGCACCCCAAATTAAACACAGATGCGCTAGTCTGTCTCAACCAGAGAAATTCTGTGTGATAACGGCGTATTGAGTTTCATGCTCTAAACGAGATTTGAAGGCTCCGCACACGTTGCGGACGAAATCTTTCCTTATGCTGGCCTACACGTGGTTGACGGAGGAATTCAGCTCGACGATGTTGCTGTGGAAAACCTTGCAGGCTTTGCCCTCGACATGCGTCTACACGATTTAGTCGAGGGGATTGAGGTCGGACGAATGCGGCAGCCGATATTCCTAAAGTCCTTCAACCTGAAGTTATGTTCGATCCCAACCACTCATGCAAGAACCTCGGGTTCTCTCTATCTGCTGAGTATTTGCAGACATCACCTTAAATAGGAGTCACAGCCATGGTCGACAGAGGGCTGCGCACAACGAGGGCGTCCCAATGGGGATATCGGACGCGGCTTAAGCAAACATGAATCTTGATCATTTTGGGCATCGACGAGGTGAACGGGAAATAAGAGAGATTACCTTCTACCCCAAGAGGGGGAAGATCGACACGGCTGCCACCTGGGAGCGGGACAGCGTTATCAAACTGCGGGGAAGACGGTGATAAAGCACCCCAAATTAAACACAGATGCGCTAGTCTGTCTCAACCAGAGAAATTCTGTGTGATAACGGCGTATTGAGTTTCATGCTCTAAACGAGATTTGAAGGCTCCGCACACGTTGCGGACGAAATCTTTCCTTATGCTGGCCTACACGTGGTTGACGGAGGAATTCAGCTCGACGATGTTGCTGTGGAAAACCTTGCAGGCTTTGCCCTCGACATGCGTCTACACGATTTAGTCGAGGGGATTGAGGTCGGACGAATGCGGCAGCCGATATTCCTAAAGTCCTTCAACCTGAAGTTATGTTCGATCCCAACCACTCATGCACTCATAACACTTAAGTCGCTGAGAAGGCGACAACAGCCCTCCCGACATTGTTCTCGCAAGTGTTCGGTGAGCAGAGGCCTTTCCATTCATCTTAAGCTCTTGTCGCCCTTTTCTTTGACGGTCATGGTCACCGTAGTCACCGAGATGTTGTTCATCTTCGCGAGCGCTGTCATTTTGACCTTCAGAGCACTTTTGAAGGCTTTTCTCACAGCATTGACAACTTGAGGTCTGCTCGAACGAGGTCGATCTTTGAGGTGTTCCTCGTTCTTGAGCCTCCCCTGACTCTGTGGACGGTCAGTTGGCTGAGGTTAAGATAGCTGGCGATGTCGGATAGAGATCTCGATTCTTTTCACTTCCCTCTCCATACACCTGCACACAATGGGAAAGCCGTTTAATGAAACATGTTGGAAAAGTAGAACTTTAAGTTTGTTTGACGGAGATTTATCTATCACACACGTAAACCCCTCGAAAGATTAAAAAAACTTGAGTGTAGCAGAATTTCTCTTACTGCCGAATTGTTTAGGTGATATCTTAATCCTCTGTTCACCCTTTTTAGTCTTTTGAATTTACTTGTTTTAATAATCTTTTTTTCGCTCTTCCTTATTTTTCCATTTCCCTTTAATTCATTTATGATTGGTTTATTGCTTATTTTGGGCGTTTCCTCTCCTCCGTGTCTTGCTTATATATATTACCTTTTTCTGTGCTTTTGTTATTCTTTGATAAAGAATTCGAAAGAAAGTTCGAAAGTACTTGAAATCTTCGTATTATTTTCCTTGTGGGCTTTATTGCATTTATTGCTTACTCACGTGATACTTATTGAGTTTTTCATATATAATGGGTGTTCCAATAACTTGGACCGATTTTAAATGTGAGTTAAGTTTAAACGTCCAATGATTTTTTCTTTTTCTTTCAGATTTAACAATTTCAGTCTTTGACAATTTTAACCATGGAAAGATTAATAATCGAACAACGTGTTAAAGTTATCGAAGCCTATTACGAAAATGGATGTTCAAACAGAAACGCATTTCGGGCACTTCGCAATTTCTTTGGTCAACATAATCGACCAACCGAGAGTGCAATAGAGAAAATTGTTCGTAAATTCAAACAAACGGGGTCGGTGGCAGATATGAAAACGCCATTGTGTGCTCGTTTACGCCGTTCAGCTAAAAATATTGCTGCAGTGCGCGAGAATGTGGTCGAAGATCCAGACACCTCTATTGGTCATCGCGCATACGAATTTAACCTCTCCACAACAACGTTAGATCGAATTTTGACAAAAGATTTGTCTCTACACGCTTACAAAATTCAATTGACACAAGAACTGAAGACTGCTGACCATTTAAAGCGCCGTACATTCGTCAATTGGGTGCACGAGCAAAGACAAGCCGATGATGATTTTTCGCAAAAAATCATCTTCAGTGATGAAGCCCATTTCCATTTTGGTGGATTCGTTAATAAGCAGAATTGTCGCATTTGGGCTGATGAAAATCCCAGGAAGATTGTTGAAAAGCCACTGAATCCACAAAAGGTCACTGTTTGGTGTGCATTTTTCGCCAGCGGAATCATTGGGCCGTATTTCTTCGAAAATGATGCCGTCAATTCTGTTACGGTCACAGGCGAGCGATACCGTGCCATGATAACCAACTTTTTATGGCCTGAATTGAATTCTATGGATGTCGAAGATTTGTAGTTTCAACAGGATGGCGCCACATGCCACACAACCAATGCAACAATGGCTTTATTGATTGATAAGTTCCCAGGTCGCATCATCTATCGAAACAGCGAGGTCAATTGGCCACCACGATCGTGTGACTTCACTGACGCCTTTAGATTTCTTCCTTTGTGGTCATTTCAAAAGTAAGGTCTATGCCAACAATTCAACAGCTGAAGGATGAGATAATAAAGCATATTGGTGAGATCGAGGAGCAACTATGCAGAGACGTCATCAGAAATTTTGATCATCGAGTGGAGGTGTGCCGCCGAAGCCTTGGCGGACATTTAGGCGATATTATTTTTCTCACATAATTGCCATGACTCAAATAACATGATCCAATAATGGAACACCATATATATATATATATATATATATATATATATATATATATATATATATATATATATATATATATATATATATATATATATATATATATATATATATAAATGGAAAGAAACTCACAACTCGCACGTGAGTCAAAATTATGATAAATAACACCCACAAGGAAAATGGAAAAACGATTCCGAGCGCTTTCGTCTTCATTCCATGAAGAGGTCCTTTAGAATAAAGACGAAAGTGCTCGGAATCGTTTTACCATTTTCCCTGTGGGTGATATTTATCATATATATATATATATATATATATATATATATATATATATATATATATATATATATTGTCTTGCAATTTGTTAATAAAATCTGTTATAAATAAGAATTTTAAAGTCGAAATATGGTTATTTTTTTCTACAAATGTGTTTAAATAGAAAATTGCATTTTATTATTTTTTTTTAAATAAGGGTCCGTTTTAAAAGTTAAAATAAACTTCATTTATGCTTGGGTGTTTTAAATGACACATTCAAACGAAAACAAACTACTTTAACGTTATAATCAGAGATTCCAATGCCCCGAGAACACTCAGGGGACCTTGTGAGTGTGCTCCAAAAAGGTCGAACGCAATACTCCCGGCACTGTAGAAGCTTTGGGAGCAGATGCGTGGCGACAAATAGTCAAAGGTGGTACCCTCCAGGGTGTCGTACTGAGCAGAACTAGGGGTACCACCGGCCCGACAGCTATACCTAGCCCAAAGAGCTTAGGGTATGACTGGCGTCCCTCGGCACTGAGAACTGTTGGCGAATGAGGGAGGCGCAGGGCTCGCGCGTACAGGCGAATAATGTAGTGTGCACGGCGCAGAGAAAGTAGCATCTACCCAGCATCGACAATTAGGTTCTCAATGGGGAAAGTATGGAAGGTCACGGTCGCTAGGCGAAGGCCGGTGTGGTGGATCGAGTCCTCCTTCCTCCATACACCCTCGGCTGCCGATGCATAAAACCCGCATCCACAGTCGAGCTTGGAATGAACAG
This sequence comes from Ceratothoa steindachneri, assembly GCA_963969495.1. Classification (NCBI taxonomy): domain Eukaryota; kingdom Metazoa; phylum Arthropoda; class Malacostraca; order Isopoda; family Cymothoidae; genus Ceratothoa; species Ceratothoa steindachneri. The sequence goes on from OZ018329.1 coordinate 47,675,989, forward strand.
ATGATGGGTAAAAAGTGAGGTAGGTGCCATATCAGCGTCCCAAGCGCTGAACGTCACGGAACAAAGAATATCCATGGTGAGGGTACAAGAGTCCCTGAGGCTGTGAATATGAGCCTACCAGGTGAGTCGTCGGTCAAATACAGAACAAGGGAACGGTGTGAGTCCACTACTTCCAGGCGCACTCCATTGAAAAATAAGTCTGGGTCAGGATGGACCCGTAGATGGCGGCAGAAGTGCACCACCTTAGTATTAGCCAAAGAAAACCGAATCCTGTGCGCTTCGGTATAGCGAAAGACGAGGCTCAATTCCTGTTTGATTCGACGCCATGAATTCGCATCTGGGCCGCACCAAAAGAGATCGAAAGGTCGTCCACGTAGAGCGTAGAGAGAATATCTTCCGGCAGCACCGAGGTGATGCGATTAATGCTCAGGGCAAAGAGTGTGACACTCAGGACACTTCCTTGCAGGACACCCTCTTTCTGCTCCATTGGGCCGGAGAGGGTTCCCCCCAACCGTCGCGGAATCTACGATTTCGACAAAATTCGGATATAAAAATGAAAGGCGTCTCCTCGCCCCTATCGTGTGGAGAGTCTCCGTGATACTGTAGCGTCATGCGATATTCTAGGCCTTCTCCAAATAAAAAAAACACTGTAGCGTAGTGCTGTCTACGAAGGAAGTCCTCACAGACGCCATTTTCAGTCGGAGCACAGCATCCGACGTGGAGTGGAACTTGCAGAAGCCGCACTGTGGAGGAGACAGATGGCATCCGCTGTCTAGAAAAAGGCTAATCTAACATTTACTAATTTATCAATCAACTTAGAGAGAGATTGGGCGGAAACCGGCTGGAGGAGAATAATCTCTCCGCGGTTTGCGAAATGCGAGCACAGTAGCGATTTGCCAGGAATCCGGGAGGATACCCTCCACCCAGATCCTGTTGAAAATATCTAACAGAAAGGTCATGCCTCACTCACCCAGGTGTCGAAGCATGACGTACGGGACATCGTCCCGTAAACCTGCCGTTGAAGGATTCTCCGCCTCTGGAGGTAAGGTCCAGTCGTCGGCATTCCACGACATCACGACGCGCAGTGAATGCTGGCGGAGCAGCGCAAAAAGCGGTCGCAAAGGATTCTGCTACGAACGCGGGGTCCAAGATTACGGTGCCATTCTCATGGAGAACGGAGGGGGGCCCTGCGAGAACCTTTCCTGAATCCTTTTGACTCGCTTCCACACCTCTGCTAGAGGGGTCTTTTCCGTTAAGTGAAGATACGTATAACAGCCAAGAAGAGCGTCGGGCGTGCTTCAAAATATACCAGAACCTACCCTTAGCTTGACCTAATTCACCAACAGTTAAATCGTTCTGGTGGCACTTATAGCGCATCTAGGCATAACGCTTCTGTTTGAGGGCTGTCTCACACTCGGCTGCCCACCACGGGAGTGGTCGGAGTGCAAAAGGGCCAGGCGTTTTAGGAATAGTAGTTAGGCCAATGGCGATGAGGTTGCCGGAGAAGAACTCAATAGCATCATCTATCTACCTAAACTCCTCGACTGAGACAGAGAAATCAGTCATTTCCTGAAATGCGGACCACCGCGCCCGCGCCAAACACTGCCGAGGTGGGCTCTCAGGTGGCAGTTGCTCTGAAAATGATATTAGAATGGGAAAGTGATCACTACCATGGAGGTCATCGACCACCCCCCAATCAAAATCAAGCTCTGCATCCGAAGAGCACAAAGATAGGTCAAGGCAAGAAAATGAAGCGTTTCTCGGGCAATGATACGTAAACTCATACACATTTAGGACACCTATCGCCAGCTCGTCGATCAGGTCGTAAGGACTTGATCACTGGATTAATCGAGTATTCTCCATAGAGTGGGTGTCTACCGTTCAGATCTCCAAGCAAGATAAAGGGCTTCGGCAACCGTGCCACGACGCGGCGGAAGTCCCCTGCGTCTAAGTTGGCTGACGGTGGAATGTACTCGGAAATAACAGTATACCTCTTATCCAGATGCAGCTGCATAGCCACTGCCTGCACAACTACGGAAATTCCATTGTAGGCATATGCCCTCCAGGCCTAGCTTGGAAGAGATGCTGTGGCCCTCTTCGAAGACAAGATCCTCACGGAAATGGACGTACACTTCTCAGGGGCAGAACTTAAAGCGCCGTTGGCAGGACAATCCGCTGAAGGCGCTGTCGCCTTTAAGATCTTATCGGGAGAGGTTGGGCTCACCATGCAAGTCTTTTCCTCCCTCCGCCTCAAAACCTCAGGTGAGCGGGGCAGCTTCGGAGGTGGGGGGTCCATCTTTTGGAGGATCCACCGCTTTCGACCCACCCAGCCTACTACTGGGTGTGAGGGAAGGAGCCGAAGCTCCTTTAGTGCTGTCCTCCTTTCGGGGGTCAGCTTTATTAACCCCGAGAGATGGCCTCACGATACTTTTTAGTTTTGTTGCCTCCTGTGAGTCTAACGACTCGGTGGAGGCGAAACGGTCACGTTTGGGAAGGGAGGGGAGCCCTGGTTTTAGCCGGGGCTGTGTTTGAACAATCTGTGCCGCCAGCTATACCAGGGGAACGCCCGGGGTGGGTAGAACCTACCCCGGGCGGAAACGACCGTGTTCTTAGGCTTGGAGGGGCCAGGAGCAGAGGGTGTGTTTTTTACCATTCAGGCATAAGACGTCCCAGGCATAGCTGGGCGCGCCAGGAATAAATCTTTAACCTTGCAAAATGAAAGACGATCCTGGGCCTGAGCGGCCAGGATTTCCTCCCCAGCGAGATACGCACAATATTGATACGAATAAGCGAAGTGCGGCTCTCCGCAATTGACACACTTGGACACTCATGATTTGGACTTATCGTGTGCGGCTTTGGAGCAACTTACACAGAGTTCGGGTAACTCCGACTTTGCGCATCTATAGGCGAGATTAGTATCGCTGAAGCAGTGACAGCAGTAGCACCTCCGCGGTAGTGGCACGAATGCCTTCACGCAGTAGCGATACCAACCGGCACGCAACGATTCAGGGAGCTTGTCATAGTCGAACGTCACGAAAAGTGCATGTGTGGGTGTTAAGGGCCCTCCCTGTATTCTCATCACATGTTCGACATTGACAGAACCATGGTCAGCCAGCTCTAAGGTGAGGTCATCTATGGAGGAGTCCAGGAGTTCCCTCGCAAAAACTACTCCGTTCACGAAGTTCATAGTAAAGTGCCGCGCCACACTCACCTGCGTGCCATCAAGTGTCCGAAGGGCACTAACCATGGCAGCCTCGGAGAGATTCGACGCATTCGAAAAAAGGCTCCCTTCCGAGAAACGGGTGATCTTTGGCTCTCTACTAATTACACTAGCTAGAGCTCTCCTCCGATGGATCATGTTGTCCTTAGCGAACATGCTTCCATCAGTGGAGCGAATAACAAGGAAGCGTTTCAAGCTAACGGGCTCCAAAACGCCAGGTAGCCTCTAAATGAGGGGCCCCGACGTAATCGAGGCTCCGCTTAACGCAGTTATGGTCTTCGTCTGGGACTCCTCACCCGGCGGAGAAACGAGGCCGGACGTGCCGATCTTAGCTTGGTCGCTTACCAAAACGACAGCAGATCCATCCGTTCCCGCGGCTCCCGCAGAGGGAGAGGAGCTCCGAGTCTTTTCCGCTTTTTCTTTTCTTTTTCTTTTTAGGAGAGGAGGGCGAGGATTTAACATGATTCTTTCATCCACCGACAGGAGCCTTCAGGCCATATGGACCAGTTTCAGCAAGATCCTTCTCTGAGATGGAAAAGGTTTTGGCTGCCACAGGGGCACCAGCTAGAGGAGGAGATCACTCCTCTCTTTGTAAAGTCTTGGACACACGAGCCGTCTGAGAAGGACCTTGCACAGGGACGGAGTCGGGTTCGGTGCTTGGCACCGAGCCCAATTCCGCTCCCATGGAAGGTCCTACCGTCTGGGGCTGGGTTGCCCCAGGGACCATGTCCATCTCAGGGGGGGAGGTCCATGTGGTTTTGGTCGGGGAAGAGAGGGGGGCCCGTACGGTGACCCCATCTAAGCTCAATATTCGAGCCCGCTACTCTTTAGAGGGAATGAGCCGACGGGCCCTCTCTTCCCTCTGCCCCACCGGGAGCGGTCAATTATGGGCCGCCTGCCTTTCTTGGCAGTCCCCTTAGAAAGTAAAGGAGGGACTACCGCTGGAAAGAAGAAGGCACCCGAGGGCACCTCCAGAGAAGAGGTTAAAGGAGAGTCCCGTATACCAGTAGGCAAACGAGAGGAGTAAGGGTCCTCTCCGGTTGAAGAGTTTTAGAGGGTCCCCTGCTAAAATACAGGAGGGGGGGCGGGACCTCCATTTTTTAGGTGAGCTGCTCGAAAGCCTCTTAGGTGGTGGTAAGGGAGAGTTAATGGGGTTTTTGAGTAGTCTTTATCATTGGGAATTGTTACCTTGTTTTAAATACGGGACGCAAACGCTAATCACCCCACGCAATAGTCCGCTGTGCGAGGGGTGAGTACGGGGCCGGCAAAGCCAGCTGCCGCCATTTGGGGTTACTCCTCCCGCCTACTGGCCCGGCAGCCCATCAGCATGGAGGTTCCACCTTGGGCTCGGCGTAAAATCAATAGAGATTGGAAGGAGAAAGAAAGAGGATGTGAGGAAGGTGTGGGTGGGGATGAAGCAGGTTGTTAAAAACCCACCGCCCCAAACCGGAGTTCAAGAATTAGGGGGCATTGTCGTCTCCTTCCTCAGCCCCAATTCAGGATGGATGGGTTTTGAAGAAGCTGGTCAGCGTCTACCCTGTGAAAATAGAGGCCGATCAGAGAGAGTTGTGGGAGAAATATTTGAAATATTTGAAGGTCATAAGGTCAGATGATATGTTTTTAAATTGATAATACGTTTGTTAATTGATTCCCTCCCCCCCCCCCAAAAAAAATAGTGGAATAATTGAGAGCACACGACTTAGGTGTGTTGACCTTGTGTTTCTGTATTTTGCTTGTCTGTTACTATGGAAACAAAGTGATCAGAGTATTTTTAATTAATCTTTGTAGGTCGAATACACATATAAAAATAACCAGAAAATGGCTTCGCCACTTCTCCCTATGGGGGGGGAAGCTTGCGTTTCGCTACTAAGATTAAAATTTAAAATCTTCAAAAAATCAGCCATGGTTAAATTTTCATAAATTTTCTGAACTTCGCCAATTATAATAATTTTATAAATGAACTAAATTTTCCCCGCTTTCAAAATATCACGTTGCTAAAATATAGTTAAAGAAGAAGATATATAAAAATAAATTTTCTGAACTTCACCATTTGTAATTCTTTAGGTTTTAAAAAAATTCACAAAATTTCGATACTTATATTTATTTCTGAACTTCACCATTTTGTTTTTTTTATATTATAAAAGAATTATTAGAAATAACTTTGATAAAAAAACATAAGTCGTAACCAAACTAAGATGAAATTATTATTCAAATACTCAAAAAAATCCCCTTCTTAAATTATAGAGTTAGTGATGATGATGATGATGATGATGATGATGATGACAAGGGGATGGCCCTTATAACCGAACGGTGATCAGAAAGAATCTAAAGGGAAAGGGCTTTACTTTCTTAAGGAAGAGGATTACCTTTAGGAGAGGTGTGTGCTCTCCTGATCCATAATGACCCAGGGGTCACCTGGATAATGCCCCAGTGGTCACCTAGTTTGGTTAATCACGCACCTTACACATTTTTCTTTTCCAGAAATTCGTAGAGAAATATCCGCGTTGTAAACACGCAACGAACCCACAAAAAAACTCCTCTACTCCACAAAGCAACTCACAACGGTTAATCCGTGTTTTAATATTTTAATCCTTTTTATCTTGCTTATAAGCTTTCTTTAATCCTGGTTTTAATCATTGTTTTAATACATACCTTAACCCTTGTTTATTTTTACCTCGTTTAATCCATGTTTTATCCTTTTTTTTTGTATTAAGTGTATTAATCTTGCTTTCATTAAATTCAACTCGATTAAAAGACGAAGAAATTTAGAATTGAAGGTAATTAGATTTTTGATGGAGACGAAAGTCAGAGATTTCCAGTTAAATTTCATTCCTTAGCTAAGCGAAAAAGAAAATAATTCGTAATCGATTTTTAAAAAAAATAATATTCATCACCCAAATGAAATAGAGAATGATAAGAAGAAATTTTCTATTTAAACAAATTCATCACCCAATGAAAATAGTAAATTATTCGGCATTGGTTTCCTATTTAAATAATACTCATCACCCAAGAAAAATAGATAATAAATCGGCATCGATTTTATAATAAAAAAAACACTCATCATCTAAACGAAAAAATCTTGAAGTGTCATCGATTTTGATATTTATATAACATTCATCACTCATACGAATAGAGGATGATTCGTGTTAAATTTTCCAATTAAATGATATTCATCATGCAAACGCAATAGAGAAAGAATCGGGATCGATTTTCCATTTAAATAACATTCCTTTTCGAGAAAAATAGTAAATGACTTTAGGGATCGACTTTCGATTTAACAAACGTTCATTATACAAACAAAATCAGGAATGATTCGGGATCGATTTCTTATTTAAAACATATTTATCACCATAGCGAAATTCAGAATGGTTCGGGAATGATCTGCCAATAAAATACCATGCATCATACATTCGAAATAGAGAATGATTGGGGATCGATTTCCCATTTAAATAACAGTCATTATCCTAAGAAAGAGACAATGATTCTAGACCGAATTTCCATTAAAAACAAACATCATCCAAGCTAAATCGAGAAGGATTCAGAATCGCTTTCTTATTTAAATATCATCATCATCATCCAAACGAAATAAGGATTGATTCGGAATCGATTTTATAATTTAATAAAATTCATCATCCAAGCAAAATAGTGAAGATTCAGCATAGATTTTCCATTTAAGTAATATTCATCATCAACACAAAATAGAGAATGATTTGAAGGCGACTTTTCCACTAAATGAAATACATTCTCCATTAATTTTCCATTTAAATAACATTCCGCCTCCAAATGAGAGAGTGATTCTGCATCGATTTCCCATTTAAATGACATTCCGCCTCCAAATGAGAGAGAATGATTCTGTATCGATTTCCCATTTAAATAACATTCCGCCTCCAAATGAGAGAGAATGATTCTGTATCGATTTCCCATTTAATTAACATTCCGCCTCCAAATGAGAGAATTATTCTGCATCGATTTCCCATTTAAATAACATTCCGCCTCCAAATGAGAGAGAATGATTCTGTATCGATTTCCAATTTAAATAACATCCTGCCTCCAAATGAGAGAGAATGATTCTGTATCGATTTCCCATTTAAATGACATTCCGCCTCCAAATGAGAGAGAATGATTCTGTATCGATTTCCCATTTAATTAACATTCCGCCTCCAAATGAGAGAATTATTCTGCATCGATTTCCCATTTAATTAACATTCTGCCTCCAAATGAGAGAGAGAGAGAATGATTCTACATCAATGTCCCATTTAAATAACATTCAGCATCCAAATGAGAGATAGAATGATTCTGCATCCTTTTCCAATTTAAATAAAATTCTGGCTCCAAATGAGAAAGAGAATGATTCTGCATCGATTTCCCATTTAAAAAGATTCAGCATCCAAATGAAATAGAGAGTTTCGGGATCAAACTTTTAAATGACTTAATTTCTTTTTTTACTCCGAATGAAGAATCGCTAATTAGAATAATCGCACAATGTGAATGAAACACCATAAAAGCAAATGCAGTTTAATTTGACTCTTTTGAAATTTAAATATTTTTGATTTTTTTTATTATTTATTTATTCAAAAGCATAGAAAGGTTTGATGATATTGGCGATACTTGGAAGATCCTAGTGATGAAGAACTGTTCAAATGAGTCTAATGACTGTAAAAGAACCTCTGATGTCCTTCGGCATCAAGACGGATGCGAGTGACGAAGGAATTGGATCCGTGCTGCTCTAATACTCGGACGAAGGTAAAAGCCCCTCGGTGGCTTACGCGAACCGAAAACTATTGCCCCGTGAACGTAATTACTCGGTAATAGAACGGGAAGCACTAGCTATAGTATAAAGTATTATCAAATTTAGTATGTACTTGTTAGGAAAAGAATTTATTGTCGAAACTGATCATCACCATTTGTCGTACCTCTGAAATAATAAGAGCCAGAACGGACGTATAATGCGATGGCTTTTGATACTCCAGCAGTATTAGTTTAAAGTTTGGTATATACGCGGCACCGAGAATTGCATAGCTGTCAATCTTAGCCGGAATCCATTGGCCGACAATGGCGCCTAATCCACTAATTTTTAGGTCGTTTCTAAACCCGTAAGTTAATTATATATATATGATTTTTTTTTCTTTAAATGTATGTTCTGTGTACATATATCTATGGTCTCTGCAGTTACTTATTTAATATAATTTTTTGTTCCACTACCCTTTAAGACGAAATTCTAATTTGGTTCCCTAATTTGAATGTGAATTTTTCTTTTTTTTCGACCCATTTACCTTAAAAAAAATCTTTTTTGAGCCCAGATCAATATCCTAGCCTTTTATAAGTCTGTCAAATACAAGTCAGGTCACCCGTTTTTTTGTTTTGATTAGGCTCAGGCCTTAATAATTCCCCCATCCAAATTTGCGATGTCCCTTTTTCTTCCCTCTCTATCAGAAAAATTCCATCGTATGGAAGGGAGGGGTGTAAAAAAAACAACCTATGACCTCCTCATGTTATTTGGAGACCACGTGCGATTGTATCCCGCCATGGAAAACGTCACTTACTGTTCGAGATCATTCGAGGAGTTTCGACTCCTGGGGGTATTGGGGAATTATCTCCCAATCCTGCGAATTTGTTCAGAGCCCTCCTCCCGGCGACGAGGAGAGAACGAGCCGCTTGTTTTTTCGCGCCTTGCTGCTAAAAGCTGAATTTTCGTCCACCTCACGGATTAAGATGTCTAGAGCTTCCTCACCCCCTGCTCCGAATCCCCATTTCCCCGTTCCGGATCATTCATACAAATACCCGGTTTTGACATGAGATCGGTGAGTCCCGCACGCACCTCAAAGTCATTATCATCGTCTCGAGTCGAAGTTCCGTGAGCGTTCATCAGACAGCAAGACTTTCTCCCCCGTGATTCTACTCCAGTCAATTAGTAGTTGGGTGAACGGCAATCCTTTGAAGTTGCGCGACAGTCTCCCTTCGTTTAATTGATCCGAAAAAAATCTCCATCGATGACCTTTGAAGAAAAGAAGTTTCCTCTTCCAGTAGAATTACAAGTAATCCCACATTTCCCCGTCTTCATCGCCATTCCGCGGAAGGTTGGTTCGGATCGTGCCCCCCCTTGCCTCATCCGGAGCGTGCCTCACTTGCCTCATCCCGATCTTGCCCACTTGCCTCATCGGATCGTACCCCACTCACCTCCTTCCAAGCAGGACCTTCCTCGAAGTCACCGACCTGTAAGACTGAAACCCCTTCCATTATTAGTATTGTCAAGTTCCCCCTTTTGTTCTGAGGCTAGGAACGCTAATCAATTAATTCTATTTGAGAATCCCTCCTCATAATAATTATCAAGAGACTATTTCATTTTTAAATAATTCTCTTATTTTGATATTTGTAAATAAAATTCTATTTTTGTTGTTTCATCTTTAACTAACCTTGAACGATACTCTCGGCCTATTCAAGTAAATCTCGCCAACCATTTATTGACTCTGCCTGATTTGTTAACGATTTGAAACCCAACGCCTCGAGTTTGACCTCCTGGTCGATCGTTAATCCCTGCGAACAGTCCTTCAACGGTTCGCGTTGCAGTAGGTGATTAAGTCACCCCCTCACATAATATAGGAGTAGCGTATGGTATAGAGTGGTCGTACCATGACAATGACCTTCATGGGGTTTCTTCTATCCAGAGGAATCAATAAGTTGGCATCATTTGTCAACTTAAATAATTGAATTTTTAGTTCAATATCTAATTTATTGGCATTTATAGCAAATACTATACTGGCCTTCAATCAGCCCCCTCCCCTCCCTAGGGAACAACACTAAACAGAAGATTATTTGTATATTAACGCTTTAATATAATTCAAGATTAACAGACCTAAGTCGTGTGCTCTTAATTATTCTGATTTATGAACTTCAAAGCTTTCAACAAGTGGGACAATCCGACTCATAGTTAGTTTTCGTTGAATAATTCCCGAACTTACCTTTGGAGGACCTTGGTAATTATATCATTCGAAATAGAATGTAAAACAACATAAAGGTTTTGAATTTCGTTAGAATCGGTCGAATAGTTACGATGTTATTGCCAAAAAACACATTGAAAAGTAAAATGGTTACCATCCGACTGATGACCTACGGACCGACATACTAACTTATAGAGTCGCTTCCACACGACTAATAACTCGTTGCATTCAATTTGAAAGCTTCTCACCAATCCAACTTGAAACTAAGCCTTAAAGCAAAATATGCGAGACTTAAATGTGTCTCTCTAATGGTGAACCTAATCAAAATACCTTGCTAAATTCGAGGTATACAGACCCTAATTTATTCACAATACGTTAAATATTCAAGCGATTCCAGCAGGTTTGTAATACAGGGTCGACTTTTAGTCCACGTTAGCAATTCTCACTCATAAATTTTTCCAAATACAGAACCAAATTAAAGCTAAATGATTGATAATGTTTAAAGTGCCGCTTATCTCCTTTTTATGATTATAAACCACAGTGGTACACTTCAAGTGATTAAGAATCGGTTAATAATTTACAGATTTTTTTTGTACAGTGTGGCCCGGAAGTCCCTACCCATCCATATCATCATCAGTAACTCTATAATTTAAAAAGGGGATTTTTTTGAGTATTTGAATAATAATTTCATCTTAGTTTGGTTATGACTTATGTTTTTTTATCAAAGTTATTTCTAATAATTCTTTTATAATATCAAAAACAAAATAGGGAAGTTCAGAAATAAATATAAGTATCGAAATTTGGTGATTTTTTTTTTAAACCTAAAGAATTACAAATGGTGAAGTTTAGAAAATTTATTTTTATATATCTTCTATAACTATATTTTAGTAACGTGATATTTTAAAAGGGGGGAAATTTAGTTTAGAGTTCCTTTTTAAAATTATTAGAATTGGCAAAGTTCAGAAAATTTATGAAAATTTAACCATGGCTGCTTTTTTTAGATTTTAAATTTTAAGCTTAGTAGCGAAGCGCAAGCTCCTACCGTAAGGGGGAGTGGCGAAGCCCTTGCCTGGTATTATTATGTTCTAGTTAGTTACGAATGTATTAATATTTTTTTTCTTCTTCTTCAAAGGAAAGTCCATTTACACTTGAAGAGCGTATTGTGACCAGTACGTGGGCACATGAGCGCAACAAAACCGGTGACATCCTGGATACAATAACATTCAAAGAGCATCTGTTATTAATTTCGGGCCCCTCAATTAAATTTCTTCTATAGATAAAATGAGAACTGAGTGCCTTGTTGCGTGAGTTTGTTTTGGATACATTTAGTGTTTTTGTTTCGTTTTACGCGTCGCATCTAGAGTAAAAAAAAGAGAAGAAAATTCTAGGAATTATCCTATTTGAAAACAGCTAAAATATTCACCTGGTAAATTCGTTATTTGGCTATCCGATTTATAATATTTACCTTCGATTTCTAATGGCCCTACTCTATCCCTATTTCAAGAATGGATTTTATAAATAACTAGCATTTTTAATCCTATCTTTCTTTATAAAAATTTGATATCAATACTTCTGTTGCATTTTTTTCTCTCGGCCTTTTTAGATCCCTGCTCATATATATGAATGCTTCCCTAACCTCAACTGATTTAGTAGTTCTAAATTTCATATACAATCTACTTTTCTCTCTTATTTCAAACCGAATATTATTAGCCGGATATACCCATCCTTTTATGACTTTATAATCCTCCTAACAATACTGTGAGAGTATGGAACGTACATACTCGCATGCCGCCAGACAATCGTGGGAACGAAAGAAATTTGTCGTTTGAGTTGACCTTCGTCTCCTCTCCCCCCCCCTCCCCCGACATTCTACCGCCCTCCTCCGCCTTCCCCTTGACCTAAGTCGTTATCCTTGCCAAACTTCCCCAACAGGCGACAGGAAGTCTGACGAAAGAAGGCCTATCTTACAGATAAGCCTAAATTTTATTTGCATTCTTTATGATACCATGGAGATTGTCCAGAAGGCGCTGCGATAAGCGAATTGTCGTATATGGAATCTCTCTCTCGATTTCACACAGTCCGCGGTATAAATGACAACGCCGTTCATCCCTCGGCAGAAGTGTTCCAAACCTACTCGCGTAACCCTCACGTCGAACGAGAGTCGTTGCCGTAACGTATCGACTGCCAACGCGCCACTGAGTTAACTTGGTCGCTGTCTCAAAGTGTTCCTGAGGCAAATCCCGCCCCGCAGAGTCTGTGACTAGAAGAATACGCTCTGTTGCTCAACGTAACTTGAGAAAGAAAAAGGAACATCCAAATAGTTACTGGAAGTAACTATTTGTTAGTGTCACATCCAGTTAGGAGTGAACTAACCGGAACTGCATTCAGCAGCCCCGAACCCATCGTCTTATCCCCCTTCTCCCCGAGAACTCGTGTTAACGCCACTCGAACCAACCTGTCTGGACCCGAGTAGTCGTCTCTTGAATCCATCACAATTAATGGTAATCTGTGAACCCAGTGTCCCTCTATTCTTAAATTACCTATTTAATTAACAGTGATTCATATTCCCATTGACTCATTATAAATCTAGATGCTTAACGTCAGTGTTATCCTCCCCTCCTTTTTTTTAAGGAGATTTAAGTGAGTCATTCCCTGATATTATTTATAATTGCTGTCAACCCAGACTAATCCGTGTTTAATATTTAATCCTTATTTACCTAAATGCCCGTTTAACTATTGCTACTAATTATTATTTTGGTGTAAAGTAAAGTTTATTTTTGTTTGTGTTATTTGTGGCTCCTCCTTTTTGACGTACCCTTGGCAAGACATTAATTAAGAATCTCTTTGGCTAATTTATTCAACCTGTTTTATGCACTCTTAGAATTTAACAATCACAAACCTTCCCCCAGTAACAAGTGGGACTTTTATAGTGAGAATCCTGGCCGTGGCACAACCCGCCTCTAACCAGCTTTCGCACGTTCAGTAGGAATTAAAGCCTATATATATATATATATATATATATATATATATATATATATATATATATATATATATATATATATATATATATATATATATATACATATATATATATATATACATATATATATATATATATATATATATATATATATATATATATATATATATATATATATATATATATATATATATATATGATCGTAGATTGAGTCATAGGGTCTCAATACCATCGACTTAAACAAAAGCGGTGTGTCCAGATCAAGAACTAGAATAATTATTGGACCAGACTATGAGCAATTCTACGACATGTATAAAAGTGGTGTCAGTTTTAAGGGGTCAAATTTTTGAGAAAGCGAACTCCTATGGCCTAAAACCTGCCAACGTCCAAGGAAGCCCAAATAAACTAACGTAAATTTAATAATTATTGTCTATTCACTGAAGGAATATAAATAATAACTATTAATAATCCTTTCCAGATAGCAAAAACAAAGCTAGGAAAATATTCGTTATTTTGGGGGTTAGTTATCAGATTGTATGGGTTAGGAACAATCGCAGCTTCTAATTCTCTTACCAGGTGCGTAAGTTCTTTCGCGAGTCACCAGTTGCGTCAGCGAGAGCAACAATGGCTTCACAATCGTTCGAAGTTTTCGTCAAGCAAGGACAAACTCTCGGTCTCACAGGACAGGAACTAAAGAAATTCGTCCAAAGCGAACAGCGAGAGGAAAGAGCACGTGAAATGGAAGAAAGGAGAAGAAAAGAAGGGTTAGAAATGGAAGAAATGAGAGGAAAAGAAGAGTTAGAATTTGAAGAAAGAGAAAGGATTCGAAAACATGAAAGGGAATTAAGCAGAGACCAAGTTGAAGTCAGTTCTGTTAGATCCCGTGATCATCAACCCCAGGCCCCCGCTATGAAACTTCCCCAATATAAAGACGAAGAAGATTTGTGCTCATAATTATCACATTTTGAAAAAATCTTCGAGGTAAACGGATGGGCCATAGAATCCGAAGGAGTCAGCAGATTGCTGCCATTGCTTAGTCTGCGCTTAAGAGAAATTTTCATCTCGTAACCACATGAAGCCACAATAGACTACAGCACCTTGAAGGCCGAATTGCTATCCGCCTTCAACTTGAACCCTCAGTTCTACCGCGCTAAGTTTAGATCGGCTAAAATCCAGCCCGGTCAAACTTACCGACATTTTGGATATATCCTGAAGCGAAACCTCCAGTTCTGGCTAGAAACCTCCAAAGTCGAATCGGAGTATGAGGCCCTGATTGACTTTATGTTAAAACACCAGCTATTGTCCACCTCCCCTCCACGTCCCCAGGATATCCGAGCATTCGTGCAAGACCGCCGAGCGTCTACCTTTCAAGAATGCCTCGAGGAAGCTGATCTCCATGCGACAAATCATCGCCTATACCCACAGGATACCCGGAAGAATAGTCCCCCGTCCCCGAAGAATAAATTTAGTCAATGGAAGTCCCAACAAAGGAAACATCCTCCATTGATAAGGACCACAGCCCCATTCAGGCCAAAGAATAAGCCTTTTGTAGCCCACGAAGACAGAAACCCCCCAGTCTTCAATACTCCCTACAATAACCAGCACCAGAATAAGCAGGTTATATGCTACTCCTGTGGTTCCCCCGGCCATTATAAGTCCCAATGTGTACAGAATTCCAGCCTACATTCCACCCAGAGCCAACAAGTCTACAAGGGAACCGCTACCCTTCCCCTGGAACAGCCGGCCGCGCTTACGTCATCCCCCTCGTCTCCATCCCCACAGGAATTTCAAGTGAACTTCCTGTTCAACAAGAGTACCCCCGGAGGACTAAATTTCGAAACTGGCTCGATCAATGGCTGTAAAGTGTCCACCCTCGTGAGAGACACAGGGTGCACATGCATTGTCGTGTCAGACAAATCGCTCCCCCCTTTTGTCGACCCCCAACATAAGAAGTACGCAATTGTACACGACTTATTGGGTCAAAAAAATAGATTCCCGGTAATCCGCTGTCATGTACAGTGTAATTATTTCACTGGTTGGGTTGACGTAGTGGCAGCCCCATCAAATTTTGCTCGGTACTCATTGGCTAGAGCGCACTACTCTCCCCGAGTGAAGTGACTCAAGCTGTCGTCACTAGAGCGCAAGCTAGCCGCAAGGCCTCTCCCCCAACGCGCCTTGTCACCCCAGGAGCCTCTTTACAGGTTCCAACGAGTAATGCACAATTCGTAGGAGCTCAGCAGAGCTGCCCTTTACTTCAAACCCTTTGGGAAAAGGCCCGAAAGAACGAAGAGGTGATCGTTCGAGGGAACCGTCCCATAAGGTACATCATTAACGACTCCCTTCTGTTTCGCACCTCGCGAGATGAGTCTGACCCACCTTCCAAGGTCATGTGTATTCCGCGCACACATGTAAACCAAATCCTGCTAGTAGCACATGAAAGTCACATGGCCGGTCATTTCGGTCATAACAAGACTTCTAAGCGAGTATTTAAATACGTTTTTGACCCGGTGCAGCCAAAGATATTGCAGAATTCTGCAAAACGAGCGATTTGTGCCAGAAAACCACTGCAAAAGGTCGAATAGCCCCAGCTCCCCTGCAAAGAACCCGTCATTTCAGAGCCCTTCTTGAGAGTCGCCATCGACCTCATCGGACCAATTCACCCCCCTTCCGCCGAAGGTCATACGCATGTACTAACATTGATAGACTGCGCTACCCGATTCCCAGACGCTGTCGCTCTAAAAAGCATCGATAGTATCTCATGCTCTGAAGCCCTTATTTCCATTTTTTTCTAGAGTAGGATTGCCCAAAGAAATCTTGTTAGATAGAGGCCACCAGTTTACCTCTGAGCTCATGGAACACGTGAACACCCTGCTCCAGAACAAACCTATTTTTACCACGCCCTTCCATCCGAGCGCGAACGGCATGTGCGAAAAGTTTAATGCGACCTTGAAAAGCGTCCTCAAGAAGCTTTGCATGGAACAACCCCAAGAATGGCACCGATATTTGCCAGTTGCGTTATTCGCATGCCGCGAAATTCCCCATAGGACCATCGGATTTTCCCCGTTTGAGCTCATGTACGGGAGAAACGTGCAGGGGCCCCTCAATATTTTGAAGGAGTTATGGACTAATTCCCGTATATGTCCAGAATTAAGGAACACTTATTCCTTCGTCCTCGAACTAAGGGAAAGATTAAAAAGGTGTTCCGACATAGCAGTCAGAAATTCCGAAATTAATATGGAAAAGTATCGAACATACTTTGATCTAAAGGCCAAACACAGAAAACTGAAGCCCGGAGATGAAGTTGTGCTCTTACTCCCCACGGACTCCCATAAACTTCTCTTCCAATGGAAAGGCCCCTACCCCGTTCAGAAAACCCAAGGATCGGTCGATTAAGTAATACAGACAACCGCAGGTGATAAGTTATATCACATAAATATGCTAAAAAAGTATCATAGACGGGCCTGTATAAACAATATAGTCGCCTTCGACGAAGAAAGGGTAATTGACGCCGTCCACCCAAACAACCCCCTAAATATTGTTAATTCGATTTGCGTAGAGTCGAGCAAAGATTGTCCCCTCCCCGTCCTCCCATCCAAGCTGCCCCACAGACAAAGGTTTAATGGAATTCACTCGTCTTCCTTTTGGCCTAGTCACTGCCTGCAGTAGCTACAACCGCATAATGCGCCGTGTAATAGACGGTTTAAAAAACGTTCCTTTTTATTTTGATAACGTGTATGTGGCTACACGTTCATGGAACGACAATATCTTGTCACTCCGCCCGCTTTTAGAACGCTTAAAGCATCATGGCCTAACGATTAAACCCTCAAAATGCCATTTTTCTTATAAATCCATAGAATACATTGGATTTAAAATAGGCGAAAGTCATCTGGCCCCACAGAAAGAGAAGGTAAAGGCTATTGTAAATATGCCCCTACCGCGCACCAAGAAGCAATTACGGTCTTTCCTCGGTGCCGCTTCGTTTTACCGCCGCTTCGTACCCCAATTCACTTCTGTAGCAGCTCTCCTAAACGATCTGCTAAAAAAGAAACTCCCGGACCCCCTCCAGTGGAACCCCGACGCCGAAGCGCACTTTGAAGAGCTCAAAGGGAAGCTAGTCTCCGTCTCGATCTTAAAACTGCCGAAAGGCGTAAGGACAGATACCTCCCAATTGGGTATTGGCTGCGTATTACTCCAATATGACGAGGACCAAGAAACCCGCTCTTATAAGATATGCGAGTCGCCGACTGACGGCTCGCGAAAGGGCGTACGCTACGGTAGAACTGGAAGCTCTAGCGATTGTTTTGGGGATAACAAAATTTAGAATGTATCTGGTAGGTCGTCCATTCCTCATAGAGAATGATCATAGACCGTTAGCCTACTTAAAAACTTGTAAAAACCGAAACGGCAGGCTAATGCGTTGGTCATTATTGCTAGCTGAGTACCGTTATGAAATCAGGTATCTAAGAGGGTCTGACAATGTACTCGCAGATAGCCTTTCGAGAAACCCAATTTCAGATAGCGATTAATAGTCAATTAATTTTTTTGTGTATCTCTTTGTATAAATAATTATTTCTTGCCTGTACTCTGTATGTATTTTGTTTTGTTTTGTATATGCAAATTATAGAAACTGACGTAGCAGTAGTATTTTGTAGCCATTAGATACTATGGTAAATTCCTAACAGTTCTGATAAAATTACCAACTCAATTGTTCGAGTCGAGGAAGATAATTACAAATTCCCCCGGTGAAGTTAACTTTCACATTATTCCTTATTTAATGGCGGAATAATATTCCTCGAAATAGTTAGGCGTGTGATGGTATGGAACGTACATACTCGCATGCCGCCAGACAATCGTGGGAACGAAAGAAATTTGTCGTTTCAGTTGACCTTCGTCTCCTCCCCCCCCCCTCCCCCGACATTCTACCGCCCTCCTTCGCCTTCCCCTTGACCTAAGTCGTTATCCGTGCCAAACTTCCCCAACAGGCGACAGGAAGTCTGACGAAAGAAGGCCTATCTCACAGATAAGCCTAAATTTTATTTGCATTCTTTATGACACCATGGAGATTGTCCAGAAGGCGCTGCGATAAGCGAATTGTCGTATATGGAATCTCTCTCTCGATTTCACACAGTCCGCGGTATAAATGACAACGCCGTTCATCCCTCAGAAGAAGTGTTCCAAACCTACTCGCGTAACCCTCGAGTTGAACGAGAGTCGTTGCCGTAACTTATCGACTGCCAACGCGCCGCTGAGTTAACTTGGTCGCTGTCTCAAAGTGTTCCTGAAGCAAATCCTGCCCCGCAGAGTCTGTGACTAGAAGAATACGCTCTGTTGCTCAACGTAACTTGAGAAAGAAAAAGGAACATCCAAATAGTTACTGGAAGTAACTATTTGTTAGTGTCACATCCAGTTAGGAGTGAACTAACCGGAACTGCAGTCAGCAGCCCCGAACCCGTCGTCTTATCCCCCCCCCCTCCCCGAGAACTCGTGTTAACGCCACTCAAACCACCCAAGCTGGACCCGAGTAGTCGGCTCGCCAATCCATCACAATTAATGGTAATCTATGAACCCAGTGTCCCTCTATTTTTAAATTACCTATTTAATTAACAGTGATTGATACTTCCATTGAGTCATTATAAATCTAGACGCTTAACGTCAGTGTTATCCTCCCCTCCTTTTTTTTTAAGGAGATTCAAATGAGTCATTCCCTGATATTATTTATAATTGTTGTCAACCCAGACTAATCCGTGTTTAATATTTAATCCTTATTTACCTAAATGCCCGTTTAACTATTGCTACTAATTATTATTTTGGTGTAAAGTAAAGTTTATTTTTGTTTGTGTTATTTGTGGCTCCTCCTTTTTGACGTACCCTTGGCAAGACATTAATTAAGAATCCCTTCGGCTAATTTATTCAACCTGTTTTATGCACTCTTAGAATTTAACAATCACAAACCTTCCCCCAGTAACAAGTGGGACTTTTATAGTGAGAATCCTGGCCGCGGCACAACCCGCCTCTAACCAGCTTTCGCACGTTCAGTAGGAATTAAAGCCTATATATATATATATATATATATATATATATATATATATATATATATATATATATATATATATATATATATATATATATATATATATATATATATATATAATGATCGTAAATTGAGTCATAGGGTCAATACCATCGACTTAAACAAAAGCGGTATGTCCAGATCAAGGACTAGAATAATTATTGGACCACACTATGAGCAATTCTTCGACAAAGACACAATTTGGATATTTGTAAGTGTAATTTTAAATTTGTCTTCATTTCATACCAACACAATTTTCCCATCTAATGGCATGAAGGATATTATTTAATTTACTAAGCTAAGTGATTGAGAACCGTCATTTTTTCATTATTCTCTATCATTCCACCTCAGAATCTAATTTAAATCTCATTACACAATTTTTTAAAGTTAATTAGAGAAGCTCCAGATTAAAGACTCCTTGACCATGTTCAATTTTCTATTTTTAAAAATGACTTAGTACTACACCTTTTGGTCCCAATTTCCTACGTGAATCTAATGAAATTAAATTAGAGTAGGCCTTGACCAGAGTAATCAATTACCCAAAAGCGATTCTGTAGGAAACTTTTTTCTTATTTTCCCTGCACCAAATGCATTCTCTTTCCCGCATGGATTGGGGGGAGGAGGGTAGAAGAAAAACCTTCCATCTCTAAAAGTGTTTGAAATTTGTCAAGTGGCATTATACTCACTCAGACAAAGGCTTCTTTTTTTTTAGGCCAAGCCATCCGATGCATAAAAGATATGTAATGTTAAAGCTGTATATTATTATGAACAAACAAAGAAAGAGACTCGAGGATAAGAGGAGGTCAAAGCATAATATGAGTTAAAATGAAATTACAAAAATTTCCGTTTATATCATTGCCAAATATTTTTTTAAGTTTGCCTCCATTCGATATATTGCGCGTTTCTTAGCCTCTCATCACTATTATTGCTATTATCATCAATATTATTATTTTCGGGAGACAAAGAAAGTTCTAACAATGGATCTTTCAAGTCAAAAAAGGGGGAAACACAAAAGATTAAAAAATGCAGCACAAGAAGATTCAAAAAATGAATATTGATGTTTGGCAACTCAGAATGAAAAGTTTAAATTTCGCACGAGAGAAACAAAGCAGGCCGACTGGGAAAACTAAAGATTTAAGGATCCAAAATCATCAACCTACACACGGAGTTACAAAATCAATATCTGTTTCAGTCTGCATGATTATAAAAATACTTAATCCATAATGATGGAGAGAAAAAAATTCAATTTTAAGTAGGAAAAGTTTATAAGTAACTGGCAACTCATATTCGATCAATGCGTGTTGCAGCCTAATTCTTTTATGTTCATGTATCTTGGCATATTTTCTTGTCACTTTATCATGGACAAAGGTACACATGTGAATATACACAAGCTAACGAGTGCACATTTTATTTTTTTCCGTATGTAGTATAAGTTATAAGATTACACAGATTTTATTCATAAAATGTATACATATTCAGCGATTATCCCAAATCGCTAGGATAATTTAGTAGGCTTATTTTTGCCTTCGGAGGAACATTCATTTTTTTCAACAAGCTCTTGTCCTTATTTCTTTGTTATTTACTGGGAAGAAGCCTACATCTCGTGTTAGTGAGCGTTGTTGATTAATTTATTTTTAGCGAAATAAACGTTATAAATAAATTATGCGGTTTTAAAAGCATATATATTTACGAGTTTCGTAGGATTACAAATTTCTTTAATTTCATTACCATTCATAAAAATTAATAAAATTCTTCATTATTACTGCATAATTTAATCAGTTTATATTAGCATGTATGCATATGTATTAAATATTCCTAACGTAACTAAAGTACATAATAAAAAGAACACATTTTTATTACACTTATGTAGTAAATAGTACTCTCGAACGAAATGAAAATAGTACTATATTACCTTTTGATATTACCGCAATAAATACTATCTACTTTTTCCAACGCGGCACTTACCTCTCAGGAAATTATTCCAATTAAAAGAAGAAGAAAATAACGAATAGACTAACATGTAAGAAATTACAAAACTTTCCGAAATAATATTCTCACTGAGATATTTCCAAGTAAGCACGCAAAATACGATCCTTCTTTCAATGTTTCCAGAACAAATAATCAGCAAGCACTCAGTGGAAACCCTTTCCAGTCTTTCTTTCCAGTTTTCGACGCGGCATTAGCGCATGCGCCATCCAGATTAGGTGAACGGAAAGGTTTCAGAAAGGACTGGAAAATTTGATCTCTTTTTCATAATGCTTCGTTCGGGGAATTGAGAAATATTATATGAAGGTTTTTTTCGCTTGTTTTTTTTTTTAATCTCTTGCATACACGTATACACGTAATACTTTACGTTCATACACTTTATTCATTCTCATTATGGAAAAATGAGTCTCATTCAAATCTGGTTTTAAAAATATATATTTCCCTTAAGTATAAAAATATAATTCAGAATTATCTCTCTTTCTTTAATGAAGAAAGAAAGAATTTGTAAAGCTTTATTTTTACTAGTTTTTCATTTGTTTGTTTTCCCTTATTATTGATTCTTCCTTGAACCATTCACTATTTTCCCTTCATTTCTGGCGCTTTGTCATCTTCCCTCATCTCCTTTGTTCTTTCCATCTATTTGCTCGAAGGGTAACTAACTCATCGCCAGCTATATTTTATATTATAGAAACATGCTTAAAATATAAAAAAATAAAAGAAAACATAAAAAATGTATTTATTAAAAAAAACATACCTTATACATGTTAAATTAAAAATAAAGTTATTTTATTATTAGAAATATTCCAATATTTAGTCAATTCTGTATAATACTGTAAAATTCGACATTCGCCTCACAAGATTTTTGGTTTCGAAACTGTAAACAGCTGGGTTTTTTTCCTTCCATTCGGAACAGGTTTATCTCTGATGACACCCTTCTATTTCTATCTCCACACACAAACACCTCCCCGCGTCCATTTCAAACATCCAAACTTCTTTATATATAAAGTGGCGATAGTAATAGATTACTACATTCGGCTAAACCTGTATATATTTGACAAAGTTAGTAAACAAGCTGATGAGTTAAAATGGTAGTGTTGCGAACAACCTGGAAGATGTAAAGGAAGGATTCATACCAAAGAAAGAAGAAGTAATAAAATAAGTCAATTTTCACCAACATAATCCGTCAGCTGTTTATATTGAAGTAGCTGAAATAACTACAACGTAAACCTTCGCCACAAAGAAACAAATGAACTAAGTTAAGTTTTAAATGAAGTTTTAACGCACTCGTCTCAAGCTGAGCAAATAACAGCTCCAAATGTTTCAGCTATGCAGAAAATAATATATGGAAAATGGAAAGAGGTAAGAGCTCCATCGACTAATCCTACAAATCTTAACGACTTAGTATTACCATCTGAATTTTCAAAGTATGTGTCTCATATTGGCGTCGAAGAAAAACTTGCTAGCCGACAGTAGTCCTCGATCAGATGGAATTTTAATTTGGGCGAAGAAAGAGCTGGTTGCGACATTTAGTGACTTCAAACGAACGGCACGCTTATGTTACATTTAAGATTGCTTTAAGTTTATTTTCACAAGTGTACATGGTGGAATGCATCCAATCTTTTATGTTCTTTTACCCAACAAAAAGAGGGTCATTTATTTGCGAATGTTTGAACGGGTAAAGGAAATTGAACCAAATCTGAAGCCAAACTTCAATTTTATGTGGCTTTAAACAAGTAGCATTTAAGCCATGAAGGAAGTTTCCTCCGAACTGGAAATCAAAGGTTGTTTCTTTCATTTAGTCCCAAATATTCAAAAACATGTACCTGCATTTGGAGCTTCGCATATAGCGGTGATGCAGAATTTGCATTAAGGCCAAAAATGGTCCTTGCCTTGGTTTTTGTGGCCAATATCTCAAATTGAGCAATATGTTACTGCTTTGTCAAATTAAATTAACCTGAAATTAGAATTAGAACAGATACTTAATTAGTTTGAAGAAAATTACATACTAGACATCCTCCAACATTTCCTCCAGAAATGTAGAACTAGTATTCAAGCACTCTAAATGGATAAGACAATCCTAACAATTCAGAGGCAGCCAACGGTCGACTCCAAACAGAACTTGGAATGGATCATCTTGGTATTCGGAAATTTATAGACATGTAATGACATGCAAACTAACGTGAACAAGTGTAAGCTAATACATAGAGTTCATGATAATTTTCGAAGAGATTACAATATGATTTGTAATAATTTAAACTCAGTCAACATGGAAAACATTTATGTACCTTAATCTCGAGTGATCTAAAATTCTTAAAACAGGTTACTGTAGCATCACAAAAGGCAAGTAGGATTCTAGGATACATAGCAATACATTTGCATTTAAAACGAAATATATTATTTTCACTTATATAAAGCGCTTGTAAGACTTCGTTCGCTGCATGCGGTGCGATAATGGAATCCGTATATGGGAAATGATATTGTAATAATAGAGCGCGTCCAGGGTCGAGCTACGAAATTAATTCCCGAACATAGAAATAGATCGTACGAAGACAGGCAGACGTACCTCAATTTACTTTCACTGGAGCATACTAAACAAGATTCTATTATAAATTATGATTCAATATTTGAAGTTGGTAACCAAGCGGCAACTAGAACTAACGTTTCAAATTAGTTAGCAAAAGATTAAAAAATTTCTTAGAAAATAACACAGACTTGCCCCATACCTTGCCGAGAAATGTCTTTTAAGCACTTCAGTAAATATTTTTCAAAATAGGATCGGTAAATTTTTCTTAAATTTTGACTTTACAGATACGAGTGCTCAAACCAATTCTTCCTCCGCATACAGTTTTCCTCTTACTTCTCCTTCCCCTCAGACTTACACCCTTTCTCCTTCTTTTTTTGAACTAGTCTCGAGTAGAATTTAGGAATTTTTATTCGTTCTTAATTCTTTAACATTAAAAACGTTGAAAAAAAACATCTCGCGCATAATTCTCATTGATAACTTCGCCTCATATAAAAGAATAAAATACCTCCTTTTGAATAGCTTTTTGGAAAATTGATGTAAAGTTTGCGCAAAAAACTTTTGAATAGTTCTTACGTGCCACGTCAGTAAAAGAGTTTGGGAACCTCTGGTCTAGAGAATTTTAAGAAATTCTAAATGCAAATTTTACATCAGGAGATTATTTTGACAAGCCTTGAGGGTTAAGGGAGATTCATCGCCGTCGAAACATCGCCAGATAACTCATCGGCAGGTTTATATCTTGAGATTAAATCTAAAGAAGCAATGAAATTAAATGTTGATATAAAATTACTTTATTATTTGAAACTCTGTGCGCTACCAGGTAAATATTCCACTCGTGATCTGTTGTCAAAGGATAAAACTATTTAAAATGCAGTTATCAATTATCTATACTTTTTTTTCTTGACTGTTGAAGTTTGGCCTCCTACAAGTTGGTTATATGAAGATCTCGCCCCTTTGAAACTTTTCTCAATCTGTATCTATAAGACACTCGACCTGTTCATGCGGCCACAATGTTGTTCGTTCATAACTAGCAGTCATTGAAAGGTGCGCTCGTGGTGAAACATTTACTCATCGTTAGGAAACATTTTGGTTTTACCCTTCTCTGTTTGTTTCATTGACCTTCCCCGTCTTTTAAAAAACTTTAACATTTCAGTTGCTTTCAAATAGGAATCAACTATAAAAAACATTCTAGTTCACAAAAATTGTAATAATATTGGGGAGTCTATTCGGTCGAATGTTCTGTTTGTCCAAGTAAATATTTTGGACAAACAGGAAAGCAATTATCTGTCCGTATTAATCAGCATAAATAGAGTGTTAGGAAAGCTGTAAATAATAGTGCGTTTTTTGCGCATATGTCCGAAAATAAGCACTTAATTAATTGGAATTCAGCAAAATTTATTTTTCGCTCAAATGACTCAATTAAAAGGAACCTTGTTGAATGTTCATGTATAAGCCAATTTAATAACTTGAACATTTCGCTTAGCCTTTTTAAAATTGATGTTGTTATGAAAAAAACTCATTCTTAAAGAAATTAGCTTTGACTTATATTCCTAATTTTTTTTTGCAATTTTGATTTTTAGGGAAACCTGATGTGTTAATTTAATTATTGCATTGATTTTGTATTTACATTATTTTATTTCTATTCCTCTCTCCGTGCCACTCTTCCCTTTGTTTCAATTTACTTCTCATGTCTCCTAATCTTCCTCTTTAGACTATCGCTTTATCCGTTAATCGTTTTAACCCTTTTGGCTCTGTTCTTGACCCTTTCTTGCCTCTCGGTTTGACCTTGTTACCTCTTATAGCTATACCTTAATGTGAATTTACCCGTCCCTCTCCTTCTTCCTTATTGGGGATTTCTTGTCTTAGAGGCGGTCCTTTATCTTTTACTATCTTATATATACCCTTATTATATTATGTTCTCTTGTAGTTATCCTCCTTGAGAATTAACTGAATAAAGTTCGAAAGTACTTGGATGCACCTTGTAATTTTTTCCTGCGGGACATTGCATTTATATATATATATATATATATATATATATATATATATATATATATATATATATATATATATATATATATATATATATATATATATATATATATATATATATATGAATGCAATATCCCGCAGGAAAAAAGGAAAAGGTGTTTTCAAGTACTTTCGAACTTAATAAAGTTCGTAAGTACTTGGAAACACCTTTTCATTTTTTCCTGCGGGATATTGTATTCATTTGCCACCCTCACGTGATACTTGGTGAGTTTTTCATTTCATATATATATATATATATATATATATATATATATATATATATATATATATATATATATATATATATATATATAATATTTAACAGAAATCCCAAGGCGAAGAAAATAACTGGCGTCATCTTTTTTATTTAGCGATGACGTGGCGACCACAATACGGTCATCTTCTTAAGTCTACAAAATAAATACACAAACAAAATATTAAGAAATGTTGAGCACTATTCTAAAGGTACACCTTTGGTAGCTAGTTTTAGTCTTGAATAGGAGACTTAGAGTTAACTCATTTTTAGAAATGGAGTATAAATTGACAGTAAAATAACGGAAGATTTTAAAAATATTTAAATTAGTTAGTGACTGTAAAATTATTAAAAAAAATTATCAGTTTTAAAATTAATGTTAAACGCAGAATTAAAGCAGAGTTTTTCCAAAACACAAACCTAGCCATACTACGGTTGACATTATACTAATAGAAACGACCTCTAGCTCTTGCCCAGCACGCACGGATTCTCTAAAGCTCCTGATACTCTGCCAGCACGCCCTCTCCAACGACCCAAGTTTTTAATCATCAAGAATGAATTTGAAAAGAAGAAATTCTCTCGCACAAGAATCCCAATCTTTGAGACTTCATTTGAAGACAAAGCTTGGTAGAGCCAATCACCTTAGCCTTTTTTTCTCGACTCCCTCGCACCTGCTCTTCATCTTCATCCATCTCACCCCCCCTTAAAAATAAGAGATAATACTTTTCATCCGGCCCTCATAGGACCTCCGTCCGGATGGGGAAGCTGCCTATCATCGCCTAGTTCAAGCTATGCCCTGCACTGTGCAAAGACATAATTTGAGGCTCCAAGGAAAGCAGGTTTAAGGCTTATCCCACTGTGGAACAGGGAGTCATAGGCTCCTGGTCAATGGGACTATGCTGCAAGTCCCGGGGTGTTCCAAAAGAACTTCCGGGGGAGCTCGGCCAAAACCATAGAGGGACTTGTAAGTTGGACGCACCGTAGAATACCCCAAACCCCAGAGGGGGCGGCACCCCGGATGGTGGGAGTTGATTCGACCACCATCCACCAAAGAGTCCGCCATATTTTCACCCCTCGGAGGATCGAACCCAAGTTCATTCATCCATTCAATCATCCCATTTTTCCTCTTAGACAACGACCCTTATCGGGACACATAAAGCCACAATAGAGGCAGAGGAGACTCTTCAGTCAAAAAATAAATAAATTAATATTTTTTCCCAGGCAAAACTAAAATACAGGTATAGACTACAAAGAGGCCAACCAACGAAAAAAGTAGAACCAGAAGTACTGGGAGTTAGGCCCCCTAAGGCCTAATGGATAACTCAGTAGGATCAAAGAGGATCTCGCTCAGGTCCTTGAAGGACACTCGAAGCCAGGTCAGGAAAAGACCCTTAATATCACCTACGCAGAGATCTGAGTCATCGTTCTTAGATTGAAAGAACGATATAATGGATACGTGGCTCTATGCGATACTGAGAAGGACTTAGATAACCTCTTAAGCGACAACGCTTCCAAAAGACTGAAAGAAATAGGACTCACTGTCATGGTACCACCTGCCGTCGCAACCAAAAGATCGGTAATTTGCCGAAGGCTTGACTCATGGGTAGCCGAAAACTCCGCAGAGGAAATTAAGATCGAAATCGACAAAACACAAGACGGCCAAACTTGAAGAAATCGTAAAGTTAAAAAAAAAAGAACGGCGAAAAACATACTCACGTTTTTAAGGCTGTTTTTAAAGAGACAGATATGACAGCGAAAACGGCGGAAAAAGGTCTATTGGCATTCTATACTAAGATAGCACCAGAGCAGATAGAGAGGCAAGCCTTTATATTTGTACAAGTATGCTTTCATTGTTAGACTCTGAATGACCATTGACCACCCCACGAGAGAATGTACATACCAAGGTATGATTTGTTCCGAAGGCTCCAGCACTGACCACAGATGGGAACAGAGTAGAAACCCGACAAAAAAGTGTGCTTACTGCGGAAATGCACACCGCACTCTCTCAATGGCCTGCCCTCTGAAAAAAAAGAGAAAATAAAAAATAAGAAGACCGCCATTGTAGAGGAAAAAGAAAAAAGAAGAACCACCACATATGCAGCGGCCGCAGCAGAAAGATCTACGCAAGAAAATAAAACAGTCGTAAATATCGAAGGGAGTATGAGACCGGACCTCATATCATGCATATTACATGGACACTTTGTAAATATGGCAAATCCTGGATCATATTCTGAAGAATTGACTAAAATGCTACAAAAAAAACGGCTTGAAACCTATGTAGTTCCCCGAGAACCCACCTTCAAATGATCTATATCGTCTTTCGATGGCACCTGATCAAGAACCAACCGAAAAAGACCAAAATGAAACTGACACAGCAATTACCAAAGAAGACTAAACTGAAACTGACACAGCAATTACCGATGAAGACATGGAAGTTATGGAGCAAATCCTACTCGTAAAAACCAAAACTAGAGAAAGAATAAAAGAAGGCAAAAAGTAAAAATGAGGAGAAATATAATATAGAAAATTATGGAACTCATTCCTCACTAGTACCACCAGCCAAAAAGCAGAAGGATATTATCGATGGCCTGACCAAAGGCATATATAAATGGGATTACGATTCGGACTACGATGGAACCCAAATCAACAATGCCCTTAAGCAGGGCCTCATAGAGATCTCGGCAAACTCCTGCTTCAACCTATCTGCGGAACAGTTCAGGGTAAAACGTCCAGGCCACGTCAGATCACCTGCACATTCAGACAAGTCCAAAGTAGAGAAAAATACAAAAAGACCAGATGTATAAAAACGTGCAATACCTAAAAAACCTGAAGATCTTCAACCTGAACTCGACGGATGGAGAAACAAAAAACTCACATTCTGCAATATTATTAGAAAAATCGACCCAGATATCATGATAATAACGGAACATGGCATAATTTACAAAATGAATATATTAAAATACTAAACTATATAATCATAGCCACAAACCCTACCCAAATACGCTGTGGCGGGAGGGCCATGGGGATCAAGAAGGGACTGTCATTCACAGAGATTAAAGATCTGGAAGAATCATACGTTGACATCAAACTAAAAATGACAACGGAGGATCTAGTGGTAGTCGAGGCATACCAGCTGCCCCGGCGTTCGTACCTACCGACTCCTAACTTTACCCGAGTCTTCCACTGACCGTTATCAGCGATTCTCCTAGGCGATTTGAATACAAGGTGCAACTCCGCGGGTTACACGACCGACCATAACGGTAATGGAAAAACCCTCGAACTTCTCTTGAGGCGGCAAATAGTGCAAAGAGAAAGCCCTGACTTTCCGACCTTCTTAAGGGAGCGGTCTTCAACCACTCCGGATATAATATTGACAAATCCGAACTTTGCCTTCAATATCCATACCTCTTCCAGCCCCGCAATACCATCCGACCACATAGGCTTTGTCACAAAGATCTCCACCTCGCCCATACAAATAGAAATTCCCCAGAGGAAAGCACTATCCAAGACCAACTGAACCGCATATAAAACCCACCTTGAGGAGTTCAACATCAACACCCTTGCGGACAGTCCCCTTGAAGAACTAGATCTGCTCTTAAGAATATCACTAGCCTCATTATAGAAGCAGACACACTATACACCGCAAAAACCAGTTATAGAACCTTCCCAGCCCCTCGCTTGACCGAAGAAATAAAAGAAAAAATGGAAGAAGTTTATAATCCCTTTGATGAAATCCGCCGACATGGTAACAGCAGGGAGAGGTTTGTACACCTAAGAAAAACCAGAAACCAAACAAACGAACTAATTAGAAGAAATAGAACATTAAAATGGGACAACCGAATTAGAAAAATGATATAGACAGGGATCCTAGAAAGTTCTGGAACCAATATAAAAAGATAAAAGATTCTGCCCCAAAGGAAAAAATGCACCTGAAGGAAGGAGCACAGCAAATAAATAATGATAAAAACATTGAAAAGCGATTCAGAGATCACTGGTCTAGGATCTTCTCTATTACACTGGAAGAAAACCTAAACTACAATGTGGTCCACGAACAGCAAATTAATGAAAAGTTAAGAGAAAGGGGACCTAAACTTTCACCTTTCACTCGGGTTGACAAACCCCGTGAACAAAGTAACGAGGGAACGCCCTTCACCTTAAAAGAACTTAACTCAGCCCTTACATCATTTAAGCGAAAACTCCAGGTATATGTGGCGTCAATAAGAACCACATTTTAAACGCGCCCAACAACAGCAACTATCATGACTCAAAGTATTCAATGCCCGCCTAAACACTGGGCACTTTCCATCTACACTGAAGACTGCGAGGATGATATTCCTTCCTAAACTCGGAAAACACAAAGGCCACATCGAAAGTTTTAGATCGATCTCATTATTAGAATTTATTGGAAAGCTTCTGGAGAAACTAATCAACGAAAGGCTACAAAACTTCCTAGAAGAAAACGAGATGCAAAATCCTCAGCAACACGGATTCAGCAAACAGTTAGGCACAGGGACAGCTCTGGCACTCATTACCGAAAAGATTGCACTCGATCTTGCAAGAGGCAGCAGAGTGGACCTCACACTCCGTGAGTTGACAAAGCCTTGACAAGGTATGAGTGCCGGGACTAAGAGCAAAAATAGCCCAGCTTGGTCTCGAATCAAACCAGACCCGAATCCTTTGTAGCTATCTCGAAGAGAGGAAGGCAAAATTAACAATAAACAACTACACTGGCGATGCCTTCACCCTGAAATCAGGTGTCCCGCAAGGGGGATGTCTCCAGCCCCTACGCTATACAACGTGTATACTAG
>OZ018329.1:49001992-49027235 GCA_963969495.1 Ceratothoa steindachneri
TCTTGTTTCTCTAGAGATGGGATGAGCCCCAGTAACATAAAAAAGGGATTTGCTGCTAGCCCCTTCTCTCTTGATTTGAATAAAGATCTCTAGTGGTAAGGGCTCGAAATTCTGGTTAAACTGCCCTTTTCTTGGCTGAATGCCATTCTCTACAATTTTCGTCACAGAGTGATGATCAGGCTTCATTTTTTTATTTAAATTTACAGAGAGAACTTTCTTCACTTAATTCTCTTTCGATATCATTTTTCTATTCTTATGAAAGTTAATTTTTTCCTGGACATTCGATCGCAAATTGCTTCTTGCAAATGATGTCTGGACGGCTGTTGTAATCGAATTTCAAAAAAGTGACTGTAAACTATGTAATACCTGAGATAAATAGTATTGTATCTACTAAATTGTGCTTATTACATTCTTAAACGTATACAAAAAAAAATCATAAAGTTTTTCTATAAAATGATGAGACGCTAAAGAGGTATTGCATGTGATATCTTGACACATTTTAAATATTCCTAAATACAAATTTGAACCTCCTTGGAAAAATAAAAAAAATCTCAAATATGGTAGTCATATTGTACTCTGGGCCTGCGCATCTCTCTCTTTCTCTCTCTCTCTCTCTCTCTCTCTCTCTACATATATATATATATATATATATATATATATATATATATATATATATATATATATATATATATATATATATTTATATATATTAATTAAGGACAAAACGAAGAAGGCAGGTCCCATCTTTATTCTCTACGTCTTTTCGAGTTATTCCTAAGCCCATCTTCAGGAGCTATAAAACAAATTTGAAATCTTAAGTCAAATCTATACTATAGCACAATTACACTATAAATAAAAATTGACGCAAACGGCGGTAAAATAATAAAATGAACAATATGTTAACGAAAACCAAACGAACAAAAAACTCGTTCGGTATCAACAGTAGAAAATATTTGAAACAAAATTATATTAATCAAATGCAAACAAAATAAACGTAACGGTACAGAACTTGAGGATAAAATGGGAGGGGGGAATAAGAATTAAAAATAACAAACCATATTGTAAAACTAAATAAAGAAACAGAACATTACCTTCCATGGTCGAATAACAAGGAGAAGTCAAAACGGGCAGGAAATTTAAGATTAAATACAGTTTGGTTGGTTGTTAAGTTATAAATAACGGAAAGGATGACTCGTCATTATTTAAATTTGGGTGGTTGTATTTAATACAGAGATTCTTTAATGCGGAGAGTGGATGTACATTTAGCCAATTTTAATACAGAAAAATTATTTAAGGATACGTCTGTAATACAATATATTGCATGTTTT
Source organism: Ceratothoa steindachneri (assembly GCA_963969495.1). Taxonomy (NCBI): domain Eukaryota; kingdom Metazoa; phylum Arthropoda; class Malacostraca; order Isopoda; family Cymothoidae; genus Ceratothoa; species Ceratothoa steindachneri. The sequence goes on from OZ018329.1 coordinate 49,003,321, forward strand.
CTGATGGGTGAATACTCTTCATTGCTCAGTGTTTTACCGGCCCTATAGCTTAAACCCATGTGAGAACAGTATATCTCCTGGAGAGAACGCACCGTGCTTCCTATACAGGTCCCCTGCTTACAGCTAGGGCGAGTAAATTTATATACAATGCACGAACTCAACGCCGCGAGAATAACATCCTTTACTCTGGAAAAAATTGCCAATATTTTTGCCGTTAATGAAAATAAGTTTAAAATTTATTTGACAGTAAAATTTCCTTAAAATGGTAGATAGACGTTTCCGGAGCAGGTCATTAAAAGGGGTGATGTCTGGCAATATGAACAACCTAATTTCGTTGGCAACATTAAAAGAAGTGGAGGGGTTCTAAAGCCCGGAGAGAAATTTCCTTATACAGATTTCGACTAAGGATAATGATAGTCATTTTTAACAAAATATTCTTTTAAAAAGTTTAATTCCAAACCGATAGTAAGGTAGGTAGAAGTCAGGTTAAAACCTCTAAAGATGAGTGTTTTAATGGCACCAATTTTATATGATATATCACAAAAACTAATGAAATTTAATCCCATTCCTGTGAAAGTTGGTTTTCGAAAGACACTAGTTTGAATGCCAGAAGGGGTTCGAGATACATTAATATCTAGAAATGACAAACTATTATTAATCTCGTGTTCTTGGGTGAAAGTAAGATTAGGGTGTAAATTGTTAATTAAACTAAAAAACTATTTAGAACATAAACTAGAGTATAAACCTTTGCTGTTTTTTCTTCTAGTTTATGTTTTAAAGAATATTTTGTTAAAAAGGACTATCCATTATCCTTAGTCGAAATCTGTATAAGGAAATTTCTCTCCGGGCTATATATATATATATATATATATATATATATATAAAACCCCTCCACTTCTTTGTAAGTTCGCATTGTCCTCTCTAGGTAATTTTGCATAGTTTTCTTGAAAGTTTTACTAAATTTTAATATTCATTATTACATTATCGCATTATTTTCTCTCAAATTTAACTTATTATCAGTCATTAATGCATATATCTCTCTATGTATTCTAAGCTTGCTTGCTTTCATATTGTTTTATTCCATTATAGGCTAAAAATGAACATAGCTAATGTTCGAAATGTTCCAAATTATATATGTTCCGAATCCTACGTCTGGCTTTAACCTACATACTAAACTCGAGGTTTCCGAAAGATATTCCAATTTCTACATTTATATATATATATATATATATATATATATATATATATATAATATAATGTTGAGACGTAAATTTTGCCAGGCTCTTTACTTATAATTGCCTTTTGTTTTCTCTCAAGAAGTTAATTTGAAGGTTACCATAAGAGAGAAAGAAATGAATCCGTAAAGCTGAAAAAATACAAATGATTACGGAAACTACATTCAACTTATTTTACTGCTTCCTCTAATTGTTGTAAAGAAACTAAAGCTACCTTAAATATACATAGGGATTAGTACGGTAGGAAGAGGGAGTGAACAGAGAAATAAAAACAAAATCAACCCACTAAATATACATAACTAAAAATATAAAATTGAATTTGAAGTTTTGTGAAATCCACATTGAAGTTTTGTGAAATCCACATTGAAGTTTTGTGAAATCCACATTTCAAACATGCGAGGAACAAATGTGTTGAAAAGATGAATGGGCAAAACTCATTGAACCAATGAAACCTCCGCAAGGGACCCCACCCTCTGTTCTAGGACACGATCACACAAAACCCACCTTTTCATTCACGACTTCACAACTTATCTTCCAAGAATGACCGTGTAGGATTAATTGATAATAAAAAAAGTGATAACGTAATCCAACGAGGTTATTATGATAATTTAGTGCAGGGGTTCTCAACCAGGGTTCCGAGATTAAATATTTTGGGGTGTGACAAGGAGTAGTTCTGTGGTTATTTGTTGTTAGTTATCACTCAGCCATAGGCCAGTGACCTTAAAAAGATGTAGTTGGTTATTGAATTTATATTCATATTTTAAGCATTGAGTTAAAAAGGCTTATTTTCAGCTTCATTTGTTCGCCAACAGCGTTTATTGTATGTGGTTCAAAATTTTACTTTTGTACCGGGTTTAAACAGTAATCGAACAATTATTAGGGTTGTGGAGTATAAAAAAGGTTGAAAACCACTGACTTAGTGAGTAAAGGACGAGTGCGAACCAAAAAAAAGAACAAAAATGAGTATAAAGCAAATTTCATCATCTCGGAAGCCTACAAGGCGAGGGGACGTATTAGATATGTGGCTTTCCGGAACAAATTCGTATAGAGGAGACATCACTCACTAAATGCATTATAAATATATTCTGCCTTTGTTATTTTTCGTTGAAAAGGGAACTATAGCATTTAGTATTTATGAATTTTCATATAAAAATGCTCTAAATGTTTGTTATACTTGATATAATTTAAAATTTGTATTTAATATTTTGAATCATCAGATCCAGAGGAAGAGCATTCGCCCTCGTCACGAATTATATATCATGGATCGCCAAAGGAGATCCCAAGCAGGCATGGTAATGATGTTTTATTTACATACAATTTAATTAATTCGATACAATTTCATTAAACTTGATGGGGCAGATATTAGAGATCTGAAGTGGTGTGAGGTGTGGTCAATGAATTTCCTAAGTATTTTGGTTTATTCAAATTACAGTCTCATGCAATTTCTCATAGACAATCAATATTTTATTCCCCATCAGCCCAAATTTTTCTTTGATCAATGGGTAATTAATTATTAGGTTTGGCTGATTCTTTTTCTTCACAATTAATGAAAGGTAGGAGGGTGTATGTTTAAATTTATTTCCTGATTAGTTGATTTCTTTGAAAGAATATAAAAAGAAATGTGTCGAATATTTAGGGGCGTGCTGAGGAAAACCTAATTTTGAAATGACCAAAAAAGGTTGCTTAAAATTCAAACGTAGCGAATATTGCATTGAAACCCAAATTTAGTACTTTTGTTTCGATATTTTCTGACATAAATTCATGTGTAATTTGCTTGCGTACGATGAGTTCTTGGGTTTGTTCCGTTAACTTCTATCGTTTCATTCTCTATTCCGCCGCTCGGCACTAAAATATTATAAACTACTTGTCATAGAAAGATTATGACAATTGAATCACAAACTTTGTTTAAGTTATTTGGGATTAAAACTCCATATGCACTACCCTACAATATTTCTTTTTGGTACTTAGACAAATTCAGCTCCGAAGGCACTTTGCTTCATATCCAGCAGGATTCTACTGACTCATTGAAGCGGGCAATTGGTCTGATGGCAGATGCCATCGAGAAGATTGATGTGAGGCTACGATTTGTGGAGGAGAGAATACAACGAAGTATGTCTCGTCCCAATCTTCCCCTGAGTAATTATCTTAAGTCTTGTTCATGCAACAAATATATATTTTCTGTTCCTCAAAGGTTTTAGTTTAACGAATTACTTTCTTCTTTATCTCTTTCTGACATACATTATGAGATTTTCTCGCTTTGAACAGAATCTTTATAAAGACTCCAATATATTCATGGTATTGGACCATAGTCGTCCCGGAAGAAACCCATCATTCCCCTAATGTAGCTTTAGTTTCATTTATCTTACTGTTAACCATACAATTTCATCATTTCCCAAACGATTCAAGATTTTAATTAATTTCGTAGCTTCATGGGGATAACCTACTTTTTTCCTATAATGGTTTAATTGACTTGTAGTTACTCAAGTCTTTCCTGCTAACCTTTATAAAATTAATATTGTGATTTTTCAAATGCCAGTGATATATTATTCTCGTTTAGATACTTTATAAAATCATTAACAACTAGTTCTTACAATTTATTAACTCCACTCTCTTCTGTAGGCTATTATTACTTCACTGTATTCTATTGTTTTGACATTTGCAGCGATCACGTCAATTTTTTTATTTCTTTACTCGTGAGAACAATTTGATATCTTCTATTTATGGTCCTTCTAAGTCATAAATTTTATTGGAATTGGTCCACACTTTTGATTATTTTCTCTATGGGAATTTATTGCTTTATTTATCTATCGGTGCTTTTATTAGCTCCTTATAATGTTATGGTGTTGATTCATTTCGACTTGAGGTAAATGGTGTTTCATTTGGTCCTTTGAATTTGTTCCACTTCTTGAAGTTTGGTGTTCGTTTGTTCTTAAGTTGGACGCAGCCAGTTTTTAACCCTTGTCATACTTTCTTTAATCCCGCCAAATATTACTCCCCTCTACTACCGAGCTTACCTTAGAGCTGATGTGAAATGGGACTCGATCGATTTGGTGGAATGAGTACCATTTTGGGGGAGATTTTATGTTTAAAGATCATCTTTTTATACTACTTTATCGCTCTTTTATTCCCTATTGTATACAAAGCTACTCATTCTTTTATACGATCCATTGGCTCTTTAAACGACGGGGCATCAAGTACTGGAACATCTCGTCCAGCAAGAATGCGTTTAGAACACCTCCTTTTGAACCCCTACGATGCACATTCTACTCCCATCCATTCTTGTTGCACTTTCATACCACACCAGAACATTCTCGGTTACAAAATGATTCAATTTATTTATACTACCATACCGTTTACTTAATCATTTCCCATTCTGTTTACCATTCTAACACCCAACATCCCCTCAAATTGTTAATTTAAACTATCGTTACTCTCATTCTTACCTACTCTTTCAATACCCACTCCAATACACTTATGTTGGTACCCGCAACTTTTTTAAACATTCCCTACTCAAACCCTTGGCATTGACTAGTGTTTAAATAGCCCCTGAAGCTCCCTTACTATTTATAATCTTGTTATTGCCTTCTGCTTCATCTGCAACACTATCATTCATAATTCACCCTAGATAGGTTAAAAAAAATACAGAAATTGCTCAAGCCACACCAAATGGACTCTAATATCGCACTCATCTTCATCTTTACTACCACAACATTATCACTTTACTCTTTTCTATATTTGTTGATCCATAAATATCTAGTTCGGAAAATGATGAGCATTTCTGAAGGATGGAAATGAAAGAAATTTATTCGTATTGCAATAATTTGTACTCATCATTACCATTGTTCATAATGATGAATAAATTATTACCATTGTTCGTAATGACTTCAGTGCATCTATTCGGCAGCTTCATAATTCCATCCGCGTAAAACTGGACAGGTGATTTTTGACGGCATATAAATCAATAAACGGTTTTCCGCTCAATGAATTTTGCAGGGACTTAAACAAATGAGTTAGATGGCCTAATGTCGGGAGAAAAGGGTGGATGGGTTAAAAGATCCCACCTAAGCTAATGCAACTTTGTGCAGGTAGCCAAAGGCACACGCGTTCCGGCGTTAACTTGTTGATACCCACCCCTTTCCTATTGGCTACATCTGGCTTCATCTGGTGATTTTTTTTATTCAAATTATCCAGGTGGCAGCATTATACATCAGAAATGAGGGTTTGATTGTATGGGATTAACTCATAAATGATGCCTTTGAAATCCTACCAGACACAAAGCATAACTTTTTTGAATGAATATTTTGCTTCTGTAGCTGTTTTGGGGAATTCTCACGCAAACTTCAGGATCTTTTCCGCAGTCTTATCGTAAACAATTCATTCTCATTCCCAGTCACCAATCACTTCAAAAAGGTTGTTTCATTGTGTTTTAAGGGCATGTCACAGCTGGAATATCGGTCCATGCAGTTTTTTTTCCGAAAGGTTGTAAGGAAACCATGTATATCATAGCGGGAAATTTACCTAAGTTACATTAGGTGTTCATAAACAATACTTTTTGGAACCTCCAACATTTCTGTAATCCCGCTAGTTGTCATTTTGGGGTTGGCTTCAATGTATAACTTTAAAAGATCGTCGTCCAACTCTGGAGGTCTTCCAGAGCGACCTGTATCTTCTTAGCTGATATCTCCACCCGTTAATTTGCCTACAGCACTTTCACGATAAACATTCAAAATATTTTTAAACATTTCTGCAGCTTTTTCATCATTTTAAAAGAAGAAAAACATTACGTGCCGAAAATGAAACATTTGGTTATCCATATTTGAGCTTGATAAAGAGTTAACAAAAACTAAAAGATGTATTTATTTTTGATGTGAAACGTAGTCAGTAAGTTACCTACTGCAAGTGATGCCAACATATCAGTTGTACCAACATTAAAGTTGTCATATGAAGAGTTTAAAGGCACGACTGTCGAAATCGCCCAGAACATTCCGGACTATCTGATATATTAAAAATCCATGGCGACACCACACACGTTTGCTTCATACACTCATATATAACAAACCACTTAACGCACGCACGTCTTCCAACATATTATTTTTTAACATTACCCTACAATTTACTATTTACTCTCTATATACTTAAAAACTTCTCTACCACGTCCTTGTCGGCACAAGTTTACATTTTCTCCAGATTTATAAACACAGCACATATCTTACATTTCTTATGCTTTACTTTTTAAAGTTTATGTCTCATCACAAACATTTGTGAGCTACAATATATGTCCAAAACCCGCTCTAAATTTAATTTGCTCATCCACTATCAATTGAACATTTTCTTGTAGCAAGAACCTTTTGACAGTAGGGTTAGTGAGAAATTGCTATCTCCTTCCTCAGAAAGCGAACCAACAAACCAAAGGACATTGGACGTTAGTTTTGGGGTGCGAGTTTTTGTTTCATGTCTCGTTCACGGCAGGAACTCTCTCTTTGGCCTCGAAATTGGTTTTACTTCTTGATGCAGTATTAAGTTAACACCATCAAAGCCAATTATATTTAAATTTGCTTCCTCTTACATACACACATTATAGAACGTATCAAATAACTCACACCTTTGTTTAACCAGCTCATGCTCACGAGTAGCCTTCCATTTATATCTTTGATGTCCACACAGTTACTATCTTTTTTATTTCTCTCATTTTCCCACCTCTTTCCGAAAATAAATTCCAGTTTCTATCTAGATTATCACTCATTTTCTTCTAAATGCTTTATTTGCTGTTTTCTTGCTCTGGCAAAGCACTTGTTCTACTTCGCTTTTCGCCTCCTTTTAAACATTTCATGCTTATCTACGCTATGGATTTGCTTGCAAGTACGCATCTAGCTTAATATTCACTGCAACTTTCATGGCACCATTCCACCATTCAACATTGTACTTTTATCTTACCAGTTATAATGCGCAAAATTATGTATATACAGTCTTTGCTCAACCCAGTAACGCTTCCTTAAATTTAATGAACATTTGGTTTATCCCCAGATTTCAAGATTACATACTTATTTGAAGGTTTTAATATTTATACTTTTGTGATTCTTCCATTATTTTTTTTCGTTTAAGTGAATCATTTGAAGAATGAACCAAACCCAGTGTTTAACTCTTTTCTAATCAACAAGAAACAGAAGTCACCCAGATGTAAAGAGAATTTTATCGAAGTTGAAGAAACTTGTATTTTTGCTTCTGTTTATACAAATCAGAAGACAAATTGGAAGGTACGCGAAAATTTCTGTTTATAAAAAGTTTTTGAAATAATCAATAACACGATAATTGCGAATGTTATGGGGAAGAAGAATTAAAAATTTTAGGATGCAGGAAACAAACTATAAAAAAGCCACAAAAAGGAAATATTTCACAGACTATGCGAGAAACGTTAGCTCAAGATGATGTCTGAACTTTTGTGTCTCATTTACCTGAATTTCATTCACAAAAAAATGAATTTGATAAGAACTTTATAAAGAATACTGCAGACATTTAAGATATAGTAGGGTATTAGAGAATAGGGCTCTTGAATATGAATTTAAATATTACCAAAACAGGCCTCTTCAAAAGAGCACGAAGCATATGAACTTTAAGATTCGAGAGGATAATAATCAGTTCTAGAAGTTAGCAATAAAGTCCTTTGGAATCAATCTTGGGAGGGAGGAAGGGTGACTCGTATATTCGCATACATGTTTTCGGACTCTCGAAAATTACGAGACAATCGATGAGAGACTGCGAAGATTAATATGCAACAAAGGGGGAAAGAAAAAATAATAGCGTAGGCGAGTTGCGAACAGCTTCCCGCGTCGCCGGACCACTGTTAGCCAGCGGCGAATCCACTCCGCCATCCTGAGTCTCAAAAAAGACATTCGAACGAAGCTTTTAAGCCACTCGCCTGCACTTCTCGTACGCTATACTGCCCCCTCCTAGAAGCGGAGCGTATTTTGAAGAAATGAGAGAACCCGTTTGGAAATGTTATCGATGGGCTAACGCTCCCCCTCCCGGGTCTGGGCACACTTGTAGATAGAGGGAAGTAGGAAAAGGGGCAAAGAAAAGAGCCCGTTTGAAAATGTTATCTAAGGGCTAACGCTCCCCCTCCCGGGTCTGGGCACCATTGTAGATAGACGGAAGTAGGAAAAGGGGCAAAGAAGAGAAACCGTTTGAAAATGTTATCGAAGGGCTAACGCTTCGCCTCCCAGCTCTGGGCACCATTGTAGATAGAGGTGAGTAGGAAAAGGGGCAAAGAACAAAGCTCGTTTGAAAATGTTATCCAAGGTGTCGTGGTATAACATTATATTACATCAATACCATATTATATCTATGAGGGAGGGACCATTAACTTAAAGGCGAACCGAAAAGGGACGGAACACCACTAGTTTAGACGGGCTGAGTAGCGAGAAAGAGTGCAACGAGGTCAGGTAAATTATGGGCAATGGCAAAGCTCAAGGTTATTTAAAGAGGCATGTACAAAAATATAATTTTATTTAAATAAAAATAATAAGAGAATTGACGGGCAAAATTACATCAGATGAACGAGGGGGGGGGTGGTTGTAGTTATGAATCAGACTATGAATTTAAAATTAATGTGTTACGGGAGGAGACTATTCAAAAGGGGGGAATTAACGCAAATGGGTTACTGAAGGGGGAGAGGGGTTGGCTTACAGAAGATTCTGGGTGAGACGACGGGGTAAGGCTTCACGGATTTCTTCTGCACGTGAGGCGAGGGCGCTCAAAACTTTGGAGTGGGAACTTGAAGTGATGACAGTTCTCCAAAAAAAGGATGGGGGCGGTAACGTCCGGTCCAGGAGAGAGTATTTCGGCCACCCAAAAACGAGGGGCGAATGAGAAGGGCTTCGACAGGAGTTGATAAGAGAAGTCGGAAAAATCACTCGGTAGCGATCGTTAAATGGAATTACCTCACTGGCTGGAGCTAATTCCAATACACAAATAGTTTAGATGTCACTTTGCTTTGTTGTTAGCACCTGACTTGGAACTAGGGGGAATCTTCTTGGGTCCGGGCGAGACTTCTCAACTATGTGCTGGTTTCTTTGGAAACGAGCAATATATATGTGTTTTAGGCTCTCCCTGCGGGGGAGGGGGAGTTAGTGGGAAATAGCTCTACTCTCGAATGGCCTCGAATCTTCTTGCCGAGGCTATTCTAGCCCGTGTAAAGGTGAATCGTGGTGGACGCGGTTCGAGGCTACCGCTTGTGGAAGGGCGCGGGGGCTAGGCTTACCAATATAAGCCTAACAGAGTCTTCTACAGCGCATGGAAGTTCCATACTGGACAAGAGATTCCACGTGGAATTCCCTCACACAAGGGCTAACGCTTCCCTTATCGGTTCTGGGCACCATTATAGATAGAGGGGAGTAGGAGAAGGGGCAAAGAACAGAGTCCATTTGAAAATGTTATCCAAGGGCTAACGCTCCCCCTCTCGGGTCTGGGCACCATTGTTGATAAGGGGAGTAGGAAAAGGGGGAAAGAATAAATGATATCGTAGGCGAATTGCGAATAGCTTCTCGCGTCGCTGGACCACTGTTAGCCAGTGGTGAATCCACTCAGCCATCCTGAATCTCAAAACTATTCATTTAAACGAAGCTTTTAAGCCGCTCGCATACACTTCTCGTACGCTATACAACCCCCCCTCCCCCCTCCTAGAAGGGGAGTGTATTTTGAAGAAATGAAGAGAACCGGTTTGAAAATGTTATCCAAGGGCTAACGCTCTCCCTACCGGCTCTTTGCACCATTGTAGATAGAGGGGAGTAGGAAAAGGGGCAAATAAAAAAAATAATAGCATAGTCGAGTTGCGAACAGCTTCCCGCATCGCTGGACCATTGTTAGCCAGCGGCAAATCCACTCGGCCATCCTGAGTCTCAAAAAAGACTTATTCAAACGAAGCTTTTAAGCCGTTTGCCTACACTTCTCGTACGCTATAAAAGTATTCTTAAAGTTATGTAATATTCAGTTTCTTACTCATCATTATTATTATTTTAGGATGCTAAAGTGGCTTGCGAAAAGATGGGAGCGAACTTAGCTGAAGTCCCAGACCACAAGCATTTCGTGGCCGTCACTTCCTTCTTGACTTCGAAATCAAGCACTGCGGGTGAGTATTAAATATTTGCTTGGACCAAAAATTGTTACTTGATTTCTGTAGAATATAAAATCAATCGATGCGCTTAACACTGAGCCATGGTGTTTATTTCTTGGATTCGATGATACCCCATCGATGAACTATGCATCAAAAGTTTCCCGATTCTTCCTATTGTTGTTTACGTAACCACTATTTCGAAATTTCCCACGTAAATTTTATCGCTCTTTTCATAAACCAGGTTTTTATAACGTTCGCTTCTCTTCTCACGTGATTTAATTTTTTTTTTAACAGTTTCTTATGTAAAAACTAAATAACCAAGTTGACTTTCTATATGCTACAAAATAAATGCATAAAACTGAAAATTAGTTTATTTTTGGTCTCAGAGCCCCCCAAAGTTCTCCAAGCTCGTATTTTATATTGTAATTGTTTGCATATAACAAAAAGTAAAATAATTTTTAATTAAATCATAGATAAAATAAAAATTCACTCGATAAGTAATGCGTGATTTTTACATGTTTATTCTAATATGTCGTAGAATGACCCTTGGTTTTGATCACTATACTCTCTGACACCCTTTTAGTAGCGGTATGCTTTAAGGGGCGTGAGTTACTTCTATGATGAAGTAGGCTTTGTTCTAAGAGTGCTAATTCAGTGGTTTAGTTCTTAAGGAAGAGCTATTTTTAAACACATAAGGATAAGAGGAAACACCAGAATCTACCAAAATAAACATGTATTTTAAATTAAACACTTAAATATTACAAACCAACAGTTAACACATTTCTATCTTTGGCATCAAAGATCTTTCAATGACAAAAAATAAACAAATAAGCTTCCCGTAAACATACCAATTGCCGATTAGTATTTTTTTATCGCGACTCTATTTGATTAGCGTTAAACATTAAATTAACGTACTCTCGTCTACAAACACATATGACCTAGGTTCAAGAACAAAGGTTTCTACTCTCCTTTAAAACTTGGGACGTACTAAACTTCTACTATCGCCATAGAGATATAAATGTTAATTTTAACTTACAGGTAGGTATTAGGGATTGCCGGATGTCGCTGGAGGACTTATCTCTCGCTTTGAAGTGTTGCGGCCGCTGGTTGAATTTTCCTCGATGAGGGATTGCTTGTCGCCTGTGACGGGGCTGATTCTTCAACGTAATTAAAGAACGGGAGCTCGTAGGGGCTGGGTTCTTCTCCTCTCACTCTTACGGAGCTTGAGATGTGAGAGTCGCTCGAGTGTAAGCGGCTTTGCTTTTCTTCAGTCGGACTTCTTTGCAGACTGAAAAGGCTTCTTCGGTATGGCACCGATATAAAGCTTGACTATTTAGGTTAATACGGCCCTGAAAGGGGGGATCGATTTTCTCAATCTGATCCTCTCGTTTCTCACGGAAATAGTCTTGTATGGCTGAAGGATCGATCTTCACGAACTAACCCTTCTTCTGGCGTATCGACTTCTAATCTTCTTGTCTGGCTGAAAGATCGATCTTCACGAACTAATCTTTCTTCTGGCGAATCGACTTCTGATAAATCTTCTTGTCTGGCCGATGGATCGATCTTCACGAACTAATCCTCCTCTGGCGTATCGACTTCTGATAATCTTCTTGTCTGGCCGATGGATCGATCTTCACGAACTAATCCTCCTCTGGCGTATCGACTTCTGATAATCCTTTTCTCTTTCTTTGCGGGGCTTATTTATAGGCGGATTGCCGCCCCATCTAAAGTGGGAAGTGACCAGGCCACAGAGGCAAAAGGGGGGGGGGAGCGAGTGGTGAGTTAGCATCTGGGGAGAGCGAGAATTCCTGAGGTGGCACTGGGGTGCCCAAGTCAGCTCGCAAATTAGAGGCTCGCAACCGCACCGCTACTTGGCGTGCCTTCTGACTCGCACCGCTTTTTTTTCCATAATCACGGGTTTATGGATCTCGTAGGTAATTCGATCTTTAGAGCGTCGTTTAAGGACCTTAGGTGGTCGCCTTAAAACAGATGTTAGCTCCAACTGCCCACAGCGGCGGGGATATCACACATGGTAAGCATTTTCTCCGGCTACCTTTCCCACGCTTCTCCTCATAAGGGAGGGGGGCTTTAATGTACCTATACTCCTCTAGGATGCTTAATGTAGCCATTTCTCCACAATTATTTTATGGATATAAATTAAATACCTCTCTGAAGTTAGTTATATTCTATAAGTATTTATTTATAACTTTAATAAGTAATATAATTTCCATAAGTTTCTACCACTCTTCTCCATTTTTCTAATAACTTTTTAAATCCCATGTTTGTAAAAATCATTTGACTTTGATTTTAAAAAGAATTCTTTAAATTTGTGTCGACCTGTTCCGTTGTTAACATCTTCAGTCTCTTCAGGTGATTCGCTTAACTCCTAAAAAGATAATAATCTGATGGGGCCAAGTATAGTGAGTGTGGAGGATGACATTAGTTCCCAATCAAAATTGTTCTTTTGTATGGTATCTTTTACGATATGAGGTCGAGCGTTGTTTTAATGAAAGATCACTCTTCTTCTAGCAGAAGAAGAGTTCTGCATGTAAATGGTCCAGCTGAGAGCAGTAAACACACAAGGGAATATTCTGTAGATGGGACCCTGTTTCAGCTGGAGTATTATTTTTCCCCAGAACTAGGCCATTGTTTAGAAAGTTTAAAATTATCATGCATAAATTACTTTTCGTCCCCTGTAATAATCCTAGTCAGAGATGGTTAATTTTTTTAGTTCATAAATGAGAGCTGAGCAGACCTTAATTATATTTTGCAAGTGTAACTTTGACCAGGCTTGAGGAATCCATTGCCCCAATCGTGAAACCTTGCATATCTCCTTTAAATGACCATGTTCAGTAGAACGAGTTGAATGCAGTTTTTCAGCCAACTGTTTAACAGAATCAGATTTTCTTCCACTGTCATTTTTAAAAGATCTTAATCAAATTTCATTTATTGTTTTGAACGGGGTTCATTTTTGAGACTATCGTTTCCCTAGCGAAGGTTCTGAAACCATTTTTGGCACTGTCTTAGCCTAAGCGTTACTTCAACGTATACTTGACATAAACTTTCAGCTGTTAATTAAGCATTGTTGCCTTTTTCTAAGCTCCCGAAGCATAACATTATGCATGTACTCTGTTGACACTTCCATAATATTCATCATTTCACGATAGGGCACAACATTAAATCAACAATAATAATAACGAATTAATAGACAAGAAAATGACGGCTAAAGTAGGTGGAAATGTAAGCCTTGGGTTAGGCTATGGCATACAGGTACTTAGGCTTCGAGGTTAATAGACTACTAGGCTAGCATAAAAACAAACCTGCTTTCGATTATTTTTATCTATAAAATAATTATAAGCATGAAAAAATGCCATTATTCATGGGATAATGGTATTCTATGTTGTTTCAAGAAGTAATTTTGAAACAACATGGATAAATAAATAGATGCTGTAAGCCTTTAGAAACACATAGACACCCTAGCCAAAGGAAATTACTCATCATCATAAAGCGTTTACCACTAGTACCTACATGTATACTATACACCTCCAATATGTTCGTGCTGCAAAGAATCGGTTCTCATGAACCACACGCGAATCTTGAACAAGCCTTGTTAACTTCTCGCTTGCATGAGTGGAGGAGGGGAAAAGAGCGGAGTAAAAAGTGTGGGAGAGAGAGACGCTGCCTACGAATACTCTCGACGGACGAACACAACAATATCTCATTTTCAAGCCATTCGGATGAGGAGGCATCCACAACCTCAGGTAGAGAACTAAGTCACGTATTCACACAATTCTATTTAACGGTTTCAACATTCATTTCTCTCTCAAAATTGTATTAAATGCAATAATAAATCGTATGCAACCTGTTAAATTTAATGCAAGTAATAAACCCGAATCCCACCCTTATTTCATTATCCAAACACAAACTGTAGTCATATCATGAAACACCCAAACTTATGAGCCCCCCCTTGCATCAGAATGGTGACTGTCGGGCCGTAACCGTAAATCCACAGAAGCGAGCATCAACGCGCCCACAGATGTTTGCCCTATGAACCCCAAAACAAATCATCCTTTTTTTTTGCACTTTTGGCCTTTCATAACAACGGGTGTATGCACTATGGCATCTCCTTAACCCTGTTTAAAAATAAACTATTTCTTTAAACTGCTTCTGTACATTTCTCAAGTTTTTTGAGACGAAAAACTGCAAATCACAACTATTTTGACGGGTGACGTTGGGAAGCATTGCCGCATGAAGCTGTAAATCTTTTGCCTAGAAATCAGCTGAAAACACAGTCCTGGGGTCCCTGTAATTATATTTTGCGCTATAACATTTTATCTAAACAAGATAACAAAAGAAATTATGCATCGAATAAAAGAGCCTACAATTAATAAATAATAATATAAGTAAATAATTATCATTTTCCAGGAAATAACAGAAATTCAATCAGACTAGAAAATCGCCAGGTACTCTCCACAGGCAGGTGTCAACTGGCCCATCTACCAGATCTCTTAATGAAACTTTCCTGGTTGAATATCTTCAGCTTTTATCAGTGGTTCCCAGCTCCCCACTAACAGACAGGCGTGGCTGTATTTCCTTAATCTTCAGAATTTACCAGAAAATGCAGGAAGGGCCGAGATTCAAGACCTTACATATCAAATAGTTGAATCTATTATCATATTCTGGCAGATGGCTAAAATCAATAATGGATGTCCTGATGCACTGACTGCCTGGCGAGACTCTGACACTCCCTCATCCCTGGCTATGGACCTTATTGACTTGCTTGGATCGTTGTCAATGATGGCCTGGATCTCTGCGACAAATTCCTGGGTATTTTTCGTATCAGAACAGTAGAAGTGAGAATCCCGAGCCACCGTATCTTCCTAATCACATCCTATCCTAAATTATCCATCTCTTTCCTGATCCTCTGCACTGACCTCAGATTGACACCCAAGCACTCAGAGATCTTATCATTGGAGCTCCAGGCGTGAACACCAAGTACTACAACTTACCTTTTCCAAATTTGGGGAGGAATGAATTCAGCCAGGGTAATGCTTCCTTCACAGGCGATGCACAACTGAGTCTATTGTGATATGCAGAAAAGAGAACCGACGCCAATTTTGTTGGCAAACCTAACGTCTAATGATTCAAACCATCACGAGTTGAAACCTGCCATCAGAGTTATCTTTGCTCATAGTGTTTAGCAGACATGTTATGTAGCTTTTCTATGTCACTAACTTTCAGATCTAGTTAACACTTAGTTTACTGATAATATTTTCATGGGCGCATTGCCTAATAAGAATGTGTCGTTGCTGATCGCAAAACAGCTGAACTCATTCTCAGAAGGAAAGTTTGTTAAGAGCTAATGCTGACAACTGTAACTGCCATCTGCCCTGGGAAGAGGGATGCGTTTGTGAACGTCATACTCTCTGAAACCATAGTGACACAGCGTATGTAAGTGATGACTGGGGACGTTAGATCTGCCGTGAAGAAATGCAGTTGTTCTGTCTCCTTCTCATTAGCCTTGGATGAGTGTACCGACGTGAAGGACATTGCTGAGTCGTGGGTTTGTTTGTTCGAGATCTCAATTTTTACCATGAGAGGTACGAATACTGGCAGATGTTTTGAAAGCAGTGCTGAAGTGCGTTGATAAAATGAATCTGGATTGTCTTGCATGACTAATTCCTAACAGCGGTGCTCCAGCAATAGTTGAAGAGACCAAATTAGTTCGTTCGGCCACCATCAGCAGATCAAGAGGCTGCATTGCATTCTGTACCAGGAAGTCCGTGCACCAAATTAGGAACTATAAATGACGTCATGGCAACTGTTGTGAAGGCAGAAAATGCGATCCTACGAGGGGCGGTCAATAAGTTTTGCGAATCAGTAGGGCAAAACAGAGGAAGGGGGATGGTTGTTTATGGAGGTGTTATGACAAGTTATGATAATTCAAGACCTGCAGCCGCACGCTCCTGCCTCGTCTATTTAAGAAGCAGTAGCTAATTGCAGAGCGTCAGTCACAATTTTTCAACAATGGAGAAGGTTGAGCACCGCGCACTGATCAAATTTTTGACCAAGGAAGGCAAGAATGCAAAAGAGATGCATGAACGCATTGTGATAGAACGAGTTCAGAGCTGCATTCATTTCAACTTCTATCACATTTTATTTAAAACCATGAGGCTACCCACGTGCATCTTCGATTCGAGGCTTGGAGTCTTATCAACAGCTACCGGACGCCAATGTTTAAACAAGGAGGTTATCGTCCCCCCCGTTCGCCCCCATACGCCGACCTCGCCAGATCGAGTTAGGCTTATGGGCAGATAAGGCATTGTTCCCCGGCTCGGCTGTGCGTTCCCTCGAAGCTTCCACCCCATTCTCCCCCACGCCAAGGAGATGTCCTGGCTATTTATATGGAAACTTTACCACTAAGATCAGATTGGAGATCCAGATTTTCGTCGCGAAACATCACCACGACCCTCTCTCCCTTTGTGCGCCAAGGGACCTCGACCTCGAGATTCACCATCACTTGTCCAGAAGGAGGACAATATTCCTTGAGTGCCAAAGGTTCGAGCCTTTAGTGACGCCAAGTCCCCAAGGCATCCCCCCCCTGTTGTTCAAGGAGAACAGCATTAGAACAGCCATTGTTCGTTTTGAGCCCTTCGCCAAGAAACGGTTCTCATCCCCCCCCTGTTGTTCAAGGAGAACAGCATTAGAACAGCCATTGTTCGTTTTGAGCCCTTCGCCAAGAAACGGTTCTCATCCCCCCCCTGTTGTTCAAGGAGAACAGCATTAGAACAGCCATTGTTCGTTTTGAGCCCTTCGCCAAGAAACGGTTCTCATCCCCCCCTGTTGTTCAAGGAGAACAACATTAGAACAGCCATTGTTCGTTTTGAGCCCTTCGCCAAGAAACGGTTCTCACCCCCCCTGTTGTTCAAAGGAGAACAACATTAGAACAGCCATTGTTCTTGAGCCCGTAGACAAGAGACGGTTCTCATCCCCCCCCTTTGTTCAGAAGAGAACAACCTAGAACAGCCATTGTTCGTCAAGCCGTTCGTCGAGTAACGGTTCTCCTTTCCAAGACGCCACGTCAGGATCCTTTTATCCCCCCCCTTCGGCTGGAACTCGCCAGCGGACCGAATATTCCTTCAAGTACCTTCCACTGCACCCTAATGAAGTTACGTAAGCCAAGCATCACCTTTTGAGTATTGATCCCTTATTTGTCAATTCTATCCTGTGCTTTAAATGGTTTATCGAACCATCCCATCTCCTTAACTCCATATTTGTTTTACCTTTTTTGATCCCTTAAATCCTTGGATTAGCCCGAGTCTCCACGACCCTTTCCATTCTGTTTGTCAATATTTTCCGTTTTTGTGTATTGTTTATAGTTATTATTAATAAAACTCTATTTTATTAATGATAGCAATATTATTATCCTTGAGCTCAGTTCCACTTCTTAAGCATATCGAAGATACATAATATCGGCCGCCAGACAGTAAAAACGCACTCTAGAGATAATTAAGGAAGTTCCCTCAACGAATAGTGATATATGGTATATCGTCGGGAGTCATTCTACGACACGCATGGTTGCAGTGTACACCGACACCGCCCTTTCCTATGCAACCATCGGTCGCTGGAATAGGGAGTTCCGCCATGGTCGTGAGTCCCTTGAAGATGAACCCCGTCCAGGACGCCCGTCAGACGTGACCAACGAGGACAATGTGGCCCGTGTGGAGAGGATGATACTCGAAAATCGACGGGTGAAGGTCGAAGAAATCGAGCGAGAACTTGGAATATCACATGGAAGTGTTATCAACATCATCCACGACAATTTGGCCATGACCAAGGTCTCTGCCCGTTGGGTCCCTAGAAACCTCACGCCCCATGGTCGATTTGAACGTCGTCAAAGTCCACAAGACCAGAGTTGCACAAGCTGCCCTGCGCGAGTGCGGATTTGAGGAGCTCAACCATCCCCCCTACAGTCCAGATCTGGCCCCTAGCGACTACTTTTTATTCCTCCAGCTCAAGGCTGCACTGCGTGGACGCCGGTTTGGGGACGATGAAGATGTCCAGCTCGCCGTCCAGGAGTGGATTGAACAGCAGTCGGGAGATTTCTGGTTGTCGGGAATTCGAAGCCTCAGAGACAAGTGGCGCAAGTGCATTGAAGTCGAGGGTAGTTATATTGAAAAATAATAAAACACTTTTCCTCATATTTCTTTTCCTTATATCCGAATTGCAAAACTTATTGACCGCCCCTCGTAGCTTGTGGATTGAATCACCACGAATTTTATGAGTTTGTAACAGAAATGAAAGTAGAATGTGTTGATCTACTGTAATTTTGTGAAGTTCCCTGGCAAGATAATTTATCAGGGTGTTCGGCGCCCCAAAATGAGATGGTGGCTTTCTTTGGAAGCAAGGATCTGGGTGAGGGTCAATATGGTTTCTGACTCGAGGTGGATTGGCAAGCTAGCCTTTCTTGTTTACTTGACATCTTACCTAAACCAGCTTCAGTGGAAGGATATCCTAGTCTGCGACATGCACTCAATCATTTCTACAAATAAATTGAAGCTCTGTAGGTGAGAATCTCAACTGGAGAAGAGCACCCTACCACACTTTCCTCGTCTATCTTCGTCCAAAGATGCTGACATCGGTATCTGTGTGCAGGTCATTACACCCCTATATCAAGATTTCTCTTTGCTCTTTGATTTTGACTGCGAAGAAGTGTTATTAAAGTTGCTGATGGAAGTCATTGTTCTCCATTGTTTAGAGTTTTTGAAGTCCAAGTTCCTTGCTTGGTACATCCTCGATTTCTTTAAGAGCCATCCGCTCCGCCCGCTCTAGACGTTTCCCCAACCCCATCGACCACGGCCAGCAAGTGAATAGTATGCTTAGCACCACCTACCGCTGTGAACAGTTCCTCTCCAAGTTGAAAGACGCCAAGCGTAAGCTGCATTCACAACCGCCAAGTCATCTTTTATCTAGTGTTCCTTCTTTCAATTTTTTAATTTAACCTTGTTATTACATCTTTTTTTGTGGTTTCAAACAACATCAGGCGTCTTATTAATAATAAATCATGATTCTTCTTTTGTGATAGCAAGTTGTTTTCTTCTGTCCTTCCGAGATTCCGAGCTCTGGGCCCTCGGCCTTAAAAACTGGAGAACCCTTGATTTAAAGCCATCTATTATAAGACACCCAAATTCAGACGCCCCTGTTGAAAATGGTCTGCTTCGACTCTCTTCAGTAAATGTTGAATGAGTAATTTTTGCCTCTAGTTCTATATTGTTTCTTACAGGTCACAGTTACTGGATGGGAGGTATCTACCCGGGAGCTATGTGGATTTGGCTTACGAGCGGTGGAAAAGTGACAATGAATCCAAGCTACTGGACGTCTCTCAGACACAGCCTAAAAGAGGGAAGCGGCCCAGTGGTTGCAGGAGATATCCACAATGGTCGTTGCCTTGGGCTCCACTACATATTCGGCAGTAGAGGATATGGCCTCGGCGGAGATCAATGTGCTTATAAGAACTATTACCTGTGCCAAAAAAAACTTGAATGAAACAGATGATACCATTAAAGTTCGCCTCCATTCCTTCTTTCCAAATACTTCGCGCAAGGGATAAGAGGCTGAAGGCAAATCTCTTTCAAATGATCCAATTTTGACCCACAATCCTATTTATACTCGATAATTTGTAAATATTTATGCATTATTTAATTTTCCTCTCTGTGCGAGTATGTAGTGTATGTATAAATAAGTCAAAACTCGTCTCGCAGTCTTGCATGTCATTAGCTGGCAAAAGTAATTCATTAATAATCATTCCATGTTATATACTGAAAATTGCCAAACGTTGTAAATTACATTAATGAAACTCATTAAAATTGCCATAACTCGAATGTATCCTATCATGCAAAGTTAATAACGCGATTCCTTAATTCCTTAGGCCATATTTATACTACTGCACTTGGTTGGTTCCTCTCATACCTCTCCTCCCGCACTCAGTCTGTCGCGCTCGATAACCTCTCCTCCGAGCCCGCGCCAATTCATTTTGGGGTGCCACAGGGTTTAGTCCTTGGTCCCCTCCTCTTTCGCATCTACTTACTTCCTCTTAGCTCCCTTCCTTGCAATTTGGGCCTGTCCTTCCACCTCTATGCTGATGACACTCAGATATACCTTTCCTCATCTTCTGTGTCCTTCTCTCAATCAATTACCAAGCTCCTTTCAGCCTACACCTCCATAAAAGAATGGCTGTCACCTAATTTTCTCAAACCTAACCACGATAAAACTGAAGTTCTCCTTGTTGGTACCGCTTCAATGGTGGAGAAATCTAAAGCTCTTTTCCCCTCCTTTAATCTTGGGGAAACCAATGTCGCTTTCTCTGATACCGTCAGTAATCTTGGTGTTATTTTCAACGAGCAACTCTCGTTTAAACCACACATCCATCGTATCTGTAAGTCTTCCCTCGGTTTCCTCTGCAACTTCTCACGTGTTCGATCCCATTTTGATTAACGAAGCCGTGAGACTGCTATTCATGCCTTCATCACCTCACCCTTAGACTACTGCAATTCTCTTCTAGTGAATCTCCCTTCTTCGTCACTTGGCCCCCTACAACTAGTTCAAAACTATGCTTCCCGGCTCCTCCTTTGCCGCCCCCGGTTCTCTCCTTCGATGTCTCTGTTACAGGAGTTACACTGGTTACATATTTGCTTCCGTACCCAATATAAAATTCTTCTCATCACCTACAAGCCGTAAACCTCGAGGCTCCACCTTATCTCTCGTCTGCCCTCTCCCGTCGTCAAACTCTTCGGCACTCCGGTCTAACCTCGCTCCCCTCCTGAACACTCCTCGTTCTGTCCTCTGCTCGATGGGTGACCGTTCCTTCTCAGTTTGCGCTCCTAGACTCTGGAATGCTCTTCCTGCCGAAGTTCGATCCTCTCCTTCCCTTGCTACTTTTAAACGTCTTCTGAAGACTTATCTTCAGAATTGCCTTCTCTTCCCTGTAAACTTTCTCTACACTCGCTGCACAACCTGCGCTCTGTGAGGGCTAACAGCCTTGAAGGGCGCATTATAAATACCTATTATTATTATTTCATTATTATTATTATTATACATTACTTCTAATTTAATGAAATTAATATCAGATATTTATGTTTTAGTAACCGTTCATCTTTTCCATTCTATTTTTTACATATCCTTCCATTGCGCGAAATCTTTCATCTGAGGTTGTATATGTTCTGTTGGATGTGAGCCCCATGTGGTGAACGAATAGTTTAGTGTTGTGAGAATTTATTTTTTTATGTTGTGCCCCATTGTGCTTGTGTCAAGCCATTAATGGCGATGAACGTTGCGTCAAGTCCACTAATAATTTACTCATCTCACTTAATGTGGCAAGTTTTGGCGAGTCTTCATCTGTTGCCAATTCAGTTTTGTGCGGTAGTTCTTCATTGTTTCTGCTTGTAATCAATATTAATGAAGCCATGGAGCACGGGCGGTCTGCGCCAACCCAATTTGGTCAAAACAGGAATGAAATCAAATACATTATACATTATGACGTCAACAAACTTAGCGTGATCCAGGAAAAAGCGAGTCCCTCATCCCAAGGAAGGAATTCTTATATTATCATTCTAAGGAGTTGGTTTACAAGTTTAATATAAAATTCCTTATTTTAAATGATCCAATTCAAATGTGTTTCATTAGATTACCACTGTTTTCGCCTGAAAGCTCGACATCACTTCATCAAGAATGTGCGGTGGTGATATGACTTGTATCTCATCGGTGGTGACGGCCTTCAATTTCGTTTTTATTTTTTAAGCCGAGTCTATTAACTTAAACTATCTTCTTTAGGATGATAGGCAAGATTTCATAAAAGACCTTATATTTTTTGAGTTACAGGGTTTTGTTTTGGGTCCAATATCACTGGATTGCCCAGTATAATGTAATGCGATGAATATTATCTCAATATACCCAAATAATTATTTGGAGGAAATAAATGTCTTATTTAAAAGGTAAATATATGATTTACTTCTATGCAGAGCTCGTTTACTGTCAAAATTTGAATGTTTTTATTTACATATATTTACTTAATATACATACTTCAAATTATCCTAATATATGTATTTTTTTTTAAAGTATTACACATAATGCCAAATATACTAGCACTTGTCCGACGATACCTTCTAAATCTAGTAGTTGTAATTAAGTGCTAAGTATGTCTTAAATTATTTATATTCAAAATTCGCGATAGGATAAAGAATTCGATACCGTCTCATAAAGCTCGTTTCAACATTCCTATCGGAACTGACTCAGCGAAAGAACCTGAATTATAAAATGATGCCCGAAAATGATCACTTTGAATTCATTTAAGTAAATGCCCCATACCACATCACTTTGTCTTCCTCTTCAGAGATAAATGTGGAATTTAAATGCCCCAAGATAAATAAGAAAAACTTCATTATTTTCCATTCATAAACATCGGCTCGGCTGTCTCAGTTTCCTTAACTTTTTGATATCTTAATGAGACATTTCGTTCCCAATTCAGGAATTTAGAATTGTTTTTATGTTATGATCATTCACACAAAAGTTGGCGGCACATTCTCTTGAATCTCGCTGTAAATTGGATCTGTACGCGTTACGCGAGGTCGCGGACGAGGCTTTTGCTTAACTTTAGAGGACCCCTGAGAAATGGTTTCGGAGCCAGATGAAGTTATCCGAATCACAGAGGTGTGACTGATTGAAGGAGAGTCACTCTCAGCATCACTTATAGGTAGGTCTTTATTATTCATATTGTTGTTTTTGCAAACACATTCGGTATTTTTGTGTGCCTTGCGTTTCTCGAAATATTCTTGACTGTCACCAGAGTCGCCTTCTAAAGAAGGGGTAAGTCTTGTTCTAGCATTTCTTTTGAGGGCGCGGAGAGATTTCTTTGGGTGACTACTTTGAGGTCGGGGGACGACCATGTAACCATAATAATTCAAAAGTGGGGGGTAACTACTAGTATATGGCATAAAACTGTCGTTCCCAAATAAACCCATTAGCTCCGCGTTCACCTTTTTCTTTCGTTGCTTCACAGTAGAAGGAATGGGAAGTTTGAGGAGGTCGGACTGGGTGGAGCAAGTGTCTGATGTAGTGTAGAATGTGTCACTCCCAGACAAAGAGGAGGTGACGTGAACGGGCTTCTGGATTCGCCTAGAATCTGTAGATGGTGGGACATTGGGCATGGTGGCATCCAAGTTCTTTTTTCGATTTCGTAGAAGGGAAAATGAGACAAATCCGATGGCCAAAATACAAAAGAATAAAGATATTCCCAAACTTATGAAAAGGTAAAGTTTGCAATCCTTGAAGAAGACGGACTTTTGACGAACAGGTTCATCTGGAAGAAAAAGATTCAGTCAATTCAGATTGCCCTAATCAAACTCTAGTGTTCAGTCAATTCAGATTGCCCTAATCAAACTCTAGTGTTCAGTCAATTTCGATTGTTTATCAAATCAAGCAACGAAGGAAATTCCTTTCAGTAAAGAAGTTAACAGAAGGATTGTTGAAAGTGAATGGCCATATTATGCTAATACTAAACTATGATCAGATGTGTA
>OZ018329.1:49627435-49865702 GCA_963969495.1 Ceratothoa steindachneri
AATATTTACTTTTAGTAGTTTCGCCTCTCCATTCGTCTTTTTCTTTCTCTCCCTCTTCTCAGTTCTGTTATAACTAGCAAATATCTACTCTTTTTTCATCGTTTATTTCTATATTTATTTAACTCAGTGTGTGTTTGTTTCTCATTTGATTTATTTCTCTGGAATTATTTTAATCGTGCAGATTCCATACATAATGATAATCTCTAACAAATATTTACCGTCATGTAAAGTTGAATTTTACCTCATGATTTCCTACCAAACACTAACGTAATAATCGTTTTTATAGAGACGACCGCGATCTGGTCGCGTTCAATTATTCCCGATGTCACGATGCATCGGCGATACAGGATACGGAGTGCACGAGATTACATCTGGTATGATCTGCGCGGGTCAGCTCGACGGTAGTGTTGACACCTGCACGGGAGACTCAGGAGGACCATTGACTTGCAAAGTTAATGGTCAACACGTCCTCTTTGGCATCACTTCCTGGGGTAAAGGATGCGGCAGACGAGGACAGCCAGGCATGTACACCAAAGTTACCAAATACTTGCGCTGGCTTGGGAGCATCGTTCCGTGAATGAGCCACGGGGCTCAACATCGCTTCCTCGCCTTAAAAGTTTGCCTACATGGACAATTCAGAGTGAATCGGATGGGTAAAAGGAATAGATGGATCTAGGGTGAATACCCCGGCAGATAGCGTGGTAACAAACTTCCACACCTTGCGTCATCCCTTACCCCAGCGTTATGTTGTACAATCTAGTGTGTACTCAAGAAAAGGCATTCAAGGGATGGTAATGACATTCAAAGGCGCCTGAATATGTTCATCATTTAATCTATCGCTCCTTTTGGAGGAGAAATCCTTGTGTATGTCTTTTATTGGCGTATGTTAAGGTGATTTAGGCCTACGTGAAGTCAATCTCTGAATTGAACCGTGGGTGTTTCCTCTTGCACCACTCTAATCACATTGGTCAACTATTTCCTTCAATCACCTCAACTCATCTTTTAGCCTTTTCTTTCGATTCCGCTATTTATTATTCATTAGTATTTACCTCTTCTCTTAATTTTATCATCCATTTTGTTGTTATCATGCAGTAGCATCAGTTTAATAAGTCCATTTTAAACAAGAGGCACGAAGCAAAGGGAGGATTCGTTTAGGCAATGAAAGTCCTCTGTCTTTATAGAACCACTTTTTTTCCATTTATTATCACATTGAATTTATGAATTATAAATAAATAAAATGCTTATAAAGGTATTATCAAGACCATAGCTCATAATGTACTGGGGTTTTATTGGTATGTAATTCAAGGCATTAACAGGCATTCCCCCCAAAAATTTCCTGCTAGGATGTTAGATCAATGCTACATATTTCCAATCGATAGGTCCATTTACAGGTAGGTCTCCATAACCTGCACCAACCAACCAATCGAGTTAGGCGCATTACTAAACTTCTAGATATATTTCTGGAGATTGTTGGTTTGTTCTTAAAGGTCCAGTTCTCAAGGAATGCAGGAATTCCCTACCGTAATCCTTGTCTTATTTGGTCTTTACTGGTCAGATTTCTTTTTCCTCCGTTGTTGTCTTAATTTCTTCAGTGATGATGATTTTCTTTTTTAGGATGCATTTTATTTTGCCTTATTTTTCGTTCCGTTTGTGTTTGGTGAGGAACTAACAAAATTTCAGATATTTAAAAAAAACCAACACTCATGAATAGCAATTCAAATATGAACATAAAAGAACTTTACGTCTTTTTAACGATTGCTTGACCATTACTTATCCTTGAGCCTTAGTCAAACTCGTCAATAAAGTAATGATGCATGGGCATTGATCAGAGTAGCGGATAATGTAGATTCTATCATAGAGTTCTTATCATTAAAAGTGCTGTGGTGAACATAACAATAGTTAGGGTTAAATTTTGGAAAATGCCCACCCTCGATTTTGGGGATAATTTATATATATATATTTGTGTTTAAAAACAAGTGTTTATTTTTAATTTAGAGACAGTTTTTTATTGGGCAAAAAAGTGGGGGGTTTTGTTAGGTTATTGGAATGGTATTATATTGCATGATATATCATTTTGAAGGGAATTTCGAAATGGGGGCTTCTACCCATCCCTTTAATTTAGGGGCTCACCCCCCACACATCCCGCTATTTTTAAATAATCTAGTAGTATTCACAATTCGAAAGTCTAGCATTAGATTCGAATTCAAAGACGATTGCCAGACGTCGTTAGATGCTCTAATGTTTATTGTTTTTATGCCGTGTTTCTTGACTTCAGACATATAGCCCCGCCCATTAATGCTATTTAAACCAATCATATTTCTTTAATATTGAATATTAAATGTCGATATCATATTTAAATTCAGAAAAAAACTCCCTCCAAAATGATATATAATACAAGATGATGCAATGCCAATCGACAATGTGGATGCCAAGATGGCGGGCAATCTATTTTTCGTCATAACATCATAATTAGAAATTTGCCCGCCTCAATTAATGAAAGCACCCACAAAAATTAAGGGCGGGCATTTTCCGAAATATAACCATAGTTAGATATATTTTTTTGATGTTTTCTATTCATATTTTAGATAAATCCTAAATATTGGGGACGTGACAATAGGCTTTTTTGTTATTGGGACAATAAACAAAATTTTTTAGAAATAAATTTCAATCTGCTTAGAGCGCAAAAATTGGTGTAGCATTTTAAGCTACCTTCTTCATCTCCACAGGAAAAATAAAAAGTATAATATGAAAGAGTAAGCAAAGGTCAGTTTACTTATTTATTGTTTGTTACAAAAATATTATTAAAAGAATTCTTACAAAAAAACAATACACAGATTTGCATTGAATGAAAATTTGCTGCCCTTTTATGTATATCAGAGATATTAACTTAAGAACTTTAGGAAAAAACTGTGAAGATCCGCGCAAAACTAATAATGTCACCTACTAACGGAGATGAAGATATTTACCGAATTTGTTTAACTTTAGTGGAAAAGATTGAATTAAATTTTATTACAACAGCAAAATGTTTTCGAATAGTAATCAAACCTGAATATATCCGTAAATTTTATTTTGTATTTTCTTCCCGAATCATTTTTTTTCACTTCCCAGATCGAAATAGCAGAAAGAAAAATATTTAAAAATCGAACGCTTAACTGTACGATTTCATTTTAACGTTTTAAGGCCAGTTCACTTTTATGCATAAATTTTGTGATTTCGAAAAGTATTTTCCTGTGATATTAACTTCACCAACATACGTGAATGCGTTTCTAGCCATTTTCAATCTCTGTAATTTAATAAACCATTATGATGGTTGTAAGGTATATTAACCAAACTTTTTTGTTTAATTTACCTGATTTTAATTCTGTGAATCTCATCTACTATGCCTCTGTACCTGTATGCCATATAAACTATTTAAAATATTTAGAAATATTTCTGCATTTTAGATAAAAAAAAATTTATTATTAGAATATTTTGTCGCTGTTTATTAACCTTAAACGAGAAGAAAATTAATATATGTAAAATTGAAGGGAAAACTTTTGTGTCAGCTGAGAGATCTCGGCTATATATCAATACGATGGCTTCTAAGGTTCCAAGCCCACGTCGACGGTCCATTACAGATAAAGCAGAACCTGGAGTTCTTATTTCAGGTGGGACCAAACAAAGAAGGGTATTTGTGGGGGTTTCAAATGCACCCTAGCATTTAGAAATTATGAGATTTACTATAGCATCTCGAGGATTGCGTACCGCATATTCATCAATGTCTGCAGGTGGATCTGTAGCTATCTACCACATATTTCCAGTTCCTCATCTATACTTTGCTTACTGATCCCTCCTTTTTCGAAGAGAAGCCCTCATTGGTTTTCGCTTCTTAGTTCTAAATAACAGTAGCTCCTGGAGGCCTTTTTATCTCTCATATATTATACTTTTTTCTGTTCATTTCTCTTTCTGCCTGTCCTCCTCTCATTATTTTAAACCCCCCTGCATTAGGGCTCTATTTTGGTGCTTGCGGGTTCTCGTGCTCTTGGAAATCAGCCCCGTCGCCCGGATCATCAATATCCTACAAAATTCTCTGCAATTCCTGATCAATTTTACTCTTCACTTTTCTATGTATCGATTTTATTCTTGCATCACACCTCCTCCTTACTCCCACACCTTCCCTCCTCCAACTTCCCTCGAGTCCAATCTGTATAGGATGGTATGGGGTACAAATCGCAAGTCTCTCTTCGAGTAGCCATTTTGGCTATTTGGGTTTATCTAGTACACGTCATGTCCCTATCAGAGTATAAATCTCCCCCACACACACACCTTTCCGCTTGTGATAAATATAAATGGACTTTGTTCTGATTAATTTCTTTTATTTCTCCATGTTAATACACAAATGTATCTCCTTTTCTCCAGTCGCTTTTCCTACATAATCGCCAAAAGGGCAAAGGCCTCAAACAAGTATCTCAGTTTTGTATGCAAGTTCATTGGCCATTTTCGTGAAAACTATAGATTTTTTAGCCTGAGAACCACATGATAAACAGTATTAAGCAGTATTGAGAATGTAAACCATTATTAAATGTGTAGTGTCGTACATTAGAAAAAAAAACATAGAGTTTACTCCATAAGTCACGACTTTTAGACATGAACATTCAATGTAGATACTATTTTTAATAAAGTCGTTTCTCATAGTTTCACTTGTAATCCATCCTGCTCGTTGGACTATGAATATTTTGGATTCATAGCGTGTGCGAGTCCCATGTATAAACTAAGCGTGGATGTATCATACCACTGACTTCGTTCGTTACTGAATCCCCCATTGTTTTATTATTAAAGTCTAAATCACATATTATTTGTAATTTATTCCTTTCTATAGGTGTCGTAAAGGCCTTAAAAAAATAGGTGCCACAAAACGCACTAATGGATGGATAACAATCTCATTTTTTCCTGCCTAAAAACTAAAAAAAATATTTTTTTCTCATATAATTAACACAATTTTTAAGAGTTTTCGAGAATTGTTTTTATTTAAAAACTCTTTAACAAAGCTGTCATATTTAAATAGCTTGAGTTTTTCCCTACTCTCTTATTTTATTTTGTTGTTGGTTCCATGATCAGATGGATGTTCTAGGTCAGAGAGTTGTGTGCGTCTACATATTTTTTTGTTTAACTTGGTCCCGATTTTATCACTGAACTACAATTTCTTTTTTGGGGGGGGGAGGGAGGGGAACCTTTCTTATTAGGGACCTACAGTGTTCAGAGGGGAATCCGAGCTAGAAGTCGCTACATAACAGCGTGTAAATTATAAATTTCTCTCACTCAAATTGTTAAAAATAAAGAGTTTAGATAACAAATAGGGTCAGTTATGATTGATTGGTTACTTAATGTGATTCTCACTGATTGATTAATGGTAGATTTCACAGTTGATTAGTAAGGCAACTTCTCTCTCTTCCATTGGTAATTTCTCGAAAGATAAGACTCGAGTCCTTAAGTATTTGCCCCGAAAGTTTGCCTTTACTACCCAGTGACAAATTCATATATTTGGGGGGGGGGGATTTATTTTTTTGAAAGGCAAAAGATTCAATAATATTCATACTTAAAGTAGTGATGTATTTATTATAAAATGCCATTTTGATCAGTCTTTGCAGAAGGAAGTTTTAAAACTAAAAATTCGTGTATGACTAATAAGAAAACTGGCCTTCGTAAGTCCTTTGGGCAAAAGAACAATAATTAGAGAATAAAATAAATGCAGATCCATTAAGGATATAAACAATATTTAAAAAAAAACACTGGCGAGAACTGCAACAAAATACACGTTTCCAACGGCAAGAAAACTGCATTTCACAGGTTTCTAGAATCAATCCTCGCAAAAGAACACTAAGAGTTCAAAGAACGAAACCAAGAACACCTTATGAGATAAAAGTTCGTCAATTGCTTAAAAACTGTTGCAAGATAACTTGATGCAAATATCCCATCATCACTTCACGTAAATAATTAGAGAATAAAAAAATAATATAAATAATATTTAAAAAAAAAAGGATATAAATAATATTAAAAAAAAAACACTGGCGAGAACTGCCACAAAATACACGTTTCCAAAGGCAAGAAAACTGCATTTTACAGGTTTCTAGAATCAATCCTCGCAAAAGAACACTAAGAGTTCAAAGAACGAAACCAAGAACACCTTATGAGATAAAAGTTCGTCAATTGCTTAAAAACTGTTGCAAGATAACTTGACGCAAATATCCCATCATCATTTCACGTAAAGAATAAAAAAAATCATCTATGTTTAAATTACATTTGGAAAATATCGGGAGAGCAGTACTCATAGTCTTCAACATCGTCGCCGTAATACCTGAAATAATAAAAAGACAAATTTAAAGAGTATTATCGTAAGTTAAGAAAGGTATCTGATCCTTACTTTAAGAAGCCTAAAGAGTTATTTTTACCGTACCTTGCTTCTCTTTGCCTTACTATTTTTTAGTCATTATTTATTTCCTAGAATTTAAAAAATGCCTGTGCCTCTCCTGATGGGTGCCAAGTAGTTCTCCAAGTTAATATGATTCATGTTTTCCGCATTTCCGCATACTTAGTGTCTCTTTCGTTTATGAAGTTACACCTTCTGTTCATTTGTGAGGACGAAGAACGGACTCTTTTCTCCCGAGTAATAATTTGTGTAATGAGTTTCAAATTCGTAAGATCATAGGTCAGTTCAGGCTTACTATTGAAGACAATTGTTTTTGTTTTTTTATTGAAAACAAGGTCAACTGACCTAACTCGCGTGGTCTCAATTATTCTGACTCATGACCTTACGACCGTCAAAGCTTGCAATAATTCCAGGACTAACCTTGGGAGGACCTTGGCAATTATATCATTTGAAAGATAACGTAAAACAACATAAGGGTTTCAAGTTTCGTTAGAATCGGTTGAATAGTTACGATATTATTACCAAATAATTCCCGGACTAACCTTGGCAGGACCTTGTTAATTATATCATTCGAAAGATAATGTGAAACAACATAAGGGTTTCAAGTTTCGTTAGAATCGGCCGAAAAGATACAATGTTATTGTCAAAATACTCATTGGAAAGTAAAACGCTTACCCTCCGACCGACGACCTATGGAAATACATAACTTATAGAATTGCGTGCGAACGATTCTATAATTTTCCCTTTTAACTGCTTCTTTATCATTTCTACCATAATGAAATGTGAAATTGCTACCCTTTTCAAAGAGCTTGGTACTAATCAACCGAAAACCACAACGGATTATGCCAATACCATGATTACAATTCTTCCCTAAAGGAAAACATTTCACGGAGGGAGAACTAACGTAGCCTTAAAAAATAATTACCTGTCGATGGTGGGGCCATTATATTGAGATTGGTTATGATATTGATGGAGGTTATGAGAATGGTGAACCATGGGGTGATGAAACTCTGTCTGGTGTTGACTAAATTGTCCATAGAGTTCGCATTGGTCATTTGATTGGTGTGTGGTTTCTCTTGCCTCAGAGTTTTTGTTGAAATTAAAAGGCCACGACTGGAAATAAATAGAGATTCATGACCACTTCGAATGAGAGTTTTGGCAGTTCACTGCCATACCATAATTCTTTGCTGCACTTATTATTTATTTGCATAATGGCGCCCTAGGGAAGAACTAACTGCTATTAATAACAGCATACGCGATCAGTGAAGAAAAAGCGAGACAAAAAAAAACGTGAAAAAGGCTCCAGAACAGAAAAGATGCTCTTGCAACAAGAACTTTAGCATCTTTTTCTGTTCCTTGATAACCTTTTTTTACAAAGTCATTTCAAATGAAGTTTTTAGATCTTTGGTTATAAATATTTCCAAATCTGCATCCATTTTTTTTATCTTCTATGTTCTATTATTTACTCCTAGTATTTGTCATTAATGAGAAACTAGTGTGTTTCAGTGGTATTGAGGTGTTTGCAGATACCAGAAGAAGAATCTAATGATAAGGAGTAATGAACACCTTTCTGCTCATTCGCTTACCTGCCTGCTTACTAGAAGGAAACATTCAAAATACACAAAATATATATATATATATATATATATATATATATATATATATATATATATATATATATATATATATTGCTTTCCTCGTGTCACACTTTCACCTAAATTAAGTTCAGTTATTTTTATTGTATCATGTGTTTTGTTACTCCGCCGCCTTATCCGAAAAGTGCGAGCGCTTGGCATAGACGGAAAAGTAGCCGGCTGGATCGAGAACTGGCTAAGTGGCAGACGGCAACGGGTGGTGGTAAATGGGCAGTCTTCTGAGTGGGTGCCCGTTACTAGCGGGGTGCCTCAAGGTTCTGTCCTGGGACCACTACTATTCATCATCTACGTCAACGACATGGACGGTGACATGGTTGCCAAGATTTCCAAATTGGCCGACGATACCAAGCTTGGTATGAACGTTGCAAAGTATGGAAATACTGTCCGCCTGCAGGAAGATCTTGGGAAGATTGGGGAGTGGTCGGACACGTGGCAAATGCCTTTTAACGTAGGCAAATGCAAAGTGATGCATATCGGCCACAGAAACCCCCAATCTCAGTATATCCTTAAGGGCACTGCTCTTGAATCGAGTGACACTGAGAAGGACTTGGGTGTTACTATCACTAGTGACCTCAAGTTCTCGAAACAGTGCATTGAGGCGGAGAAAAAGGCCCAAAGGATGCTAGGCTATATTAAGCGCCAGTTTGGTTATCGGAACCAGGAGATTGTACTGTGCCTGTACAACTCACTTGTCCGACCGCACCTGGAGTATGCCGTACAATTTTGGAGTCCTTCATTGCGAAAGGACATCGCGAGATTGGAACGCGTACAAGCCAGGGCAACCAAGCTGATTCCCTCTATCCGACATAAAAGTTATGAGGATAGACTAAGGGAATTAGATCTGTTCTCGCTGGAAACCCGTAGACAGCGTGGTCAGCTCATCGAAGTTTTCAAAATACTTCGAGGGTTCGACAATGTTGACTACCGGGATATTTTCACACTGAGTGAGAACAGAACGCGCAATCACGGCTTCAAACTTGAACTGAAGCGTTACAACCGCAATCTGTGTGGAAATTTTTTCACTTACAGTATCTGCGGTATGTGGAACGCACTTCCAGTGGAAGTTGTCAACAGTGAATCTGTTGACCAGTTCAAGTCAAGACTAGACAAAGTCTTGAAAAGTGGCCGTTTAGGGACGCAAAACAATTGAGCAGCCTTGTGCCCGCTCAATTGCTAGTCCAAAGGTACCCTCTTTGAATGGACCGTAAGGTCTCCTAGGGTACCTTCTTTCCTTGTTGTTACTCCTTGTTGTTACTCTCTCTCTCTCTATCTCTCTCTCGTTTGACAAAGATAAAGCTATAGATGTATGGCACTTGGGATCTCTATGTGTCACTATGGATTACAAATATGTTTTAGGACCTGGCAAGGCGCACAATCTCCCGGAAGGAGTGGTATATTGCAGCCAAGAAACACGAACGCAATACTCCCGGGAACAAAGGCGTGGGGACAAATGTTCAGAGGTCATATCTTTTAGAATAGCAGCTTGGGCTGAAAAATTGGCGCCACCAGCCAGAGAGATACACAAAACTCTCGGAGTTTTGTACCCCTGAACCTGAAAGGTCAATTGCATATTTGGCATCCATGTAGGAATAGTCATCATCGAGATTGGCGGTGAAGAAATTGAGAGCCGTTGGCGAACGATCGAAAGCCAGTGGCATTTCCCCAACATAGACAAAGAGGCTCTCTACAAAGGATGTACGCCAAGCACTAGACGCCAACCGGAGACCAGCTTAGTGGCTCGAATCCACCATCCACAATAGATTTGTGGTTGCAGTAAAATAAATATCGTAACCATAACCTAGTCTTGAGCTAACACATAAGCGGTATAAAGGTGTAGATTAGCCACATCGGTATCCAACCTGCTGAACGTCGCATAACGAAAAATTTCCATATCGCGGGAATAAGAGATCCTAAACCTGCGAATTTGCACCTCCCAGTTTAGACGTCGGTCAAATTCAAGACCAAAGAATCAGTGCTAATCCAACACAAATAGGCGAGACCCACGAACTTGGTCTTGGCTAAAGAAAACAAAACTCATGCGCTTCGGCTTAGCCGGAGACACAGGTTAGGGCCTGTTATAGTTGCGCACCAGGGTAGACATCGAAAGGCGCTTAAAGAGATCGAATAGTCGTCTGCGTAGAGCGTCGCAACAGTATCTTCCGGCAATACCGAGGTGATATCACTTATGGTCACACACAAAAAGTGACACTGAGACCACTGCCTTGTGTGAAACACTCCTCTTGCCCTATGTCGATAGATTCCATAAGCGGAATCAATGATACCATAAAAACTCAAACAAAAAATGGGGAGGCGACCCCTCATTCTCATAGAATTGTGGGTTTCCATGATATCGTATTGTCCTACGGTATTATAGGCCTTTTCCAACAAAAAAATACCGTGACCGAATGCTTCCTGCCAAGGAAGCCCTCCCAGATAGCGCCTCGAGCCGGGCTTGAACATCCGATGTGCAGTGGAATGAAAGAAACCGCACTCTGCCGAAGAAACGAAACCTCAGCTGTCCAAGAAATAAACTAACCTAATATTTGCTAATTTCTCCATTAACTACTACCACCTGAATTGACGTAATTTTTGAGGAAAGGAAGAACAGAATGTAAATTGCGCACCCGCCAGCCCGTCACCACTTCAATAGGAGGGAGGTCGTAAAACCCATGTATCCTGCAAAGTGTACAGAGGTGACCCACCCATAATGATCTCTTTAAGGCAGACAGACAAAGAGAAAACAAGAGGAGACGCAAAACTACAACTCCTCCCAATTAGATCGGACTCCAGGACAATTCCGTTGAAGAAAAATGCCTCAAGAGCTACTTGAAAGAAGATGGCGTTGCCCTCTTCGGGAAAATCCTGAGAGAATGGTCCTAAACTGATTGTACATTTGGGTCCTTACTTTTAAAATATACGAAACGCAGTGCTTAAAGTAAGTAATGTACGATCTACCACAATTCTCGCACCTATTGTGCACGAAACAGATTTATAACGCAGGGTCTTGGAACACGTTAGACAAATTTTGATTTGCCTATTCGTTGCACGTTGACAAGATCTACTCGCCGGAGCAGTGACAGTGATAACAGTACCACTTTAACGCCACAAATGCTTTTACATGGCAGTGATACCAGCCAGACGTAGTAATTCAATTTGGTACTATTCCGGGATTAGCCACATCGACCATTAGGGCCCCGTCCGAGAATCGAGAGACCTTTGGTTCTCTACCAAGAAACGAAGCTAAACTTTGAGGCTTACGAAAGGTGTGTCCATCGGAAAGTGTTTGAAGCCTGGGGGTTCAAAGACCCCATCAAACACTGAATGAGGAGCCCGAACGTGTTCAAGGCTCTACTCTCTTTCTTTTTTATCTCGGAAGGAAAGATGTTTTACCAAATTCTGGAGCCCCTTTAAAGGAGGCCCCAAGAATGGAAGAACTTGCGCGTCCCTAGAGCTACCCATAAATAAAGGAGCCTCTATTTTCTGCCTCTCACACCTTCATTTATCTTTGATGGCCTCATTCCCTTTGGAATGACCCTGCCCAGGATTGGGATCATGCTTGATGGTCGGTCCTTCCGAGTATGATCTCCCTTCCCTTGGTAAAACCGATATTCCTGGGGCGAGGCTACCCATGTCCCGGTATCCAGTCCTCACCCAACTCGAAGGGGGCCTCCATTGGGACATCCCCATTCGTCGCGTCGATGATCCCGTTTGGGACTTCTATTGACGGATGGTTCATGAAGAGGGCAATTCGGGAGCATCAATGGTACCAGAGCACCGACTCCCATAAAAGTGACTAGACTGGACTAAATAATGTGCGCAGGCCCCAGGAGGTCTTCTACCGAGTATCTCTCATAGGGAGTCTAATCTAGCTCCCTTTTTCTTAGAGAGCGGAGGAGCTTCCTCCTACTCTTTCTACTCCTATAGAGTGGCCCTT
The DNA here is from genome assembly GCA_963969495.1 of Ceratothoa steindachneri. Classification (NCBI taxonomy): domain Eukaryota; kingdom Metazoa; phylum Arthropoda; class Malacostraca; order Isopoda; family Cymothoidae; genus Ceratothoa; species Ceratothoa steindachneri. The sequence continues at coordinate 49,639,431 of OZ018329.1, forward strand.
GAGACTAGCAGATGGGAGGGGGCGCTAGAGAGGTAGACCCTTAAGGGCCGCTCCCAGAAAGGGGTCTGGGACTCTAGTCCGCCGCCATCAAGATGCTGCTTCCTTTTTGTGGTTTTATTTAAATTCTGGGCTGGGAGCCCATTTTCGAAGGGTTGGAAGGGTTAAACGAAAACCTCGTGGAGCCCAATTCGTAGGGAGAACATAGGGTGCCCGATGGGTTGATTGGGAATGATTCTGGGGCTCCTTCCCCGGCTGGTGGTCAAAAGTTCCGCGCTAGCGGGAGTCGGGCATAAAATTTTAAAAAAAAGAAGAAAAAGATGTGGATGGGGGAAAGAGTGGGAAGTAAACAGACATGCTACCCCCTCCCCCTACATACACACATACACACACACATCCTATCCAGAGGGGATGAATGGACAAAAGCCAGTCAACGACTAGCGTCCGAAATTAGCTGTTTGCCAAGAAAGGTGAGAAGGGGCTTGTAAACAAAATGCTGATAAAAGGGAGATATCTAGAAAGAATAAAGCTCAGGTAGTTTTAATCTAGTTTCAAACCACAGGGGGTACTGTCCCGCAAATGAAGACTTTGAGGAGGCCTGAGACAGCACTCATTAATTCCCTCCAAAGGAATTCGTCACTTCAATATTGGTGGTTATTTTAATGCCAAGAATGGAGAGTTTAAGCACGATAGAAGGTCGATAGGAAAAATCATAGCAAATGGGGAGAGAGAATGGAAAACATTCACAGCAAATGGGGCAAGGGAATGAGGAAAATTCGCAACAAATGGATAGAGGGAATCAGAAAAATTAACCAAAAATGGAGAGAAGGAATTTGGACACATTAGTAAAATTTTCTGAAGGCGCAAATCTATGTATTATGAGTCACTTCTTCCACATAAATCAAACAAATGGAATAAAAAAATATATTTTACAATTGCATAGTTTTGAGGGGGAAAACTTTAATTAACCGTTCTACTAACACAAGTACTTATCGCGAACTATCTAGTAACCAGGTTGAAATGTATTAAAATATTACTCAAAACTATTTTACATTCTACGGCTTTGGTACATACCATCGAGACGAGACCATCTACTATAAAAATAAATGAGAATATTAAAGTACTTCTAAATAAGAGTTATTAAATGAAATAGGCTGGTATAATTACAGTAAAGATCGAGTATCACTGTCAAACAATTGTTTTTCTTTGGTCTAATCGAATTTAAATTTATTCTTGCGGTTGTTTATTCCAAAAATGGCAAACCGTATTTCTCTATCAGCTGTAGTATTTTAGTTTTGGCTGATCCACTATTAATGCTGAAATTAATACTCACAATTGCACTTTTCGTCTATTTTAAGTTTTACTAATAGTTAATAAACATGTATTATAGTAGTAGTAGTAGTAGTAGTAGTAGTGGTAGTAGTAGTAGTAGTAGTAGTAGTAGTAGTAGTAGTAGTAGGCAACTATTTAATAAAGAAGAATATGAAAGTTCTCTTCTCAAGGTCTGAAACTCCGAAACCTAACTCAGTGCTTATCTAACTGCTCGGAAGAGATCTGTATTGACTTGACTGTAGATGAGGGAACATGCTGAGTTGACATGACTGTAGATGAGGAAACATGCTGAGTTAACTTGACTGTAGATGAGGGAACATGCTAAGCTGGCTTGACTGTAGATGAGGGAACATGCTGAGTTTGATTTTATTTTAACTCATCTCATCTATTTATTCACACTTAAAAAACGTCTCCAATTTTATTATATAAATTACCCTTCAAAACTAGAGAAAAAATAAAATTTTCTTGAAAACACTTGTTTAAATTCCATCAAAATTTCCTCTAAGTGCCCAAACTTCTTTTCATGGAACAACGGATAAAAAGTTATTAAGAGGGTAAAGTGTATTTAGAAAAAAGTCCATCCAAAACTAGAGAATGATACGATAAATTTAGACATATCAGAAAACAACAATTAGATCAAGGATAATTGCATTAAAAGATTAATCCAGACCTTTGCTCTGAATGACTTGATCACATCTTCGGCCCACGACTTTACCAATTTTATTCCATTCTTCTTCCAATTTCTTCCCCAAAGATCTTCAACTCTCGTCGGCGTCCGTGCCATAACATTCTCGTCGAGTATCTACCATAGGTTTTCTAACCGGTTTAAATCAAGGTTCTGTGCCCGCGTACTTCCGATGTTCGGAGATGTTCCAGAAGTTCCGATGTCACAGGATGTTCCTGAAGTTCCGATGTTCCGAAATGTTCTTGAAGTTATGATGTTCTGAAATGTTCCTGAAGTTCCTATTTTCATAAATGTTCCTGAAGTTCCGATGTTCAGAGATGTTCCAGAAGTTCTAATGTTACGATATGTTCTTGAGGCTCCGATGTTCAGAGATGTTCTTGAAGCTCCGATGTTCAGAGATGTTCCTGAAGTTCTGGTGTTCCGAGATATTCGCATCGACGGATGAGTGGACAGAGTCCAGCGCTTGGAAACATATCCCGCCCCATAAGGCTGCCACACCCCAATTTAACAGTCATTTTCGTGCATTTTGGATGTAATCCTTCACCCATACGCCTTACAGATTTGTTCGCATTTAACACTCTACATGTAGTGCTCTATAGCGAAGGATACACTAACCGCTTTATTATTAATTTATGAGTGGTTTCATAGTAGGGGAGAGTGTTATGAGACCCACCTCTTTCACGCGATTGGCGAGACACATTCATTTTAATGTTCTCGTCAACTTGACGTGAAATACCTGCTCTCTCAATAAGCCCTCCATCGACATCGGTTGCATCCTGCAATCTCTCCTGGGTGTGGGATTTCGAAGGCGACCCGTTTTCCTGGTCGTCTCGCAATACTCGGTATCCTCATGTAGTTTAGTGTGCGTGAAATCACACTTTTTGACCAATTACATCCCCTCGAAACGTCAATGTTGTTCCTTAACTCTTTCATTGGACAACTTGCTTTCGGAAGAACTTCTCTACCTTAACTCATCTCGTCATCCTGATATATACGTCCATTAGTAGCAGTAGGTAATTAATACACGTGGGACAGTGTTACGATACATACGTTACAGTACACATTGCTTTCTTTCTAACCTTTTTAGCCACTGTTTTTTGCAGATTTAGCGGACACTGGCTTACGCACAAAAAGGTTGCTTATATCATACAGTTTTTTTGGTATATATGCGGCGAGTTATAGGAAAGCTATTTCTGACTTTGTGGGCGTAGGTTGCGCCTAGTATCTGCAGGAATAGACTAATGGAAAGAGGAAATGCCTGAAAGTTCGAATACCCATGGTTTGTAGAGAACCGAAAACTCATTTTGATGGTTAATATTGTTTTCACAATCAGCATCCAGAGCATCAATCTATAAAATAGAAGTAAGGGCTCAGGTCATGATCTCAAGTCAGTGGGACTCAAATCAGATACTCATTGTGAGTTTCAGCCACCTTCCGGAGGTGCCAGAGGATGATGAGTCAGTCATGTCTACTGACGCTGTATCGAACAGATACAAGAAAAGTGACTTTGATTTTAAAAGACTTCCTGAAGTGTACAATGGCTTAACCATCTTGAACTATGACCACATCAGAGATCTGAACCTAAGGAATCGTCTGAATTGTTAGCTTCATCATTAAAGGAAAGGAAGTTACTTTTTTCAGGAACCAAATTTACTTTCTATCGTAAAAGAAAAAATGCCTACTTTTTTCTCTCAAGAAAAAATCACCTACATATATCGCTGCCATGATGTTAAGGGCCTTCTAAATAATATGGGTATCTCAGATAACAGGGTGACCCTCCCCCCCCAAAAAAAAATGGCATCAACTTTCAATAAGCTTCATTTATTAATTGGATAAATAATTAAGAAATGAAGCCAATTCAAAGTTAGGGCCAGTTTGGGGGTTATCCTGTACATGCTTAATCAATGGCGACTTTTTATTGACAGTTTAAAACGTAGCTTAAAATGGGTTTTACACGCTGCTAATAAATATCTCTCATTAGTGGTCTACCCTACCTGTATGGAAGAAGTTTAAGGAGCAATAAAGTTAGTATTCAAGTAGCTATTGAATCAAGTTAATCAATAGACCATTTTTATAGGCACTAAAGGTGATGAACTCTACTCGTTTAGCAGAGTAGTAAACAGAATTTACAGGTCTTATGTCTCCGTGACAACAGACTAGAAAAGAGTACTAGATAAGAAAATAATGGCCATCAAAAGAAGATATAGTCTTTTGAGAAAAAAATGCCACTATTACACATTAAGCCAGGTTTGATGAAGCAATTTTCAAAGGCTATAAATAAAGAAGGCACCTGCTCTGGTTACTTATGTAGCTAATTCCGTGAAATAAAAATGGAATAATTTGAAGCAGGAATTTTTAATTGGCCCCTAATGAAGCAGCTAATATAGGATTCCATTTCCCGGAATCGGTGAGTACCATTAAGTACTGTACCTGGCCTTCATTTTTTCTCTTCGTCAAAAAACTTTCCTGGTAACTATAAGGCAACATCTTCACAGACACTTGAATCGTTTTTTAAAAAGGCTTGGGGAGTTAAGCCATTAACAAGGAGAAAGATTTCACGAAGATATAAAAATAATCGAAGAAATGTGCTAGGAAAAGTGGGTTACACATATGGCGGCAGATTAGTGCGAGGAACTTCAACAAAACTGTCGCGGTTTATCTCACTATAGGTAGTCCTGTAAAATAATATTCTCATATATTAAATGATTTATCAATTAAATTTTTATGTTTATCTAATTCCAACTTATAATTACTTTCAATTTTAATGCAGCATATTTAAATAAGTATTTGTTACATGTTATTTTATTAGTGTGATTCTCTTTTGATATAAAAAGGGCAAATAAACCAGTTGATACGGCCTATTCTGAGATCTGAAACAGCAAAATTGGTGAGTCAGCCGTTTTTCTAATGGAAAAAAACGGCGGTCATTTTTGGAATCAACAGTCCAAATATAATACTGTACAGGTTTAATTTATATGGCATCTAAAAACGAGTTAGGTAGTGTAATGAATTCAACAAGCTTATTAAACGACAATGGTAAGAAAATAGAGTATATAATACAAATGAAGTAAAAATGACGATGAAACCAACAAATCATTAATACACTACCGAGCAAAATAAGAGAACAATTTTCCTTTCTTAAAATATTTTCAAAAATATGATGAATAGGTAAATGAAATTTTGATGGTACATAAAAGCATGGATTTAATATATTTTATAAAGATTTAATATGATACAATTATATATTAAAGAAATTATACTAAATATACTAACGAAATAAAATATTATCACGTGCAAAATAAGAGAACGATTTTTTTCAGGAACATTCTAAAAGTTTCTTGAAATTATCTGACAAATTTTGCTCAACAGGTAAGAACTATACAACCGCCATAGATGCCCCCTAAGAGGACTCCTGACCCTACGTCAGATAATTGTTTGCTTAAAGACTTTGGGGAGGACTTTTTATGCGATTTCAAGCGAGGTAGTAAGATCTAAGAGTGTGATTTCGCGTGTGAAAGGGCTTATGGACGAAAATTGAGCAAGAAAGGAACAAAATAACACCAGAATTTTGCAAGGAACTGGTAAGGTCCTATGGCCATCGTAGCGTCGTAGTAATAGAAAAGAAAGGCTTCAACACCTCATATTAAGTGTTTTAAAGTTTCATCGTTGTCAAATCTTGCTTTGGTTTTAGTGCATTTGCTTGCTAAGCAATTCTGCGAATGATCGTTCTCATATTTTGCACTTGTCAATATTAAATTTTTTTTAGTTTATGTAGTATAATTTCTTAAATATACGATTGCATCATATGAAATCTTTATAAAATATATTAAATGCATGCCTTTATGTACCATTGAAATTTCATTTGTCTACTCAGCATATTTTTGAAAATATTTAAATAAAGGAAAATCGTTCTCTTATCTTGTTAGGTCGTGTATATAAGAACCAATATTAATATTAGCAAACGACTAATGACAACACTAAATTAAGAAAGAGGAAATGAAAACTCGCAGAAAAATATATTGAAGGTGGGGAAAATTGTTTTTAGAATTATATGATTACCATGAATAACAGACCTTAGATATCAACTTAAAAAAGGAGGAAGTGCCATCAATAAAAACGAAGACAATTTCACGCACTTTAGGAGCACGAAAAATGGTAAAACACCTCGATAAGATTATGGAATAATTGATCTTATAATATGTAGAAAGAGACCATGTGGCTGAAGTAATTGCTTCCTTTGTTCTTAAAGTGTTTAAAGTGAAAATAAGATTCCAGCAACATACTCCACACTGTAATTCTACTTATTTTCCAAAAGAGAGACGGCAAAAGATGAAAAAGTTGACCCTAATTAGTTTCTTATGAGCAATATAGGAAGAAAATAAAAAAAAAATCCTAGCCAACAAACTAACCCAAACGCTCAACTACAATCACTCCCGGAGTAGGAAGATTTCATATGTTATTATAGTGCATATAATCATTTGAGGTTATTTAACAATTATTGCAGCGAACTTAATAAGAAATACGAAATTTTATCTGTGTATTTCGTAGACGATGAAAAATTCTCCCATTCAGTCAACCCAATTTCAGTACTAACTGCACTGCAGAAACAAGGAAAGGCTAAGGCCTACAAATTCTCTTTGCACGCATGGCACAACATCGTCTTTTTCGCTATACTCAGTCATTATAAAATACGAATATAAGAGCAAATGATACAAGGAGACGCCATTCCTCGAAACTGTTTACATTGCTGCTCGAATAGATTGCCAGGACTCTGAAGGGCGAAAAAAGATGAACTGGAACCAATGGGAAATATTTGAGCTACTTTGGCTTTGTTGACGATATTATCTTTTTTAATACCACGCTTTTTTTTTCAATTACAATCAAAGATAGCAGAATTATGACAAGTCAATTTCACGTTGGAAATAATGAACAATACTTTTGCTGAATACACATATAACAATAACCAAACCAAGCAATGGCTTCGCCACTTCCCCCCCAGGGAAGGGAGCTTGCGCTTCGCTACTAAGATTAAAATTCAAAATCTAAAAAAAAGCAGCCATGGTTAAATTTTTATAAATTTTTTGACCTTTGCCAATTATAATAATTTCAAAAAGGAACTCTAAACTAAATTTCCCCCCTTTCAAAATATCACGTTGCTAAAATATAGAGTTATAGAAGAAGAAGATATATAGAAATAAATTTTCTGAACTTCACCATTTTTAATTCTTTGGGTTTTAAAATTTCACAAAATTTCGATACTTATATTTATTTCTGAACTTCACCATTTTGTTTTTTGATATTATAAAATAATTATTCGAAATAACTTTGATAAAAAAACAAGTCATAACCAAACTAAGATGAAATTATTATTCGAATACTCAAAAAAATCCCCTTCTTAAATTATAGTTAGTGATGATGATGATTAGAATTGATGATTATTAACATATACAACTATGTGTTTATTAAAAAAAATTAGGACAAATCGAAGCAGTCTAAAAAATTAAATCAGCGAAAGAACAAAGTTAGGCTGTAGTTGGACCGGGAAGTTTAGGTAAATATAAAGCAACAGAAGGCTTCTATGTTTAAACAATGAAGTATTCAGCTAATAGGTTTTACTTTGTTCCAAGTATCGAAGAGAAACACAAACACGATTGACCTCATCAGCTATATATATATATATATATATATATATATATATATATATATATATATATATATATATATATATATATATATATATATATATATAAATAATAAGGAAAAGTCACATGACACTTGATATACAATGGATGTAGTTAATAGCGCAAGGAAAGGAAAGCTGATATCCTAATCCGGTAAGACTGTGTGAAATAGATTAAGTGAACCAGGAAAAGCTTAAGAAAGAAAATGGGATTTTTAGAAGCGAAAAAATATGGAAACTATTTTAATCTCTTAATGAAAGCGAATAAAGGAGTTGGATTCGAACTTGTGTCCTCAAGCTCTCTTCGCTATCAAAGTTTTACCAGGATAAGTTACTAGTTTTCCTTTCCTTGGTTTATTATATAATATATATATATATATATATATATATATATATATATATATATATATATATATATATATATATATATATATATATATCAAACCAAATAGCATCAAGTTCTATCGAAAGAGCTTTGTTTTAAATTCCTATTTATTCAACTGATTAGGATGTGGAGCAAACAGCGGGTGGCCGTCTTTTGTCTTGAGAGATTTACATCTTTACATCCACTCATCTTTTTACTTTTTACATTTTGCGCCATGACACTTCTCTTGTTTATTTTCTCACTCATTATTAAAGGAAACCTTTTTTAATGTTTATTATTTCGCGCTCTTTTCAGGGTCCGCTGAGTCATTAAATGGGCCCAAAATGGCTGTCTGTGTGCGCCTTTTTATTTTCCTTTAGGAGGTTATTATCAAAATTATATCACCTGAATTGTCGCTGGGGATACACAGGTGGGAGAGTTCGATTACACTCGGTGTCACTTAAGGGTCGAGCGAAAGGAGGGAAGGTAGTTTTATTGACTAAAAGCTAGGTAAGCAAATAAGGGCATCCCTACTGATAGTTTTTTTAAGAATTGTAAAGAAAAGGGTAAAGTTAGGGAAAGTGAATCGGCTAAATGGAAAAATTGGTGTGCACGAGAGTGGGTGGAACGCGCAACTTCATTACAACTTCCTCCCTTTGCAAGGGAGGCTTTTCCCTTACGAGGTGAAGAGGATCACAAACAGAGACCCTAAAAATGATCATGGATTGGAACATATTAGGTGTCCAAGAAAGATCGTTCCGTCTTATAGCCTCTGTGGATGAATAAATGATACAATTGAATGTATTCTACATACTAGTTTTCATCCATTTCAGTGATCTTATTCGGGCAAAAATTTATCTAACCCTCTTAAATAAAACTTACTAAGTTCTGAAACAAATAAAAATTTCATCATCGATTGCGTCTTTATTAATGAATGTTTTATTGCAGATTTGATTGTTATAAAGACAAAACAAGTGAATTATACGTTGTATAACTGCAGAGACTTCAAGGTGAACATACTTAAAAGCAGCCAGTACGGATCAGTCAGAAAGGAGTTGCGTTTCTGTGAGACAATACACGACTGCACATCTTCTGTGTAGTGCGAACTACCTTGTATAGTGTAGGTTTGGAACTATTTCTTGGGAAGGTTATATTCAAAAATTGTAAACAGTACACAACGCATCAAACTTAGTCATGCATTGTAGCTTTATCTATCAGGACAATATAAGAAAACTGATCATGACAATAATAATGACATATAGACAATGGAGAAGACAACATAAGTCTAAAACAACAGATTTCATGTAACCTCCATATCATCCTGGCCAGAAAAAAATCCGGTTTTTTTTAGTTGAAAGTTAAGCAAAATTATACAAAAAAAACCTTACCAGTGCTATGGGATGTGGCGTGGGCGTACTCTTTAGACTGGTGTCTTCGCAGAGAAGTGTTCGCAGATGGGAAATGTAGGAGGTTGCAAGACGGAGGGTGTCTAGCTTGGAAAGCTTGGTGTCAGCTGGAACCCACGGAAGGGTCGTCTTCAGTCGAGAAAACGCTCTGTCGTGAAGAACCACAGTAGGTTAACCATTTAGCACAAGCTCGCCTTAGTCCAGATACAACCGGATGGACTTTGGTACTAAATAAATGCTATCCCCATGAACCAAGTTAAAACAAATGAGAGATCGAGTACAACTTCGCAGAGTGGCTCAAGAAAGTCACAAACAGACATATCCCCGAAAGGGTATCTGCAGGACACGCATAAAAAAAAACAAAGAAAAAATATTAAAACTTATTTTTAATCCATAACCTTATATTTTAAGAACGTTTTAGGGGGGGATGGGTTGAGTGAATAATATGTTTTTTTTAGTATTTTGGTTGTAACCAAAGTATATTTTAAGTTTTTATCCAAATTCATTCTAGGAGTTCCTTTAGAGTTTGAAAAAACAAAATGGTGAAGTTCAGAACTAAATGAGTATCGAATGTTTTTGAATATTTTAAAAAGAAAAGAATTATAAAGGGTGGTTTAGAAAATTTATCAAAATTTAGGCATGGCTGCTATTTTTTCGTATATTCGAAAGTTTTATCGAAGTTATTTTTAAAATAGATTTTCAATTTTAATCTTTATCAGGAGGAAATTGATACTGGCCAAAGCAAAATGAAATTATTAGAGAAAATTTAAATGGAGAAAAAAAAGAATCCTGAGGATTGCTTTTCCGTATTTAAAAAGACCACATAGAACTTTTGGGGGGAATTTAGGCCTAGTAAATAATCATTAATTTAAAAAAAAATAGACCAAGAGTAAATTATTAGGAGATATGTACTGGAATCCCTTTAAATATATTTAGATCAATCGGCCGTTGCCAAAGCCGGATAGGACGTGGACCACAGACCCAATGTCTGTCTGCGAAGTGCAATCTTCCCTTGTAAGGAGTGGCGAAGCCTCTCTTCTTGTTGGCCCTAAATTTATAATGGAAAGTAAAATTGGGACTACCATTCCGTTTATGCCAAGTGGTCTTTTAAGCTGTTTTCAAGAATCAGGTAAAGAACCCAATCGTGAACCATTCAGTTCTTACCTTCATACGAGTACCATATATCTATTTGTTGTTCACGTTCATACAATTAAATGAGAGTGCACTTTTTATTTCATTTTTTCTACACTAATCAAACATGGCCCCATTGGATTACACAAATTTCCTCTTCTTCTTATTGCTTGTGTTCATTGTCCAAATTTGCTCATTTTTTCTATTGTTTACATTTAGCCAACTGTTCCTTAAACTTCTGCTCCTCTTTTTTATTTGGTTCTCTACTGGATGAAAATGCCCTCGTTAATTAGATAAAGCTAATTAACGGATACATAAGATATACAAAATTTAGGGATCTTTTTGTTTGATGCAAATTTTCCGATCTTTTTGTAAATTTCACTACGTGTGCAGTTTCTTACACTGATTCCAAATTTATCTTTCATTTTGGGAGCAATTATTAGTTTTAAAGTTAAGCTAATTAAGTTAACATAGGATATATTATTAATATAATTAATATTTATAGCATTTATTTCAATAATTTTTAAAGTTTTATAATGATTCTATTACTTTGAAGCTCAAACTTCAAAATTCAGCGCAAGTTCTTCTTAAAAAGTCTGTATTTTCGTATTTTCTATGCCATAACAATTCACACCATAAAGAGATGGACGATGCAAATTCATGGAACATAGCTTTCTTGAATCAAAGTTTACAATCACCTTAAAAAAATTCTAGAGGGGATTTTGGGTCCTTTGGGGTTTGGTGCAGGTTCTCCGATCTTTTAGTAGAAGGAGGAAGGATAATACAAGTTGCCCTCCCCCCAAAAAATAAAAAAAATTGGAGTGTATTTGAGAAGCAATATTTCAATAACCATTGCGGCTCGGGACATATAATAAAAAATAAAGATAAATCCTTTATCTATAAATACTAATTCATTGTAAAAAGTCTTCTTAAAGTCCTTTAATGAGTTAATTATCCTTTAAAAAATTAATGTTAAAAAACATGTTTTTATTTTCTAAATTACGACCTTTAAAAAAAAAGTTAAAAAAGTTCAACTGAGTAAGGCTAGCCTAACCTATTGAGCCTACCTAAGCTGGAAGTCAAATGAGTAAGGCTAAGCTATCCTCGTGTTGTCGTTGCTCCCAAAATGTTCTTTCTTTCCGCTTCGTAGCCGATCAATCAAAAAATAAAAGACGTTTTTTACATTATTTTTTAAAGGCTAATTGACTCATTAAATGACATTAAGACGATTTTTACAATGAATTAGTATTTATAGATAAAGGATTTATCTTTCTTTTTTATTGCATGTCCCTAGCTGCAATCTTATTGATATATTGCTTCTCAAATACGGTCTATTTTTTTTTTAAGGGGGAGGAGGCACCCTGTATATGCGGGGAGTAGGAATGTGATATATATCAAGCGAATTGAATCTAGAAAACGGTAAAGTTGAAGATAAGCTGCTTGGCTGCTAATTTATATTTATAGATTATTCATATATGCGTTTGGTTATTCGTATATGTGTTTGGTTACTGGAAGCCGGTTCCGAACCGGGCTATGAGTTACTATATGGGAAGGTACGCAACTGATACCCCTCCGCTGGCTCCGCTCGCCCTCAGGAACAAGTATCCGCTTATCTTCAACTTTACCTAGAAAAGTCTTCCTGTATGTATTCTCCTCTCCTATCTCTGAATCACTTTCATAGTTTGGAAGAATAATGCGGTGTAGTACTTTGCGGTCAAAGAGGAAAGAAACGGTAGGAAAAAAAATGTGACTAAAGAATGACCAAAGTGGGTAGGCTCAAGAAAAAATGTGACTAAAGAATGACCAAAGTGGGTAGGCTCAAGAAAAAATGTGACTAAAGAATGACCAAAGTGGGTAGGCTCAAGAAAAAATGTGACTAAAGAATTACCAAAGTGGGTAGGCTCAAGAAAAAATGTGACTAAAGAATGACCAAAGTGGGTAGGCTCAAGAAAAAATGTGACTAAAGAATTACCAAAGTGGGTAGGCTCAAGAAAAAATGTGACTAAAGAATTACCAAAGTGGGTAGGCTCAAGAAAGCCTTTGACACCAGTTGTGGGTCCAAACTTCCATAAACGAGTTTATCCAAAACTTTTAGGCAAACCAAGTTATACGTGTTCGAACCTCTTGTACTTAGTTAGCCACGAGATGCTTAAAGAATTCCTTCTAGCAATTTATAAGGTTAGATTGGATTTCATAGCCAAGGCCCTGGCACTGCATCGTGGTAGCCCCATGAACAGGGAAAGAAAAGCATCCCAACTAAAGTGACAATCACGAAGTTAGGATCCCCTTTGCAGGCATCGACTGAAGGTGTTTTCTCTACAAACAAGGGATTTTGAATCCATCCTTCAGGATAGGTCTCCCCATTCTTCTCTTTCGAAGAGAAAATAGATCAATTTCGGACAACCTGACCGCAATGAGAGTCATCTAGGTGTCTTCGAGACGGAAGCTCCTCTGATTCTTAACATTTTGATTCTCTTGACTACTCCACTTCCTCTTACAGTCATTATTATGTTCAATGGTATGCGTTCGCTTCTTGTCTACAGCAGCTATTTCTTACCATTTTTAGTTGACGTCACGATGAAAAAAATGTTCTAATACACCGTAGGATTTCAAAAAGAAAGATCATAATTTAAAACCCTATTATTTTGATCAATTTAAACAAATTATTTAGCATTCGGATAACACTAATAATATTTAGCGGCATAGTTATTCTTTTTTTCTTGATTTATTACTTTTCTTTCCTCTTCCGAGCTCCTGCAAGCATATGTGGCCCCTGGTAACAAAAATAGCAAATCGAAAAAAAGCGATCTCAAAGAAATGTCTATTAAAGGCAATGTATGCAGTATTTCCTGAAATACTGCATATGTGGCAAGAACATATGAGTTGCCGTTGTTTGATTGACTTATTATATGTATTTACAGGTATTTTCTGCAAATGATAAATGAAACCCATAAATAATTCTGGATCCTATCCGTAACAAGGCTGCAAGAAGAGGCTGAATGAATCTAAGTTCTTAGCTTCTTCGCGATCTCAAAGACAATGTATGCAACAAGTAAGGGACTTAAATATACATGGAAACGCGTACAGAACCAACTACTCGTTGCATATAATGAAGTGAATGGGAAGGATATGTTGTGGTTTAAAGGTACACGTTTCATCGAGGCAGGGAATTCGTCAGGTAACAGTTAAGCAATCAGTTCCCATGACATTAATATTTATTAGAGAGGATTTTGGTCTATTCTTTCCTTCGGGGAAAAGTCTCAGCGAATTGACAATGATGACCTATGTGAATTGGGGTGGGTTGGGGAGTGGCAAGGAAATTAACGCTGTTCAAATGGAAATTAGTGTAATCAAACCAGAGAAGTTAAGAAAGGAGAGTGAGAGAAAAGAAAAAGGCAAAAAACAGAGAGAATACGAACACTGACAAAGATCATGGCATTAAAGAGACATGAAAGGCTCTCGTTTTTCTTCTGTTGATGATATTAAAAGAACTGTTTTTACTTGATTTAATTTCCATTTTTAGAGAAACGGTTTAAATGGTTGGTATCATCGCTTGAAAAAGTGTCTTGACCTCAATGTTAAAAAATAAAATTTATACTTCTTTTTGTTCCAACTTTATTTCATTTTTCTATGAAATTTTGAAGACGTCTCGTATACTATAGCATCAAATTCACATAGTGCTTCCGAGAGCTTCAGAACTTTCAGTAATTATCCCAATATTTTGATAAACTTTGGCTCCATGTGATCAATCACCTTAAAATTAATGGAAGGAGTTTAAAGAAGAGAGGTTCGTACCTCGTGAACGATCTCTACTGATTAAGGTTGTTTGCTCAACAATTAACCAAGTATGAATGAAAAACTTGTTCCATCACACAAACCATAGTGACACCCAACGAAGGATTTTCCTACGTCCGGTTGTAGGTAAATGCGCGTCACGCATTGGGGGCAGGCGCTAGGCGACCTTCGACAGACCGAAGACTCGGCAGCCCCCAGCAACTCCCCTGCTGCCTTGTAGGGCTACCTCTTTAGATAAAGGCTAGGGGAAGGATAACCTCGATAATAAAACCAGGACTGGGGGTGACTATAGGCGAGCACCAGCAGACCGGTGTCTCGGCAGCCCCTTGCAGCCGAAGATGAAGCCTGGTCGTCTTGAGTCCTCTCCTGCCACCAGGAATCTTCTCCCCTTGGTCAAGATACTGGTCTGAAGTGAGCATGCCTTCTTACTCGTTTAAATCTAGTGCAGGTTTGATGTCCTCAGCAAACCGACCCTGACCATGGTCGGAGACCACCCTGAGGACATCCGTCATCATCGACCTCGATGGACTTCCCTAAACTCAAGCTCAAGCATCAACCTCTAAATTATGGTGAGTGCCGGATTTGTTCGCTGTGGGCCACAAAGGCCGTCAATTAGAGAGAATTCAGAGTAGAAAGGTGGGATGAGTACAAAAGACAAGATAATGTAAATAGGGCACTGAAGACGAGAGATGTTAATTGAATCTTCTTCTTCTTGTTCCTCTTCACTTTACCCACTCTTAGGTGGGGTCGGCGTTTCTGACAAGCCTTCGCCATTCGCTCCGGTTCAGCGCGTTCTCTCTTGCGAGTCCCTTTCTTTCGAGGTCTTCCCTAATATTTTCCATCCAACGTCTTTTCGGCCTTTCACGGTTCCGATTTTCCTCCACCTCCATCTGCATCACGCTCCTTCCTACATACTCATTCTCTCATCTCATCACGTGCTCATTCCACTGTAATCTCTTTTCCTGTATTTTCTTTAAAATGTTAATTGAATGACAGCCATTAAAACCTTAAAAGACGAGGATAATTTTTCAAAATATCTTGACGAATTGAAGAGAATGGATGCCCTAGTGTAAGAACTGTGAAGGTTATTGAATGAATCTGTTTTTCTTTAACTCTTCGTAGGCCAAATAATATTTCTTTTAATTCTAGACATTTCATGGTTAGGTAAATTAATATTTTGCCTTAATACTTCTCATTACACCAGTGTGTAATGAGTTAAGGATAGAAAAAAAGGAACATGAAATTTAGTTGCTAACGGCGAATACAAAAGCGAAAATCCCTTGCAATCTTTGTTTCCTAAATAACGCTTCAACATTTTTGAAATGCTCTATATATAATCGTGTCTACCAGTAGCATCATTTATTTATAACATTTTCTTCTTTAGCGATGGAGCCATCATTGTCTCGACTCAACCTCATGAAATCATGTTTGGGAAATATTAAAATGCGCTTCGTCATGGCGTCGCATTTATCTGGGCCAAGATTGTCACTAACTGAATGGCAGTGGAGGGGGTCGCTTTTCTGAGATGCCAAAAGGCACTTCCTACAGAGGAAGCTGAGAATATAAACGCCCGTCAATCACAACCTAGAGTGCTTCTCATCATTCACTTTTGAGTTAACAAAAAATATCCCAATACGAAGTGCATTGAAATATCAATTACGCGTAACGCGTCCCTTGGGAAAATCGCGCCGTGAAGGAATTTGTAAGTAGACGACTGAGTCGAGACAGAGGAATAAATAAGCAGGAACTTCTCTAGCCTCGAATTATGGGCTGTTCATAGCTATAGCTCCAAGGTGGCTTTAACCAGCATTCTTCGAGGTGTTCTTGATACACTGTGAGTGACGGTTTTATTTGTGTTTCCTTTCCACTTTACGCCATAATTCTTCCCGTTTTCTTATTTGTCTCTTTTCCTTTTTATTTATAGCAAGGATTCACTTTTGTTTCATGTTTTGACATTATATCTAATGTGCTGGTATTCAAGATCTCGTTCTCCATCGTGGATAGTTGAATATGAACTTCGCCAATTATAATAATTTTAAAAAGGAACTCGAAACTAAATTCCCCTCCTTTCAAAATATCACGTTGCTAAAATATAGTTATAGAAGAAGATATATAAAAATAAATTTTCTGAACTTCACCATTTGTAATTCTTTGGGTTTTAAAAAATTCACCAAATTTCGATACTTATATTTATTTCTGAACTTCACCATTTTGTTTTTTGATATTATAAAAAAAATTATTAGAAATAATTTTAATAAAAAAAACAAGTCATAACCAAACTAAGATGAAATTATTATTCAAATACTAAAAAAAAATCCCCTTCTTAAATTATAGAGTTAGTGATGATGATGATGATGAAGTGATAAACTGTAAAGCAAAGAAGAATGGAGAAATCACACAGCTCGTAAAGGAATACTTTTCGTACGTTGTAATGTATGGCCAACCATGAATTCACCGACTCAAGAATAAAACACGTTC
Organism: Ceratothoa steindachneri; assembly: GCA_963969495.1. Lineage (NCBI taxonomy): Eukaryota > Metazoa > Arthropoda > Malacostraca > Isopoda > Cymothoidae > Ceratothoa > Ceratothoa steindachneri. The sequence continues at coordinate 49,656,299 of OZ018329.1, forward strand.
CCATCTTTCACTCATAACTTCTTATTTCAGGAGATAAACGAAAACAATTTGGTGAGATCTTCCTATACCGGACCACCCCTCTCCATCACAGTGATAAATGAAATTTGGGGCATAAATCGAGACAAGTTTGTTTATCTCCAGAATTCAAATTAATCATCGAATAGAGTTACCTATATAAAGATGCATTCTATTTTTAGTCGCGTGCACCTGATTCTATGTTACTTTGTCGGTCCGTAGGTTGTCGGTCGGTCGGATGGTAACCAGTTTACTTTTCAATGAGGTTTTTGGCAATAACATCGTAACTATTCGGCCAATTCTAACGGAATTTGAAACCCTTATGTTGTTTTACATTCTCTTTAGAATTATACAATTGCCAAGGTCCTCCCGAGGTTAGTCCGGGAATTAATATTTGTTTTGGCCATAAAATCATAACTATTCGGCCGATACTCTACTAGACCAGACTAGGCTATAATATGTTATACTCTGATAGGCAAGTCTAGAATAGGCTATACTATGCTAGGCTATTATAGGCTAGCATAACTTAAGATATACTATGCTAATTTAGGCTATAAAATGCTATGCTAGGATAGCATATAGTATGTTAGGCTAGACAATAGTAAGCTATGCTTGACTAGGGTATAATAGGATAGTATAAGCTATACTTGTCTAGGATAGTTAATGCTAGGCTAGGTTATACTATGCTAGGCTAGGCTAAGCTTTGCTAAGCTACACTAGGCTAGACAGGGCTATGCTAGTGTAGGCTAATTATAATAGGCTAGGAATGCTATGCTCTGCTATACTAGGTAAAACTATATTAGGCTACGATAGGCTAGCTAACCAAGGCTATAATAGGCTAAGCTATGCAAGGTGATTCTAGTCATGGGTATGGTATGCTATACTAGTCTAGGATATACTAGGCTAGGCTATAATATGATACGTTTGGCTCTATTATGTTAGGTGTGGTTATGCTAGGATAGGCTATAACAAGCTAGACTATAGTATGCTAGGCTAGGCTAGTCTAACGTATGCAAGGATATATTGGCGAGGCTATAGTAGCATATTCTAGCTTGGCTATACTAGGCTAGACTGATCTAGGCTCTGGCATGCAATGCTTAGCCATACCTGGTTAGGCTAGGCTATAGTAAGATAGGTTACACTAGGAAATGCTATGCTAGGCAAGGCTCTACTAGGCTAGGCTAAGCTAGGCTATACTGTAATATGATAGGTTAGACTATGTCTACTAAGCTAGGCTAAGCTATACAAGAATACGATAGGCTAGGTTATACTAGGCTAGCTAGTATAGAACCTATACTAGGATACGATAGGCTAGGCTATACTAAGCTAAGGTAGGATAAAGTAGGTTACTAGGCTAGCTAGATTATACTAAGCTAGGGTAGGTTAGGCCCAGCACAGCCAGGCTATTCTATTCTAGGCTAGGTTCTAACGAAGTTTGAAACCCTTATGTTGTTTTACATTCTCTTTCAAATGATAGAATCGCCAATATCCTCCCAAGGTTAGTCCGGGAATTATTTAAAGTTTTGAACCTCATAACGTCATTAATCAGAATAAGTGAGACCACGCGAATTTTTGATCGGCAGACCTTGTTTATATATGAAATAATGGGAGCTTCTCATTAAGAAGAAAATAATGGGAACTCCTCATTGAGAAGCAAATGTTGGGAGCTCTTCATAGAGAAGCAAATAATGGGAGCTCCTCATTGAGAATTAAATAATGGGAGCTCCTCGTTAAGAGGGAAATAATGGGAGCTCCTCATTGAGAGGCAAATAATAGGAGCTCCTCATTGAGAAGCAAATAATGGGAGCTACTCATTGAGAAGCAAATAATGGGAGGTCCTCATTCAGAAGCAAATAATGTGAGGTTCTCGTTGAGAGGCAAATAATAGGAGCTACTCATTGAGAAGCAAATAATGGAAGCTCCTCATTGAGAAGCAAATAATGGGAACTCCTCATTGAGAAGCAAATAATGGGAGCTTCTCATTGAGAAGCAAATAATGGGAGCTTCTCATTTAGAAGCAAATAATGGGAGCTCCTGGTTGAGAGGGAAATAATGAAAGCTCCTCATTGAGAAGCAAATAATAGGAGCTCCTCATTGAGAAGCAAATAATGGGAGCTCCTTATTGAGAGGCAAATAATAGGAGCTCCTCATTGAGAAGCAAATAATGGGAGCTACTCATTGAGAAGCAAATAATAGAAGGGCCTCATTGATAAGCAAATATAGGAGGTCCTCATTGAGAGGCAAATAATAGGAGCTACTCATTGAGCAGCAAATAATGGGACCTCCTCATTGAGAAGCAAATAATGGGAGCTCTTCATAGAGAAGCAAATAATGGGAGCTCCTCATTAAGAATTAAATAATGGGAGCTCCTCGTTGAGAGGGAAATAATGAAAGCTCCTCATTGAATAGCAAATAATAGGAGCTACTCATTGAGAAGCAAATAATGGGAGCTCCTTATTGAGAGGCAAATAATAGGAGCTCCTCATTGAGAAGCAAATAATGGGAGCTACTCATTGAGAAGTAAATAATGGGAGCACCTCGTTAAGAGGGAAATAATGGGAGCTCCTGATTGAGAGGCAAATAATAGGAGCTCCTCATTGAGAAGCAAATAATGGGAGCTACTCATTGAGAAGCAAATAATGGGAGGTCCTCATTTAGAAGCAAATAATGGAAGGTCCTCGTTGAGAGGCAAATAATAGGAGCTACTCATTGAGAAGCAAATAATGGAAGCTCCTCATTGAGAAGCAAATAATGGGAACTCCTCATTGAGAAGCAAATAATGGGAGCTCCTCATTGAGAAGCAAATAATGGGAGCTTCTCATTTAGAAGCAAATAATGGGAGCTCCTCGTTAAGAGGGAAATAATGAAAGCTCCTCATTGAGAAGCAAATAATAGGAGCTCCTCATTGAGAAGCAAATAATGGGAGCTCCTTATTGAGAGGCAAATTATAGGAGCTACTCATTGAGCAGCAAATAATGGGACCTCCTCATTGAGAGGCAAATAATGGGAGCTCTTCATAAAGAAGCAAATAATGGAAGCTCCTCATCAAGAATTAAATAATGGGAGCTCCTCGTTGAGAGGGAAATAATGAAAGCTCCTCTTTGAGAAGCAAATAATAGGAGCTACTCATTGAGAAGCAAATAATGAGAGCACATCATTGAGAGGCAAATACTGGGAGCTCCTCATTGAGAATTAAATAATGGGAGCTCCTCATTGAGAAGCAAATAATGGGAGCTTCTCATTGAGAAGAAAATAATGGGAACTCCTCATTGAGAAGCAAATAATAGGAGCTCTTCATAGAGAAGCAAATAATGGGAGCTCCTCATTGAGAATTAAATAATGGGAGCTCCTCGTTAAGAGGGAAATAATGGGAGCTCTTCATTGAGAGGCAAATACTAGGAGCTCCTCATTGAGAAGCAAATAATCGGAGCTTCTCATTGAGAAGAAAATAATTGGGACTTTTCATTGAGGATGAAATAATGGGACCTCTCCATAGAGAAGCAAATAATGGGAGCTCCTCATTGAGAATTAAATAATGGGAGCTCCTCGTTAAGAGGGAAATAATGGGAGCTCCTCATTGAGAGGCGAATAATAGGAGCTCCTCATTGAGAAGCAAATAATCGGAGCTTCTCATTGAGAAGAAAATAATGGGAAGTCCTCATTGAGAAGCAAATAATGGGAGCTCTTCATAGAGAAGCAAATAATGGGAGCTCCTCATTGAGAATTAAATAATGAGAGCTCCTCGTTGAGAGGGAAATAATGGGAGCTCCTCATTGAGAGGCAAATAATAGGAGCTCCTCATTGAGAAGCAAATATGGGAGCTACTCATTGAGAAGCAAATAATGGGAAGTCCTCATTTAGAAGCAAATAATGGGAGGTCCTCGTTGAGAGGCAAATAATAGGAGCTACTCATTGAGAAGCAAATAATGGAAGCTCCTCATTGAGAAGCAAATAATGGGAACTCCTCATTAAGAAGCAAATAATGGGAGCTCCTCATTGAGAAGCAAATAATGGGAGCTTCTCATTGAGAAGCAAATAATGGGAGCTCCTCGTTGAGAGGGAAATATGAAAGCTCCTCATTGAGAAGCAAATAATAGGAGCTCCTCATTGAGAAGCAAATAATGGGAGCTCCTCATTGAGACTAACACAACTCAGGGATGCTACGCGTGGGATTGAGTCTCCCGGCGTGGAAGAGGACGTCCTCCATCTAATCTGGCTCTGCTCGCTCCTTACCTGGACAAAATCCTCATCCTGGCTCGTTCCCTGGCGTTGGCTGCATTCCTCTGCTGGGGTTTCTCTTTGCCGGGGCGACCACTCTCTGGGGTGTCCTTTCGCCGCCGAGGCATCCCACTGGCCCCGCTGGTGCCCCGAACGATCGCCGTGGACACCCGCAACTGACAAAGCAGAGAAAGGTGGAGGTTAAAGCAACGGGCAGAAGAATAGCGCCCGTAATCTGAGCGCTCTCTCTCTCTCTCTCTCTCTCTCTCTCTCTCTCTCTCTCTCTCTCTCTCTCTCTCTCTCTCTCTCTCTCTCTCTCTCTCTCTCTCTCTCTCTCTCTCTCTCTCTCTCTCTCTCTCTCTCTCTCTCTCTCTCTCTCTCTCTCTCTCTCTCTATATATATATATATATATATATATATATATATATATATATATATATATATATATATATATATCATCACTAACTCTATAATTTAAGAAGGCAGGGTATTTTTTTGAGTATTTGAATAATAATTTCATCTTAGTTTGGTCATGACTTATGTTTTTTATCCAAGTTATTTCTAATAATTCTTTTATAATATCAAAAACAAAATGGTGAAGTTCAGAAATAAATATTAGTATCGAAATTTTGTGAATTTTTTAAAACCCAAAGAATTACAAATGGTGAAGTTCAGAAAATTGATTTTTATATATCTTCGTCTATAACTGTATTTTAGCAACGTGATATTTTGAAAGGGGGGAAATTTAGTTTAGAGTTCCTTTTTAAAATTATTATAATTGTCGAAGTTCAGAAAATTTCGAAAAATTTAACCATGGCTATTTTTTTTTAGATATTAAATTTTAATCTTAGCAGCGAAGCGCAAGCTCCCCTACGGGGGTGGGGAGTGCCGAAGACATTGTCAGGTTTATATTATAAAAGAATTATTTGAAATAACTTTGATAAAAAATATAAGTCATAACCAAACTATGAAGAAATTATTATTCAAATACTAAAAAAAAATCCCCTTCTTAAATTATAGAGTTAGTGAGAAGAAATAGAGTAGTCTCAAATCTTTTGTTCATGACTGTAAGCTCCAAATACGAAGGGCCTTAGATCGACTTCCTTCAATCTGTTTCCTGTGGACTCTTCCCTCTCCGGAGGCCCCTAATATCGATGCCATCCTACCTCGATTCCAGCCTAAACTTCTTTCTTATTTTTTAAGGGTTAAAACCAACTAGGGGAATCTCCGTCAGAAAAAAAATTAAAAAGAGTTCATTGAGAAAGTAGTGAAGTAAGAGGGAAGGAAATGTATGGAAGGTACGCAGAGATTAACTCGCCAAAGATGAGAGACAGTTGGCACTCTGGGGACTGAGTAACTTTCCTGGATATGCCCCCGGTCTTTAAGGAGACCATCGGGTCCACCCACGAGGAAAGCTTTCTTCTAACACGAATATTCGTATTGTTTGAGAGATCGAATGTTAGTAACAAACCTGTCACGCTGGGGAGCTATACAGCTGATGTTGCTGTTGTTATTATTAGTAGTAGCAGAGCTGAGCGCGACTTTAATTTTTTCGGGTGCTACTTTCCGGCCGGATCTGGTGCGACTGCGACTTTGCGACTCTATTTTTGCGCCCCCCTTTCCCGGTGCGACTGGCGACTTCGCTTTAAAAACATATATATAAAACAACTGCGGAAATTTCTTTCAAAAACTCGTCTTTGTTCCTGTTCAAAGTCGCGGCAAAAGTCGCGAAAAATTGGCGGTGCTACTTTGCTTAGCCTGACTTTTTCATAACGTTTGCGACTTCGAAATTCATAGTGCGACAAAGTCGCAAAGTCTCAACTCGTAACCGCAACGCCTAGCTCTGAGTAGTAGTACTAGTATTATTAACTGACGAGTAGATGTCCTAGTCAAAAACTAAAAAACATTCCTAAAGCACCAGAAAGGAAAGTAAGAGAAATTGTTACCAGAAGAGAAACAGATTTTAAGCTTATGAAAGAGTTTCACAAATGTTTTAAAAAAAAATATTCAAGTTTTAAAAAAATTAAATGTTTCAAAAATGTTTCTAAAATGTTTCAAAATGTTTCAAATAATTTTAAAAGTGTAAAATTAAAAGGCCCAAATACCTAACTTTGAACTGAAAGGAATTAGCGCCTAAGTTAAATATTTGCAGCTCACCATCTTCACCACTCTGGTTCGAAGGTTTAATCAATACAGGTCGAAACAACTATGAAATAATACCTTGAATACTGACTAGTATTATATCTAACTAGTAAGGAGCAACCATTAGGACCATAACAGGGTGCAAGGGAGAAAAGTATCAAATTAGTAATTTTCGTAATGGAAATTCTTATGTAATATCACAAGAAACTAACTTTATGTTTTTTAAGTAAAGTATTAAATACATAATGTTATACGAGTGACACGATGGAGGGCATATGAATTTCATGGTATTATTATTATTATTACCGGAGAAAGGATAAGAATTCCAAATTGCTAACGGATAGTCTCCATTTTTACTATACCAGAGGACCCATAATTAAACTATGGATCAGCACTAAGACAACCACCAAACGGAGTGAATCTCTTGTAAAAAAAAAAAAACCCATATCAAAACAGCTCCAACTCTGCCAGATTAAATTTCCAGGTGAATGCATAAATATGGGGTTTCATTCTTACGAGGGACCATTGTGAATCAAAGATCAGAAATCAAAGCTGACAATTTTGCGCCAAAACTAAGCTGCGAATGATTGGCAACACTGCAAAAATAAATTGGTTTTCTAAGGCTCTCAGGGAAAAGACCTCGGGAGGAAACATTATATTTATTTGTGAAAGAGGTAACCGTTGCGTGTTAATGGTTTAAGAGCGATATCCACAGAAAAACACTATGGATCGAGTATTTGAGTTTACCCGTCTACCATATATAGCGCAACTTGTGGTCAAAGAGTTTTAATATCCATGGGCTTTGATTAGGAGGGTCAGTAGTTTATAGTAGGCACGCTGATGTACCCTGCGTCAAGGCGAAATGTATGCCCAAGTCATAGAGGCATAGGCAAGCTAGGGCTTGATATATATATATATATATATATATATATATATATATATATGTATATATAATAATTGAAAATCACATGACACGTGATATATAAATGTATTTAAAGGCCCAAAGAAATGGAAATTGGTAACACAACACGGAAAAACGCTAAGGAGCATATTACGTGAACCAATGAAAGCTTAAGAAGGAAAATGGGAGATGTAAAGAACGGAAAGATAGGGCGAACTATTTTAACCGTTATATGAAAATAAATAAAGAGTTGGATTTGAACTTGTGTTATCAAGCGCTCTTCGCTTATATGACCACGACGCTCATCGCCAGAGCTACCATCCTCAACCCCCCCAATAGGTTGAATCAAGAAGCCTTTTGAATAACGAAGTGTTGTATTTTATCCTGTGGGAGACAAGACAAGTGTTTTTCTAGTAGGAGGGGGCACGGGCTTTTTTGTTTGTAATAATTGAAAATCATATGACACGTGATATATATATATATATATGTATTTAAAGGCCCAAGATGATGGTGGTAGCTCTGGCGATGAGCGTCGTGGTCATATAAGCGATTAGCGCTTTATGACACAGGTTCAAATCCAACCTCTTTATTTATTTTCATATAACGGTTAAAATAGTTTGCCCTATCTTTCCGTTCTTTACATCTCCCATTTTCCTTCTTAAGCTTTCATTGGTTCACGTAATATGCTCCTTAGCGTTTATCCGGCTTGTGTTACCAATTTCCATTTCTTTAGGCTTTTAAATACACATATACATATATATATATATATATATATATATATATATATATATATATATATATATATATATATATATATATATATATATATAAATATGTATATATATATATATATATATATATATATATATATATATATATATATATATATATATATATATATATAAATATGTATATATATATATATATATATATATATATATATATATATATATATATATATTAGGTTGAGGAATAAGTTCTTGCGTTTTTTTTAATGTTGTGTTGATTTAAGTTTTGTTGACGTGATTTGTGCACATATTAAGAAACGATAATAAATAATGAGAGCAAAATTTGCAATGGTTAGGCTACGTCTCTTAACAGCGTAGACTATTAGGCTTTTGCTTAGGCTACGCCTTGAAGTTGAGTAATAAGTCATTGCGGTTTATTTAAAAGTTTTGTTAATTTAATTATTGTTCTGTACCCTCAAAATGGAATGTCAAGTTGAAAGAAAGGAGCATTTTCGACACTTGTTGTTATTCACTTTCAATCGAGGCGTGAACAATGAAAACGCAGCTAAAGCTCATCGCGATATTTGTGTTGTGTATGGAGAAAATGCTTTATCATAAAAGACAACTCAATGGGGGGTTTTCCTCTTTCAAAAACGGTCATTTCAATCTTAATGACGAAGAACATTCAGGTCGCCCCATTAAGCTGGATGAAGATCAATTGAACGACCTTCTTCATGAAAATCCTCGTCAATCAACTAGAGAATTGGCTATACAATTGGCGTGTGATCAGAAAACTGTAGTGAATCACCTTCATTCGATAGGGAAAGTTCAAAAACTTGGTGCATGGGTTCCGCACGCTTTGAGCGATAGCAACAAACTTCAACACTCCACGATTACCGCAGGTTTGCTTGCTCGTCACAAGGCTACTTGTGGATCTAATGACAGATTTGGTCACCGCATCATTACTGGCGACGAAAGGTGGTGTGTTTATGTCAACATGAACCATCGAAAACAATGGTTTAGCTACAATAAAAAAAAAACACTTCCGCGATTAAAGCAAGGACTTCATCCAGGAAAGACGATGCTGTGTGTGTGGTGGGATTGTGAAGGCATCCTTATTTATGAGCTCCTTGCGAACAACAGATTGTCAATGCAGAACTCTACGTTCAACAAATGTATCGACTTGCCGAAGCTATTCGTGAAAAGCGACCTCATCGACGTTATGGAGTCCTTCTGCAACACGACAATGCTCGTCCTCACATTGCCAATATGAAAAAAGACGCTATCCAAACGCTTAATTGGGAAATCCTGCCGCATCCTCCATATTAGCCAGATTTGGCTCCATCGGATTTCCATCTGTTCCGATCGCTCTCCAACACTTTGCGTGGCGTTTCGTTCAATACTGATGTGGAATTAATAACCTGGTTAGACGAATTCTTCGAGTCAAAATCCAGAGATTTTTATTGCAGAGGCATCGAAAAACTAGTTGAACGTTGGGAAGAAGTCGTAAATAACAACGGAGAATACATTATTGATTAAATTGCATATTGTTATCAATAAAGTTTTTTTCTAAAATTGTTAATGGTAATGAATAAATTTGATAAAACCGCAAAAACTTATTCCTCAACCCAATATATATATATTGGTTGTCTATGTTTGATCTGCGTTGTGAAAATGTTGTGCCCAATGTCCATTGTGACATCGCTTAAGACTTTTAAATTTGGCTGAAATTTTAAACGCCCCGGAAAAGTATAATTATTTTCTGCATTCATTTTCCTCGTAAATTGTGTTATCAACCTAGAGCTTCTAATAAATCGATTCGGGTATTGTCGTTGAATATTTAGATTAAAAAGTGCATAAGGGAACGTGACTGAATGTATAAAATTTTGACAACTACGAATAGTGGCGAGAACCAAAACCGATACCTTTATTATCGTCGCCTTGTCAAACGCAAAAAAATAAGAACCACCGAAAGGAACTATGAAAAAGAACTAGCGTTGTTTTAAAAACACCAACCCACACGAATTTATAAGTATGTGAATAATCGTAAGCCAATTACACGGTGCATCGGGCCCAGAAGTTGTCCCCTATGTGACCGTCAAAGAGGTGAATAACTTACTCACAATACAAGAATAATAAATTTTGATGAAAACCAATACTTTCAAATAGTGACACAACCATTAATAAAATTAGTTATTATATTAAGAAAATTTCTTAAACACCGTCTCCTGATAAAATCTAACCAATCCACCTTAAAGAATTAGGAAGTGAACTATTTAAACCTATTTTTACAGTTTTCAGAAAAAAACTATTAACGAGAAAATGGTTTCTAGGGAGTTCAAAAAGAACCATAAGCCCATGATACATCACCGTTTTCGATATTTTCGTTTATGGCTTAATAATTTGCTCGATTTTTTTTCACCAAATGGTCACAATGTTGGGCCAAGATGAAGCTGTAAATGTAGATCAGCCCGTCTTCACGTAAGCTTTTGACACCATTAGGCATAAAAGTCATTGATAAACTAAAAGCGCACGGAATAGAGGACAACGTACAAAAGTGGAGCGAAGACTGAATGTAAAAACATAGGCAGAGTTATTGTCAATGAAAATAGTTTATCATTGGCTTTGAACACTAGTAGCGTTCCTCAAGGTTCTGTTCTTGGGTCTTTGTATTTTTTTGGATATATGTAAATGCTCTTGGCATGAGTTTATTATGTAATATTCAGAAATTTTCTACTGACACAAAAATAGGTACTATAGCAAAATACCATAGTGACTGGAAAAACTTGTCAAAAGAATTGGATAGTCAAATGTGGGAAAGATGTCGGACGCAATTTAACGTGGACTAATGTAAGGTAATTCACATAAGTCATGATAAACATATTACAATATCCGTGATCACATTTTAAATAGAGTTATCATGGAAAAAAAATTAGAGGGCTTAATTTCGAATGATCTAAAATTTACAAAACAATGCACTGTAGCTTCACAAAAGGAAAATAGAGTCGTAGGATACATCATTTACATTTAAATAACAATGTAATATTGAAACGCGTCGATTACGAAATGAATTCATGAAGCTAGAAATAGATCGTACGAAGAAGACTGAAGTTTCTCAATTCACTTTCACTCTCTAAAAGATCGGCATCGCGCGGTGAAGTAATTGAAGTCTTTGAAATACTAAACGTCTTCACTAATATGAAATATGACTCATTATTTGATCTAGATAACTTAGAGGGAACTAAAGAATAACGCTTGGAGGTAGTAAAAAAGATAACACTGATAAGCACCAAATTGATCCATAGCAGCATATTTTAAGAACGGGAATTTTTGGAGGGGTTGAAAAATAATAGATATTTTTTTCTCTTACGAGTATTTCGGTTGTGACCAAAGTATATTTTAAGTTTTTATCCAAGTTATTTCTAAGAGTTTCTTTAGAGTTTGAAAATGAACAAAATGGTGACGTCCAGAAATAAATGAGTATCGAATGTTTGAGAATTTTTAAAAACAAAAAGAATTACAAATGGTGAAGTTCAGAAAATTAAAATTATTATAATTGGCGAAGTTCAGAAAATTAAAATTATTATAATTGGCGAAGTTCAGAAAATTTATAAAAATTTAACCATGGCTGCTTTTTTTAAGATTTTAATCTTAGTAGCGAAGCGCAAGCTCGAGGGGCGAGGCCATGGCTGGTACAATTATAGAGTTAGTGATGATTTTTCGATTTTAATCTTTATCAGGAGGAAATAGGTACTGGCTCCTAAAAACGAATAAAGTAAATTGAATTTTTTCGAGCAAATTTAAAAGGAGAAAAAAAAATGAATCCTGAAGATTGTTTTTTCAGTATTTAAAAAGACTTCCCATAAAATTTGTTAGGCCTTTAGGGCTAGAAAATAATCATCCATTTTAAAAATAAATTAACCAGGCAATGGCTTCGCCACTTCCTCCTACGGGGGAAGCTTGCGCTTCACTGCTAAGGTTAAAATTTCAACTAAACTTTCCCCCTTTCAAAATATTACGTTGCTAAAATATAGTTATAGGAGAAGAAGATATATAAAAATAAATTTTCTAAACTTTACCATTTGTAAATCTTTGGGTTTTAAAAAATTCACAAAATTTCGATATTATATTTATTTCTGAACTTCACCATTTTGTTTTTTGATATTCTAAAAGAATTATTAGAAATAACTTTGATAAAAAACATAAGTCATAACCAAACTAAGACGAAATTATTATTCAAATACTCAAAAAAATCCCCTTCTTAAATTATAGAGTTAGTGATGATGATGAGGATGACAAAGCCGGATAGGACGTTGTCCACAGACCGAAGGTCTGCCTGCAAAGCGCAAGATCATCCTGTAAGGAGTGGCGAAGCCTCTCCTTTTGTTTTCTTTTAAAATAACAAACTTGAAATTACTTTCCTAAGAATGTCTATAAATATTACTTTAATATATAACTATCGAAATAAGAATTAAACTAATTATTTATCCATATTTGTAATTTAAGAGGAATAGAGGGTTCGGGTGGATAGTGCTGAGGGGGGACTTAATTAAATTCAATATAAACCAACAAAGGCATTCTCAGTATCGAGCCTTTATAAGAAAATGGTAGTTCTTCAGAAACCACTCCTGAAACTAGTCTCATAAATAAAGATTTCCCGATGACGTACGTCTCATTTCCCCCACGACGGCATCTCCCGCAGAAAGTGTTGAAGTTGGGGGAATTTAAAATTTGCCTAAGATAGAGAGCGGCAGACCTCTATACATAAGAGGCCTGGTGATGCGAAGGTGTCTGTTATACTCCACTTTGTTGCGAAGAAGAGAGTTCCAAAGGATTTGGAAGGTGAGTTGGTCATTAAAGTTCTGTTGCAACCAGCGTTCAAGGTCTTGTGATGTAGCATTGTAGATCACGAGCTGTTTTGATGTGCTTTGAGTGTTTCGAGAGGATACCTGTAGTGTTGTAGTGTATTGGGTGAGAAGCGAGTGGCTTAATACCTCATTGTGAACTCAGATTTTTCAGCGGTGGGACGGCCGAGTGGATAAAGAACCCGTCCACTGATCTCAACAACGTTGAATCAGTGGTTCGCATAACGCCATTATTCCGACCCTTGCCTTGTCTAATTTACAACTGATCCTTTACCTTTCTACATCTTTACACTTTAGTGTGAGGTTGGGATATCAGGGCGGGCTGTAGTTGAGGAAAATATGGAAGAGGGTGTAAGCGAGTACGGATCCCTGTAGGAATCCATTATGTGAGGTGTGTTCCTAATAGCTTACAGTGGTATATCACTTGTACTGGTTGAGATGTGAGGAAGTTGGGAAGCCATTTTCCATAGTTGGAGTCAAGTGCTACTCCCAATCCAGACGTCGGATCCGAACAACTCGGAGCTACTGGATAGGACAACCTTAGCCCATCCAGTAGCTGACCAAAGGCAATGTACCTTAGCTTTCTTCGACGTGACCGTAGCCCTTGCCAAGCAGTATCAATGAAGAGATCCGTTTCTTCGAGTCATAATTAATTCAACTTTTCAAATTGAGAAAATGGAAAGTGGAATAACCAACGAGGGCACTTTCATCCAGCGGAAAAAACAAGGAGAATGACAGACAAATGAAGAAAAAAGGATTGGTAATTGGAAATAATAAAAATCCTTAAAAAAAAGGGAACGTTTATTCCTTTCGAATTTAAAGCGCAATAGCAACGAGGACATTTCTCACAGAGTTTCGAGATATCTGTAAAGTGGTGAAAATGGGGAAAGTGGAAATTTGGAATTTGTGTAAGACATAGGTTCAGATCATCTGGGGGAAATGGGGGAAAGTGGGTACACAATTCTCCAAATGTCAGCTGCAGCAAGGCCGCCCTGGCAGGTGCGCAAAATGATAGATAAGGAAAAGAAATATAGGGCTGGGTGGGGGGTAGTAGAGGGGGGTAGATGACCGAAAAATACAGGCATGTTACCCCCCAATAAGGGGATCCAAGAAAGGAAGGGGGGTGCTAAGACGATAACTGGTCAGGTACTAGCCTACAAAATTAACCGCTAGCCAAGAAAATAGGCCAGAAGAGTCTTGGAAAGAAAGGATAAATTGAGGATGTCAAGAAGGAATAAAGCCTAGGTAGTCTCAATCTAGTTAGACTGCCGAGGGTACTGGTGCAGGAAGGGCGCGACGCTCCCCCCCCCCCCCATCCTTGCGAGCATTAAGGGTACCAAAGATTGTAATATCAAGCCTTTTGTCACCCCTGTGGTGGGGCCAGGAGGGCACGTCATAATACGGGAATTCGTAGAAAAGCTACATGGACAGGAATCGCATGGGGTTGGTATTCAAGACTTGGCACCGGCGGGGATTTAGTGCCATCAGGGATGGGAACCCCGCCCCTCTGACCCCAGCATTAAACTATCCTATTTATTTAAAGCCTGTAAGCAAAAACCATCGAGGGAACCTCCGAACGATGGTTTAAAAAGTAGTGAAGTTAGGGTGAGTGAAATTGATCGGAAGGAACAGGAAGGTGCCAACTCTCCTGAATTTATTCTGAAGGTTTGTACCCCCCGACCACAACATTTAGGGGTGTGGTTCGCATTATTTGCCCCTCTTGCATATCCAGGGGGCTTCTCCCTTCACTCCAATTTTTTGGTCAAAAGAGGTACTCAATTGTGGCATGGAATAGGGTAATAGGGGTAAGAGAAAGGGAAGAGGAAATAAGGAAAAGAGACCAAAGAAGGACACGGTTCGAGCCCCTTTTTTTCGCTCCAGCGGGTATATAAATAATGGCTATTAATTTTTAAACACAATCAATATAACCCAAAAATAAATAAATAAATATTACACTTGTCATAAAAATAGAGGGCTAAAAAAAAATTTAACTCACCTCTGACCCAGCGCCGAATGTTTGTATCAGGTCAATTTACTACCCTAAATAATGTAGTAAATAGTTCTTATATAAGTGAACGATGGTAATTTGGTAATTTACAGAACCAAACAACCAGTTACATCGCAACACTTCGGGAAGTAAGGCCAAGGAATGGTCATTATAAGGCGAGTTTCGACTCTTGTCTAAAGTGCCACGGATTTCCGCTCGTTGAGAATTTTTAAGAAGATTCGTTGGATTCGTCGTTTCGAAAAACACTGAGGGTAATAACTTGGGTGCCATAAGGCTGGTTTCACTCCGCAGAGGAAGGCATTGGCACCCGCAGTTGGCACTCTGATTGTATGGGTTTGGAAAGCGACCATGAGGTGTAAGTTGGTCTAGAAACAAATTAACGAGAAGCCTTTAATTGTATTATAGGCGAAATAGTTTATATGTTATTAATCCGTTATAAATTAAACTAATTATAGTTAAAATGGGAGGAGTAAAGGGGGGAACCCTCGTTTCCAATTCAGCCAATCAGGAAGAAGTTGAAGAGGGTTCAACCAATAGGATGAATTGGCGAAATATTTCGGCCAATCGGAATGCTTTTCATGCCCAGAAGCTCTTAGGCGCCAATACCTGTTAATCGAGTAATATTTTAAAATATTTTGGTTGTCAGGTCACCTGTTCAGACGATCAAGAAGTAAAGAAATACCAAAAATTGATTATTGTTAGCCTTTTATTTACTTAAAAGCGACAGCAGAAAGTTTATGCGGAGAAAAGTGATAATAATAATTCACCGATTAACCTTAGACCTCATAAAAAGGAAGTCAAAATTATACCCACATACAACGGATCATTGTAGGAAAACAGACTGGAAGAAAAGTGAACAAAGTGGAGAAGCAAAGGTAGCGGATGAGAGAAAGAAACAACTTATGCATTGTAGCGTGGTATCGACTGGTGTTAAAAGGTCCACTGAGAATCATTATAATTATATGTCATAAGAGGAAGAATCGCCCATTGCGCTCGTTTCCTTCTTTCAAAAGCAGAGCCACCGAGCTTAATTCCTATCACCCTTTGCCCACTTGAAGTCTTTCTCGTACGGTGTTTTATATACAATATCATAACAACAGAAGAATTGTAAAGTCAATTAACTGTTAAACAGATGCATTAGCTCATTTAGCAATGATTGTAATAAGGAATGTTTATTGTACACAACGTAAATCTGAGATTGTTATTCGACCGATTATTATTACAACTAGCGAAAATCCGCCCGACGGGCGTTTGTCGCTAGGCCCGCGGCGCTTGTTCGCTTCTCTCAAACAAATAAGAAAGTGTGCGAAAGAAAAGTTGTTTTTTTTTATTTCACAACACATTTCAAGTTAAGAGTTGAAGTTGGTATCTTGATCTTTCAAGTTTGAGTCTCGTTCTCATTTTTTTTTTTTAAATGCACAGGTTGAAACACACACACATACACTAGCATATGTTAGGCTCATTATAATTAGATACGAAGATGACAGAACTTATTTGGACATCAACTACGATACTTTAAAGTGAATTAATGGTGGAAAGTGCTCTGGGTACTGATTCTGGGGCCATTTTAAATAGACGTTTGTCGATTGTTCTAATTATATGCCACAGCTTTAGCCTTTCTTTGAACACTCGTTATGCCATCCAGGACTCTGGAACTGGAGCCAGTGTATTCACAGTGCTTTTTCCTGAAGCAGTACAGTGAGCTGCTGCTAAGAAAACATTTCCTTCACCACTATTAATGTCCTTAGTCAATACAGTAATATATGTAGATGTAATTAATTTTTCATTCCTTCACTTCTAAAACTATTGATTTTTTTAATAGATTTTTTTTCACACACACACAAAAAACAAAAGCCCAAAAATTCTATGGAAGAATTTGAAAACGATTGCGCCACCAAGACCAAAAAGTTTTCCGACGCCTGGTCTATTGTGACCCCCCAAAAACGGCCCTGCACACACTTTTTGTTATATATCTTCCATTCATTCACTAATCACCCTTACTTTGCAGGACATGACAGAAGCAACGCCTGTGAACACAACTAAATCTCAATGGGAGCTCCAGCAAAGAATATACTGCGTCAAAAAATTACTACAAGACAGGCTCGTTCAAAAAAGTGCAGGAGACTTTCGTGCATCAGATCGAATGTGAAAAAGCCTCGTCCAAGAGTAGAATTCAGGGCTGGGTGAACCACTTCGAGAACTATGGTACAGTGGAGAACCTCAATGCAGCCAGTGACAACTGTCCAAGTCATTCAGGACGCCCCAGGAAACGTACAACTGAGCTGGTCGAGAGCGTGAGAGAGTCAGTTCAGCAGAGTCCAAAACGCTCTGTGCGCAAGCGAAGTCAGTCCCTCGGTATATCCCGTGAGACTTGAAAGAGAGTGCCAGTAATAGATGTAAAGGCCTACCCATACAGAATACAGACGAAGCAGAACCTTACAGCCTCAGACAAGGAGCAGAGAAAGGCTATGCAGTCAAAATACTGGAGAAGATTCAGAAGACCCCAACTTTCCTTAAACTCCTTTGGACCTCAGATGAAGCTCACTTCCATCTTGAAGGAAAGGTAAAAAAATGTCTTCTGGGGGACATTCAGACCAAATGAGGTAGCCACCAAGCCCCTACACGCCCCCTAATGCATGGTATGGACTGCAATCACAGCCAAAGGCATCATCGGACCATTCTTCTTCCAGGAATCTGGCGCGACAGTGACAGTCACCAAGGAGCAGTATGATGAGGTCCTCAAAACCTTTAAGAGGGAGCTGAAGACCCTGTTCCCGTCGCTTATGGGGAGGTTTTGATTCCAGCAAGATGGAGCAAGCTCTCACACTTCAAACCTGCCCCGATATTGGCTGAAAGAGAACTTTGGTGGCCGTGTGATCAGTCTCAAGAGTGATTTTGAGTGGGCACCACACAGCCCAGACCTTAGCCCCCCAGATTTCTTTTTCTGGAGCGTACGCAGGGAGACCCATGACCATCACGGAACTCAAGGAAGCCATCAGGGAGGAGATCAGAGCCATTAGTCTTTCGGTTTGTAAGGACGTCATGGACAACATTGTGCTGCGTCTCAAGAAATGCACAGTTAAATGGAGGTCATCTCGAACCGTGCTCTAGAATAAAGAAGAAAAGTCCAAAGACTCATGTTTGGATATGATGTTTTTAAACACAATAAACTAGTTATCATCAAAGTTTCATTCAATCCTTGCAGAAAATTAAGAAATGAGGCCTTTTGAAAGTTGGGGCCCGTTTTGGGGGGGGGTTACCCTGTATGTATATGATTCTCCTCACTTGCTAAAGAGAGGCCTCTTACTCTCATGTAACTTTTTCACAGTCACCCCACTTTTCTTTTGCCATTACAAACATTGTCTTGCATATTTTCTTGTAATCAGTTTAAATCGAACGGATCACACAACACACATTTCCTCTCAATTGTCTCCAGATAAGTGATGCAGAGAACGCATCTGACATACACGTCCAATTCAACATCTAAGTCTATATGTTCTTCTCCTAACATCCCACCAGTCAGTCTACGCCCTCGCAATTTCAACGACACAACAAAATCATTGATCATTTTTGCATTCTAGCAACTTCATCCAATTATTATTAGTTGTACATACACCTTACATTCAACACTCCAAGATGATACATATTTTTAGACTACCATATTTTGGGTTGCGACCAGCAAGGTCCTTCAAGCCGAGGTGAGCTCATTAATCCATTCCATGTGATTTTATACAAGAAATTGGGTGGCCAACGCTATTTCTCTGCACATTTCAGACTTGAGTTTATTTTACCTTTTTCCAATACTACAAGTTGAAGAATAAAATTCTAGTTTTCACCCAACTTCATCTTTCTTGTTTTTTTTTTGTTCACTGAAGCGAGTGAAGCGTAAATTTCGACCCATATTACTGGTCAAAATTAATTTGATCCCCTTTTAGACATTAAAAAGTTTCCTGACCAATAAACTATACACTATCAGCATCACTTGCAATCTATTAAGATTTATCACATTTTTTTCAATTACGAAAAAAATGTTGATATTAATTTTACGTGAAAACTTTGTGGATTTCGATAATGCAATTGCAATCCTTCACTGGTCAAAATTATGCCCTCGAAGACGGATCAAATCAGGATATCACTTCCTCCCCCCGTCCCCTCCCTCCGTTAGGGATCTCGATATGTTTTGGACAACTATTATCTTATCTTATCTTTTTTAAAATGTAAGTACCTTGCAATTGATTCGACCATCATAACCTTTAGATGCCAAATCTCTTGGCTAACCTTTCCCCGTCAAACAGGCCAAAGACTCTTTTCTGAATGTTTTGTAAGAAATTTTATTCCGTTGCATTCAAATACCCCTAAATATCCAATTTCTCAAAGGCCCAAATGAACTTTGGCGAACCATTCAAATATACTGGAATAGACTTTATAGGGAGTCTTCGTCAAAACCTTAAATGATTAAAAAGTCAAAATGTGTTTTGTAATATTTGCATACCCTTACATGAGAGCCGTGCACAGTAAAATTGTGCTGGACTTGTCTACTTCCTAGTTTGTCAAAACATTTCAAAGATTTTCGAACCTCTATGAATCATCGACATGATTTATAGAGATAAGATTAAAACTTTTATAAAATGGGGCAAAGGTTCGCGGACGCGTTATCGTGTCATGTATTCCAAGCCCACGGCCACATGTTATCTAATAACATCACACGCCTTACGATTCCGATCTACTTAATTGAGGTGGGATGTTGATCCGAGTGACCAAATCTTGCCTGCATAAAACAATGGACCATTCCACTTCAAACTATTTTTACCTACTTTAATATCTTCCATTTAAAACGCCCATAATGGGTGTCCTATCACTTATTGTTCTTCTGTAAAGCACTTACTCCTAATTAGTTCCTCAAACGTCGTTCTAATTCTAATCTTAGCTTTAAAATGTCGGAAAAGGATAATCCTTTATGGACGCCTGACATCGATCTCTACGAGAAGCTGAACAAATATTTCCAGCGTCTCTCTGAAAAGGGCCAAAGCCTTAGAAAAAGAGTTTTTGGTACTCTTCGTACCGTCTAACTTTATAGGAACACTGTAGATATCTCTTTCAAAGCAACCCCTCCCCCCCAACCCGACGATTCGCTTGAAGAATGTGATTGATTTCTTTCTTATTCAAAGCCCTGTGAAAATGCAGCCATGTTGACAAATAAGGCGAATTCTAGGGCTTGTTCCGGTGGACGAAAACAAGGTCCGAGTAGTCAGATTGCTAAAATGGAAAGGAGAAATGCTTCGATACCCTATTAAACACCTATATCCGCTCTAGCTATCTATGACCCAGTCTGGATCTCAAGATACGAACCCGTATCCTGTGAATTCTGACATGGAACAGGATCCGGAAATCTCTGATGAGGGTCTCCGTTCCTGAAGGATTTGATCCTCCTGGTGAGATTTCCCATTGCTTCGCACGTCCTAGATTTTTAGCCACCCTTCAGGCCAAAGAGAGGCTATCGAATTTCATTCATTAGTTTTAAGTTTTATTCTTAAGTTAAAGTCTTTATAAAAACAAAAAATAATATTTTAGTTGCAATAGTTTTACCCTTAAAACCTGTTTACCGTTAATTTCTTTTATATTTCAAAGTTTTTTCTAACAGGGAATGTTGTTAAAATTATATATTTTCTACTAATAGATTCCCCCTTTTCCTCCTTCTTCTACCTTCATTTCATCTGTTTACCCTCTCTATCTGTCTATTTTAACATGTGTGTCTTCGAGTTTTCATTTCAGTACCCCGGACTTTTGAAGATCGATTTATGCTATTTTTTCAAGTTTTATCAGTGAGTGGCACTGGTCGTTCGTGGCTCCCTGGACCTGTGGGTGCTGGGTTATTTTTCCCTCACTATGAGCACAGCCATACGACGCTCCCTCCTCCTCTTAAGGATGAGAGTGGGGCGTGAGGTCCGCCTTTTCTTCACTTTAGAGGGAGGCTTTGAGGAAACAAATTGGCCTATATTCCCATCTCCCTCTTTCTGGGAATCTCTGCTCGCTGCCTCCACTCGGCTTGGTCTGCTCGGTTTTCTCTGAGTTTTGTATTTGTTATAGTAGCAAGTGCGACTAAAGACGAGGTGATTGCCTAACCTATATGCACAGATAATTCAATCGGGGAAGGTGAGTATTCATATTTCTGTTGTCAGATGTATTCATTCATTTAAACATTCCGAATAATTTCATAGTATATTGAGAGAGTACGATCGAGTTTGGGCTGTGGACATCTTATTATAGCTAGAACTTCCAAAAGCCTTCGATAAAGCGCCCCACCGCAAGTTGATGATTAAAATCCGCGCCGTCAGCATTACCGGAAAGGTAGCTACATTGGATTGCTGGTTAAGGGACCAGAGGCAGCGGATGAAGGTCAGAGGGGCAGCATCGAGGTGGGTCCCAGTGACCAGCGGAGTGACCCAGGCTTCGTCATCGCTCCACTGCTGTTCATTGTCTGCATCAACGATATAGACCAAGGACTGCCATGCACGATAGCAAAGTTCGCGGACGATACCAAGGGATTAGCTCGCGCGAAGAAGTAGAACGCTTGGAGACAGCCTTTGCAGCTTAGGTGAGTGGTTCGAGATGTGGCAGATGTCATTCAACATTGACAAGTGCAAGGTGCTGCACATCGGTCACCCCAACCCTCGCGAAGACTACTACTTGTTAGATAGGCCTCTGGAGGAGACCGAACTAGAGAAAGATTTAAGCGTGCAAAACAGCAGCGACATGAAGTTCTCTAGGCAGTGCGCCGAATTAGAGAAAAAGGGTTCAGAGACTTGTGGTAGATAAAGAGACAATTTCGTTTCCGAAACAAGGAGATTGTGCTCACCATGTAAAACTCTCTAGTACGGCCGCACCTTGAGTACGCCGTACAATTCTGGTCACAATCATTGTGTAAAGACATTGAACGGGTAGAAAAAGTTCAGGCTAGGGCCATCAAACTGATCCCGTCACTTAGGTACAAAGGATACCGATGCCGACTACGAGAATTAGGGCTGTTCTTCCTGGGGATGCGCCGTATACGTGGTTAATAATCGAAACTTATAAAATTATAAGGGAAGTCGAAAACGTGGACTACATGAAGTTGTTCACATTAAATATGAATGCCACGAGAAACGACGGTTACAAGTTAGATCTACCCAGAATTAGGACTAGCGTTTGCAGTACAATATCGTACTGCAATATCTGACAGATGGAACCATCATCCAGCGGAGGTGGTGAACAATTCAACAGTTAACAGTTCAAGTCTCGGCTGGATAAAATATTGCCCGAGTGAGAATAGACAATCGAAAACTGAGAAATATTTCAGCTATTCTGTCAAAATTCATAGGTAGGCTCATTTTTCAACATTCATAGGTCACTCTTCAATTTCTATACTGCAATACTGCGGGGGAAGAGCCTTAATTTTTTTTCTATACATTCCTTCATACTTATTATGTTAGACCTTCCTATACGGCGCCTCCTCGGTATGGTTCCCAAGAACTTATGAGGTGCACTCTCTCTCTAACTCTCTCATACACATACACACTCTCTCACATACACACACACCCTCTATTTCACATGCACAAACATACACTCTCTCTCATACACACATACACTCTTTCTCCCATACATGCACACACTCTCTCACATACACACGCACTCTCTTCCATACGCACAAACATACACACTCTTTCTCACACACATACACTCTCTGTCCAATACATACACACACTCTCTCCCATACACATACACTATATTTCACACGCACGAACATACACTCTCTCACACTCACCCTCTCTCCCTCATACATACATATACTCTCTTGCATACACACACACTCTCTCATACACATACTCATACACTCTCTCTCACTCACACTCTATATCTCTTTCTCTCATACACACACATACACTATCTTTTACACGCACACATATACACTCTCTCTCTCACATACAGACACTCTCTCACATACACACACACAATCTCTTTCACATGCATACACTTTTTCTCACACACATACAATCTCTCTCTCTCTCACACACATACACTCTCTCTCATATACACATACACACACTCTATCTCTCTCTTATCTGTTCGATTCTTATTTCCTGGAAGCAGAACTAACATCATGTTAGTAGTAGTTTCTGAGCGAGCAATCGCGTTCTCAGTTCGTACATCTGATACTCTATCCATTTTTAAAGGAGACTTAAGTTTGGTGTAGCAAATCACCCTCATTCCCCCAGTCTGAACCCTCTCATTGTTACCATCCGTTCTGCCTATCAATTTTCCCTCGCAAATGGATGTAAATTTATATTAATGGTCGGTGTGTTTATAGGAATTTCTTTTGGGAGCTTTTTAACTAATCTCCCCCCCGCCTAAACATTGGCTGATTTGCATTCTTTCTTTTGATACGAGACCTTTGTTACTCTTCTGGTTCGTTCCATTCATGAGAGTTTTTTGTTTCGTTTTTTTTTTGTCTCACTCCTTAGCATAGTCTTTCTTTTCATACTAGACCTTTCTTTTTTCTTTTATTTTGTTTGCCCCGCCCCTCAATTCTCTTATTTTGAGTGTAATCGCTGTATAAGGTACCGGTTTTGCCTTCTTTCCCAGTAATTTGTTCATCAATAAGAGCTACAAGAGGTGTAGTCAGTGAATAGTTGTGAATGCCACGGAATAGTCGGAACTCCGTTCGTGCTACGGACCAAATTTACGAGATGGATCGTTGCGGAATTCCATTGGAGTCATTCTCTCGGCCCTGAAACGGAGTGATCGACACGGGAAAAATCAGCAAGTATTATTATTATTTACAAGTATCATTTATGTATTATTATTTTCTTGTACTCGAGTGAAAACCGATGTTTGTATGTTTAAGCCTCTGTGTTCGCTTGTGTCAACGCTGTATGTTTGAAAGAAACCATCACTTGTCAGAGGGTCAGTGAATTTTGGTGCCTTATCATCATTGATATAATAAACTTTTTTATCCTATTTATGTTTTCCCTCTAACTTTTTTTCTTTCAAAGCTCTAAGCTCTCCCCACCATATTTTTTAAAGCAAATTTCTTTCTGTCAGCAAACTTTCCCCCATCGGACGCGCACCAGCAAACCATGAATGGTTATCACAAAAATCCGTACCTCCTCTCAAATAATTATCCCGCTCCTTTTCTTAAACCGAGATACAACCTCAAATTCCCCCTCCCCCGCCCCCGAGATACAAATCGCCGCTGCCCTCAATCGCGCCCATTAATAGAGGCAAAAGCGCTTCCCGCCGATCCACTTCGTACTATGTTTACAATCGAGAGAACTCCGCCTTAACGCGATTCCTCGGAAGCGACAGGTGTCCCGGCGTCAGCTTCCCTTCATCGCCTTTTATTTGTTTAACTTCTTAACAATATTTAGAGAGGTAATGGCCCGTCAGGGGGAGGCGAGGAGAAGTAATTGGCGACGTGACATGTCCGGGAATCGAACGAACTACAACGAGCGAGGAAGATACCTTTTAAACCACTCATAAACAAGAGAGAAAGGAATAGTAACCATAAAGCCATGAAGGAGTTTATGTAATGGTGGCAGGAACGTTTTAAACTAGAAGCTGAGACACTCTTCGTTCAGGGTCCTTATTAAATAAATAACTAAGTGGCAATTGCAGATTACGGGGGTCAAAAGATGGTGTCTCAATCATCTAAAACCCTCCTTTGACTAACCAATTAGTCAGTTTTCTCGATTGCAATCTTTCATGCCTTCAGTAAAACTTGACTTCGGGTAGCAAAAGTACCTGCCTACTTAACCCATCGCACTGTCTCTTGTGAATATACATGTACGATGTTTCACACGGACTAAACTTGTTTTTTGTTCGTGCAATCTCGGCAACTAGCACTGTCCGATGGCTATCGCAGTGGGGGATTATAGTTAACGTGGGGTTCGGAATACGAGTCGTTATAAGACACGGCACCGCCTCAATGTCAACTTGACTGAACTCTGTTTCCTATCCCACGACTAACCATACCCAACTAAAAGGGAAAACCAACGATGGCATAGGCGTGAGGAGGTTTGTGCGTTAAGGTCTGTAAATAATTAATGAAAATACAGTAAATATCTATGAAAGGCATTTAGTCGAGCAGTTTCAAGAGGAGACTACTTAAAACTTTGAGGAACAGGAGGACGAACAACATTTCAGCACCTGCCCAGCTCCATAATTAGACATCGCCTTCCGAGCACTGGGGCAGGGAGGATACGAATATTCATATATCGGTTACATTGCACCATGGTTGCTTATTTTTACAGCTACCATCTCTATGTGGTGGTGAATATCATCAGGTAACTCGTATGGTCGTTTACGATAGAATTTGAAATCATTCTTTAGAGTTTCGTCTGGATTTGATGTAAATTTGGCCTCCAATCAAAGAGGAATAGGGCAGAATGTGCAAGAAAAATAACACACACACAGACACACACACAAAGACTTATATATACAAGAGAAGACTGAATAATGACACCTATATGTATGTGCACAAGGTAGGGAAGATTATATTAGACTGTTAAGAAATTAATTTTATTTTTAAAATATAAAAAAATGCTTCTTAAAGTTGATTAAATTGTTCCAAGTTTGTTTAAAAATAACTGCAGTAATGGCCAGATCGTTTTGGCTTAAACAAGGTCAACACACTTAAGTCGCGTGTTCTCAATTATTCTGACTTATGACCTTATGACTTCATGACCTTCAAAACTTTCAACAAGTGAGGCAATCCGACCCATATTTAGTTTTATTTTTATAATTCTCGTACTAACCTTGGTAGGACCTTAACAATTATATTATTCAAAAGAAAATGTTAAATAACATAAGGGTTTCAAATTTCTTTAGAATCGACCGAATAGTTACGATGTTATTGCCAAAAAACTCATTTACAAGTAAAACGGTTACCATCCGACCGACGACCTACGGACCGTCATGTGCACACGACCAAAAAATGGTGTTTGGGTTCGACATGAACTGCCTCAAGGATAACATTTACGTGTGAAAATGGTTTTATCTCTATCAATACTCATTTCTGGACAGAATTGTTACGGGAGAAGAAAGAGAGGGATCTTTACTGGAGCATTCAGTACAAAAACAATCGATGGGTTGATCGCAAACAAACCCCCATTCCCACACCGAGACGTGGTCCCCAACAGCAGAAGGTTATGTTTTCATTTGGTGTGATGTGGAAGGAATTGTTCATTATGAGCCCCATATTACTAAACAAACACTATGGACCTATGTCTATGTTCACAATGGCACGTTTAAATAAGTCTCTTGAATAAAGACATTCCCCACTCGTCAAAGGGTGTACTCCTCTTTCATTGGTCAAAGGGTGTACTCCTCTTTCATTGGTCATAGGGTGTACTCCTCTTTCATTGGTCAAAGTGTGTACTCCTCTTTCATTGGTCCAAGGGTGTACTCCTCTCTCATTGCAATACACTTTTCCAGGCGACACATTTAAGCCAATCAAGAATTATTGCGTTCGGTTGGAAGTTCTTCTTCATCTTTCATCATTCACAGGAGATTAATTCTGCATAACACCACCTAAATGGCTCAATTTACTCTGCTATGAAGGGAGGAATGGATATAAAATCCTATATTTCATCAAAACCTTAGGAATTCTTTAAGAAAAGCATCCCCTGTTTAATTAAACGATGGACATTCAATAAGAATAAAAACTACTTAGCTAAACAAATGTATCTTTTCGTATATTAAAAATTATTCTATTTCCTTGTATTAACAAGTCACTATAATGAAAGGCTCAAAAGCAACGCGTATCTAACAGTAGAAATATAGAGGGGACTATAATGTGAGGCGGGGGGGAGGCTAAAGAACGCCGGGACTCTCAAAAAAATACTCTCAAGGAAAATTTAAAAAAGAGCTGACGTCATCGTAGAAACAATAGCGTGGCGGCAAAATCTCAGAGAGATTAAATTTCCTCTCTTCAATCTCGTCATGTTTACTGGATTTTTTAAAACCGGTTTTTTTTTTTAACTCAGGAGGCCGAACACACAGGGGGCAAAGCGGAAGGATGGGGTAGGTAGGGGAGAATCAGATAAGCTTATTGAAATTGTTAGAATAAAAGATAGTGAACGCGGAGTGCTGATTTTACAGCTGGGAGATTGTGGATCTAATGAGATCAATTCACTTCACGGGAAAATGAGTGAAAGAGATTGGGAAATAATTGGAGGCCCTGAAAATAGGAAGGAATATGTTGTTTCAGTAAGGAAAAGGGACAAGGAGATTCCCGGGAAAGGTGAGTAGTCGTGAGAAAATATTAAATGTAATAACATACGGGAATGGACGTCATCAGCCTTAAATTATGGGAAGGGGCTGAGGATTAGTACAAATAGGTACATATCGAAGAGCGCAGAGACTCGAATGGACTTAAACCGTTTTTGCTCCTGGTAAAAAAAGCAAATACTGGTCAAAATGTGAAATGAAGAACTGAGAGGAAGGAATCATACTAGGTTCGAGCTAAAGACTTGTAAAAATGAGAAATAGCAACAATTTGCACAACACTGGTCACAATTAACAAATGCAAAGAGCAAATGTGTTTAAATTTGCAAATCTTGGATAAATCATTCGTAGACATGTTTAGATGTGGCTGAAAACCACACTTCTCGACACACCTTGACTCTTCTTACCTGCTTCTGACAGGTACTGAATGGGGCCAGATTCAGTAGAATCGTGCACTTATCAGGTCTATAGTGACCCCAGATGTTTCCGATTTTGGTTATTAGAGCTTTCTTTCACGCATTTTGACTCTCTGAATTTCAGGATTTGGGATTGTGAATCTTTTTAGAACCTTTCTTGGATGATTTTTTCGCCCCAATTTTGTCCCTTTTTTGTAGGTAAATACTAAATTAATCGTACTGTAGTGAGAGTTGTCCTTTTGGATTCCTATTTTGTCAACAATAATAAAAAAAAAACAAGCAACAAAGACTAAATAAAATACAGGCTAGAGAAAAGGACATAAACCAACCCAAAATTATAACATCAAAACTTTGGAGTTATGTAGGATTTTTCCTTTTCTCTCTTCCCTCACCAGTCTTCAGACCCCGCGCAGTGCCACGAGAATCCCTTCATCGGGGGTGCATCCAAGTGTAAAATTACTTTCCCCACTTCATTGGTTCTGGTGCCGCCCATTTTGACCTGACCTTTGCGTTACCTGACCCCTTTTCCCTCTTGACGGAGAGCATACCGCCTGACGTCCGTCTTTAGCACCTCCGCCGGGCAGCGACGGAATAACACTCAAATTTCGACAACCCCAAAACGACTAAACGCTACTTTGATGACGTCCGGGGATGTTGTACACACCCGCGAAGGTGTACACTTATGCTGTACAATCACATATGGAAGAGCTTAGAGAGGAAAGGAGGTTCAAGTTTAACTGTATTTACCTACCTGTTCCAGGAGTATTTGATATAGGTCCATCGGACTAAATCTATCTCTCATTACTTTCAGGTTATTCATCCCTTTGACCCTCATTATCCCCCCCCCCATTTTACTGTATTAGGATATACGTACACACACCATCATCACACAGGGCACCACTTTATTCCTGGGTTTTTATTTTAAATTAGCCTGAAGATGAAAACTTGAAGAAGCGAGTGAAAATAAACAAGGAGAAACGAAAAGAGGGTATAACGAAAGAAGAACGAGGGGAAATCTACCGGTCGAAAATATAACTCTAACAATGAAGTACATGGTAAAGCAAAGTGTAATAATGTAGGCAGTGAATTTATGAGTTAGTATAGCAATGAGTAGCTCTTCACCCATGCCAAACAATTAATACACTTCTTTAGGGGGCTGTTATATTGGTCTATTGGTTACAGTTACTAGCCCGATGCAGTATGAAGAAGGCTACTCAGTGAGTAGCAGCAATGAAGGAGCTGAACATTTAAGAGGAACGCATTTTTGTGCTCATCCTTGTTCCTTTGAGCATGCCCACCCACCCTACCCAAATTGGGTAATATTCGCACTTATGGGTACGTGTGTACTACCAAAGATTTGTCCCTGGAGGTTAATAAATGACCCCCGTTTGGTATAGAACTCTAAGTCATCTTCGATCTCTCCTCCAAACTATTGATAGGGGTTTTCTTCTTTTTTTCTTTACCTTCTTTCCTTCCTCCCCCTCTAAGTGGCCATTCATCTCCTTTTCTTCCTTGCCTGTATAGAGTTCAAGTTCGTACTTAGGAGTTCTTGGGCTCTTTCGTTCGAACTTGTTCTTGGAGATGTAGGAGAGAACCTCCTACATTTAATATTTAGGTTTTGCGAGGTTTGCAAAGTCAAACTTTGTCACTCTCGACCTTCTTCATTATTCTTCCTCTTTCTATTTATCCTCATTTTTCCTTCAAGTTTATCCGTTATTTATTCTTCAGCGAGGGACGATGCCTCGGTCGGTTACACTCGTTTCGTTTCTCAATTAAAAAACCAAAAAACAGACAGTTTTTCTAATTAATTAAACACACTGAAATGACCCCCGCCATTTGTTGTCGGCGCATCGACCTCTGTCGACCGATGCATTCGAGGTCGTTCGAGGTCGGGACCCGTAACCCCACAGTTGATCCATTTACTCCCTTCGTTGACGGAGTCAATCGTCAAAGGGAGTCGGTGCCTTAAAAGGATTTCTGGTTACCCACGTGCGCCATGTCAAGTGGGGGTCAGGTTGTAACAAGAATTGCGGTCTCTCCTCTGGAAATTTATGGGGTGTTGATGTCCTTTACTCCTATAGTATTTGGATTCAAGAGTCCATGCCTATTCATGGAAGCTCTCTCATAGCGACAAGCCTATTATGGAGAGATGGGTTCAGCTTTACAATTAAGTTCTAGATTTGGACGTCTTGGAGGGAAGGTCCGGGATGGTGTAGATGGTACGTGAACCCATTAGAGGAAATGTCCGTTCACTCCTGGGTGGAATTCGAACTACGAGTCTTAAAAGACCACTAAACTCAAAGAGTGGGGACTATACGGAAACCACTCGTCATGAAACTATCAAGAGAAACAAGAGCAAGGATCAACCAAGCTCTTCTCTCCCCTTCTAAATATACGACTGAAAAAAAGAGGATTAAGACGATGCGGGTTGCAATCACCAGGTACAAGGCTTTTGAAGACTTCCCTCCAAAAATTTCAGTTTTGCTGTGTATTGACATTTTTAATCGAACCCATTCACGGGGTTTGAGTTCGTATCTATGGGTCCTTGTGGGTTTTATTCGAACTTGTTCCTTGTTATTGGGAACTTTGACTTTATCACACCATGCTATCTATATAACGTTTGGCACAGTAGTTCTTTACTTATCGCTATCCTTTATTTTTTAGCAATTAGTTTCCTTTCTATATATTCATCGTTTGGTTACATCGACCTCTGTCGACCGATGCATCAATGGTTGACCCTTTTTCCCTCGTTGGATTATATGAGATTTTGTTTTAACAATTGACAAAATCTCTCATCGATGGCACCTGGCGAGTGCCACTACCTTCAAAGGTCCTTCCTCGTGCGGTAAAAAAGGACAGACGCAGGAGAGCTGTGCCCATTTCCCTAGGGACCCTTAGTACTCGCCTTATGAATCTTCCAAATAAAGGGGGGGGGGCTACAAATAGATCTGGTTCGAACTAACATATAGCATTAGTCCTTAAAGTTAAAATGATTAAATAAAAAAATATTCGAAAAGAGTATATTTTATAACAGCCCGAGAGTCACGGGGGTTGACCACTGAACCACGATGAACTAGAAGGAAACGCAAACTGAGCTCTGCTAAGAGCTTCGAAGAAAGACATGCCATATTAATGGCCACAGGTATTTTACTCGTCTCCCATCCACACTCGTGTAGTAGATAAAGGTGGAGGAGAAGTTTGCCAATTACGAGGGCGCGCTATTATACCTTACCGAATTTATATATATATATATATATATATATATATATATATATATATATATATATATATATATATATATATAAATATATAAATATATAAATATATATATATATATATATATATATATATATATATATATATATATATATATATATATATATATCATGGACGCGAGAGAAGGATGAAATGAATCAGTCATACCGCAAAGAAAGAGAAGTTAAACGGAATAACTTTTCTTCGGAAAAATGTTTTTCCTAATTGCGAAAAAATCCGTGCATGAGTGGGATCGAACCAAGCACACTGAGGCAGCGAGCAGCCACGAGTAACCGCTTAGATAGCTGAGTGGTCTAATAGATTGGTACTTTAGCTGGGATCAAAGCGGTTGCTCGCTGCCTCAGTGTGCTTGATTCAATCCCACCCATGCACGGATTTTTTCGCAATTAAGAAAAACATTTTTCCGAAGAAATGTTATTCCGTTTATCTTGTTTTTCTTTGTGGTATGACGGATTCATAGGTTCTTTATAACAATCACATTCTCAGTATACGACTGAAGAAGGTATGATAAACTACATACCGAAACTAGTCTCGCAAATTAAACTTTTGGCTCCTATACAGTGGTTTCACTATCATATACCATAACTCGCCATTGAGTTATTTTACTTATATATATATATATATATATATATATATATATATATATATATATATATATATATATATATATATATATATATATATATATATTAATGTGGGTGGGGGGTAGAAGCTCAGCAGGGTTTACTTTTTTGCACACCCTCCCTAACCTTCCTTTCAGTGATTGGCCGCACCTGGTGGCAGCAAATTTTTACGAAGAATTCTCTTACGATTTGGGATTTGCTTTAGCGTTTTCCTCTTCAGAAAGGAAACTGTTTACATGTTTCGCTTTAACGGGTGTTCGCCGCTTCTCCAAATCCTTTCGTTTGTTTGTTTGAAGATACCTTTATAGGTTAGCCGAACGAAGGCGGGGTTTAATCCGGCAACGGTGTGATTCTG
Source organism: Ceratothoa steindachneri (assembly GCA_963969495.1). Classification (NCBI taxonomy): domain Eukaryota; kingdom Metazoa; phylum Arthropoda; class Malacostraca; order Isopoda; family Cymothoidae; genus Ceratothoa; species Ceratothoa steindachneri. The sequence continues at coordinate 49,688,107 of OZ018329.1, forward strand.
CATCAAAGAACTGAGGGCAGAAAAATTAACGTCATATACATATGTAGTTTGTCTCACTAAATTTGCTAAAAAGAATGGGGAAATGGCCCTCACCGAAAAATGACTGAGAAGAATAAATATGCGAAAGAATAAATAGATGGATAGAGGAACAAGACGATTGATAAATGGTTGGATGGGAAGTTACTAAAAGAAGCCTTGTCAAATCCCTAGATGCTTTAGAGAGTAGCAAAATATGGTGTTGCTAACCAAACTCGATGACACACTTTTGGGTGTAAAAATTTGAGAGGCAGGTGTAAAGTATTCCTTGTTCGGATAAGTTCCTGGGAGTTTGTAATAAAACCTCCTGCCCTTACTAATTAGCGTTGATGAGCATTACCATTGTCATCTTTTTCATCATTGATTATTTAAATGGTCTTTGTCTTTTTCTCGTTTCTTTCTTGTGGCTCCGACATTTTTGATGGCGCCAAATGTAACGAGAGCGGCGACGCACAGAACTAATCTGAATAGGACATGTTGATTGCGGAGGAGAATGAGCTGTTGTTGCTGGTTGATGGCGATCGCTGAATTGGGTGTAATATAGGTAATCCAAAGAGCAACGAGGGGCAAAGCGAGAGAGGGATCGACAGAGGTGTATCAGGCTTTCCAACTAGCAGTGCGAGTTGGAGCGAGGAGAGAGAGAGCTTGCAAAATTCTACTCTCTAAAGGTAAACAAGGTCAACATATCTAAGTCGCGTGCTTTCAATTATTTCAATAATTTTGAAAGAAAAAAATTAAAAAGCGTATTAGCAATTAACAAACATATCATCTGACCTTAGAACCTTCAAAATTTTCAAAACTCATTCAAAAATAAAATGGTTACCATACTACCGACCGAGCTACGAACCAACGTAGTAACTTAGAATCGTGTGCACGCGACTAAAAAGTCCTTACTAAAATGTATACAACACCCCTTATATATTTCCGAAACCCGCTGGACCTCCGGGTCTTTACTCCAGTGACCTTTCGAATTGTCGAACGGGAAACATCTGAGGTAAAATGGCTTTGGTATTGTCAGAGTTTATTCATTAAGAGAGATCGATTGAGCGAGTCTAGAGCAAGCAAGCTAATCTAGGAGCTGCTCCCTCGACGTTCGAGGGATGTGGAAGGCTTAATCCCGCGGTGGTTGGACGCAAAACCCTTGGGATAAAACTATTCAACTAAATTTGATTTGCTCAGATAAACATCTCACGGAAATAAACATAGCGGCGAACTGATCAAAATATCTTTCTTGTCCAATAATATAGGGTGCGGCAGAACCGATTGAGCAGTTTTAAGGAGTTATAAAAAAGCAAGGGGGGTATATAGAGATGGTACACCCTATTTGGGGGGTACATTCCCGAGGGGAGCCCTGGGGGGCTTTGCCCAGGGGAGCGAGCCATTCCTCGGAAACCGGCAAGGGGACACCTCCCTCCCCCTGAGCATTGACTCCTCAAAACTGCTCAATCGGTTCTGCCGCACCCTGTAGAAGCAGTATTGCGAAAGGCATTTTCAGCTCGCATCTTACTTGCGTCAAGATATGCAAAGCTGAGGTCAGGAAACTGCCCATCCTAGTTCGGGGGGGGGGGGGCTCATTCGGTGCTCTGAAATCATAGCTTACAGATTGAAGGATGGAAAGAGGATGAAATGGAAGATTAACTCTTTACCCTTCATGCCACGGACCATGAAATAGCCAAGGATCCTCTGAACCCCAACTTGGGGTTATTTCTGCTTTTAGTAAAACTCCCTTCACCATAAAATTCTTGAGATTCATAATCAAATTGCTGAAGTCTCGAGTGAACATGTACGAAGAGAGGTAGATAGCCCGAGTGGCCAAATAAGAAGACGACGCACAACTCTCCGCCTCTTACAACTTTCTGCACCAAGGGTGTCTCCTTACGAGAAATACCCTCAAATTAATAGGGATTATAGAATGAGAAACACTCCACTTACGAAATCGAAACTCATACCAAGAGCGACCAATCGGATAATTGCTGTGTCATTGCCTGAAAGCAGCCCGGACTCTCAGACAGAAGAGGACGTGAAACTGGGACGCCCTGGCAACACGCTGTTGCGAAGGCAGGGGCAGATTAAGGCATGAGCTTGAGGGGCTGTGCAACCCAGGGGCCTCCACCAGCTGGATGACCTCTAGACATTAAGGGAAAAGATATTTTATTTGTGAAACCAGAATCAAAGTATTTAAATTATCTCTTTAAAAGGAGATTAAATAATATATTTTATTCAATCATTAGCAGTAATCATAAGGCAGAAAATAGGACCTACTCCTTAGCCTACATCATAGCGCGGTTTATGACTTCATAACTTTATTATATGAAAACGGTTTTGTTGGTTCCCGACAAACGCGTTCTCTTTAAAGGTATTTTTGTTATTGTTTTGGGTAAGACATTGGTCTTCGCAGTCCAAAGTGAAGCATGTACTCCGATTGGCAATGAGTTCGACTCCGGCAAGAGCGGACACAAACGTCAGCACACGTCGAGATCTGGCTACCGACTGGTGGACGCGCTGTGCTCAGCTCTGTATTCGGGTGGGTAGATCTTACACTTCCATAACCAATTACAACACGGCTTTCTTTCCTCTCCTATCTTCACTGCAGAACACACACACACACACACTCTGTTCCAAGGAATCCTGCCGATGGGTATTTATATCTACATACCTCTGACGCGGAACAGGTATCCCCCCCTCTCCCCTGGGCCCGATGAAGGTTCTACCTGAACGCCGATTAGTGTCAAAACATAATACTTCCTGGCACCTCTCCCCTAAGACCAGCCCCTGATGTCCTAGGGGTCACTAGCGATTGTCATACTGACCTTTGTCTATTTCGGGATCCGCCTCGATAAAGGCAGGTTGGCAAATAGTACACTTGCAAACGACGTTCAACAACTTACAATTTAATGATGTTTGGAAGAAGTTTGTTTCCAAGAAATTATGCGATGGAAATATTTGAATTTTAATTGTAGTTGGAAATAACTATGATTTATTTGATTTTTTCCCTTTGGAAGATATCCCTGGGGGTCTCAACGTATCTATAGTACAGGGTGCTACAAAAATCTTAATCCTGTTTGTGCAAAGGAGGTCCAGGCCTCTATTTCCTCTCCTCATTTCCTTTCGTCGCCTCCACACGCTGTCCAACAGTTGCTATTCATCCCAGCTGCTTGAAAGGACATTGAATGAGTGCAGCTGACACCCCCCCTCCCGCCCCACTTGAGGGCACATAGGTAAGGAGAGACGTATCCTGCAAATTCATTATTATTATTATTATTATTAAAACTAAGAAGCGAAACCAACGAGAGTATCTTAAACGGACAGTCTGTGAAAATGTGTAATTAAAGGCACATAACCGGAGTAATCTAAAGGGGAGACTACTTGGAGCAGACGGCGTCCAACACTCCTGAGTTCTGATCTTGCCCAATTTCTAAAATTATGGAAGATCTTTCTCCCCAACGTTTGAGGTAAGGAAGGCACGCAATCCCCTTAGATGGCGCCACCTGGGGATGAGGTGAGGTTAGGGTGTGTGGGGGGGGGCGGGGAGGGATGTGTTGATTTCCCCTGCCTCGCGTCACTCTTTCAGGAGTGGGAAAGGATGCTCGCGAGGGACACCACAACCACGGGCTGCCCAAGGAGTTGGTCAATTTAAGTGGAAAAGGAAATTGGCTCTGACCAACGGGAAATGGAAAAACGAAATGAGAACAGAGGGGAAAACTGGTCAGAAAGGATAATAGTAATGATAAAAGAATTGAGAATACAGATTAGTGTAACCTTTGTCAATTTTAAATCGGCTAGGAAGACTCCTGGCGGAGGTTACAGGAACAATTTTGGATAAAAATCTAGTGTAAGGGAGGAGTTAATTAAGGGCAGCATTGATACAGTTTCGGCGTTTAAATTAGCGATGTAATTATGCTCGCTGTAGGGTCTCATTGATATGCTCGTTGCAGGTCCTCATTGCTATGTTCACTGCAGGGTATCATTGATATGCTCGTTGCAGGGCTTCATTAATGCCTTCCTCGCCTCGGGACACATTCGCCGTCTTCAGTCACATCAGAATTGCCTATGGTTCTTGTGGCTTCAAGCACATTAAACAGAAAAAAAATAAACAAACATCAGCAACTACCAAAGGAGACGCCCCTTTACCAGGGTTCCTCATTTATCTTTATTGTGTTTAGTCTGGAAACTTACTATTTGACTGTTTATCCGTTTTTCCAAGTTGAATTAAGGGACGATCACGAGTGAGGCAGAAGACGACGAAAGAAGAAACATATTAGACAAGACTTGAATAAATACACCCCATTCCCTGTAACCATCTACTTGGAGCTCTCGTCAGCGGAATCAACCCTCACACCGAAGTAGCGCGGGATCGATTCCCGACGAAACTGGACACACAAACTGGCTGCTCGTATGGAGCGACTGCCAATCGGCGGGGCGCCGAGTCTGACACACGTGGGCAGGCAGTTCTATCCGCATATGTCATCACACAAAAACGCCATCTCTTTCACCCCTTCGTTCACATGCAAATGACTCTTCCGCCTATAGAATCCGCTGATAGGGTTTCGTAATCCTCACTCGCTCGGTGTGGTGCGGGTGGCTTTCGCTTGAGCCACGAAGGATACTCACACTCGCTGGTTATGGCAAAATACGGTACTACTTTTCACCTTGCTCCTCCATGCCTTCCTAAAACGAGGACCGACATTTGGCGTCCACGGGCTTGCCAGTAATTGTCTTGTTGATCTTTATGCGAATTTCATTATCCGATCCGGGAGCCTCGCTCCCGGGTGAATGTGAGAATGGCAAGTTTACAATCGTTTGTTCATTTTGTTTTCATCTCCACCTTTTATAGTTTCCTTTTTCCATCATTATCACTTTTCCTTTTGAGCTTTTTTATAGTTTCATTCCGTTAATTTTGGGGGAAGGCCATATTTAATTTCGTGTAATCATATCTTATTAGGTCATCTCAAGTAATGCAGCATTTTTTTCATGTTTATCATTATTTTGGGGATAGAAATCAAACAACTCTTTGAGTTATTTATATTTAAATTAGTATTTATTATTAATTTAATAAGTAATATAATTTCCATCAGTTTCTACCACTAGTCTCCATCTTTCTATTAACTTTTCGATACCATATTTGTAAAACTCGTTTGACTAAGAAAAAAAACAAATTCGGATCAATTATAGATTCCCCCCCCCCCAGATGTGCTTGCGGTGGAGTACAATTGATCGTTGTTGAGGTGAATATTCTATGGTTGATCATGGATCGTAATACTAATTACCTAGTTAAAAAAAAACAGTTAATAGTAGATATAGTTAATGATGAGTGGTTAAAACAGGTTATTCCTTGAGGCATATCATAGGTTACAAAGTGAAGAGGATTTCGACATCCCTAAATACTCACTCTTTTCGTGTCTACTGTGAAGATCTGTTGTAAATCCTAACTATAGGTATTCTTCTCACCCATGGGTTGTAATACTTTTCAAGTGAGAGGATTCTTTTCCTATGATTAACTGATTAAAACAACATGGACTTTTAAAACGTGAGGTTGATTGCGCAATTTACCATCAGAGAATGAACTGTACGAAATATGCAAAAACAAAGGATGATTATGCATAGAAATTTCAAGTGAAAGACTGCTCAAAATACAAGTCAGCATTGTCAATACGGACCGGATTCTTTTTTGCAAAGTCAAATTTGTCATTACAGATGTGGGTCCACGCTATTTATTTATGGATTCAAAATACTGGAGAAAAAGCTGCATCCAAACAGTTATTAAATATTTCCGAGAATACCACGGTGGACTGCTACGAATTTTTTTCTTGAAGTACCAACTACTTCAGAGCGAGTCCTAATATTTCTTTAGGAGATCTCAGAGTTGCTATAACAGTGAACGAAGCTTGCTTTTCTCACAAGCCAAAGTACCATCCGAAAGGGAACCTCTTTTGGCATTATGGGCTTTAGGTTTAGTTGACACCGATGTAACTCGTGCGGTTGGCTACATCAAGATCGTGGATCGAAAAAGAGATGCAGCTACACGTTTGCCCATTGTGAAAACAGTTGTGCAACCTTGGTCTATCATTCACACCGACGAATGGAGATCCTGACGAAATTTTCAAGGTCTTGGATTCGTTCACAGAACCGTCAACCATTCAGTGAACTTTGTCGACCCGGTGAATGGCGTCCATACCCAACATATTGAGTCATATTGGAACAAGCACAAGGCTCAAACTAAGAAAATGCATGGCACCAGAGGAAGTTTTTGAATTATTACATACAAGAATTTATGTAAAGATTGTTTTGCCTTAAATGGCTTTGAAAATTAGTGTCAACACATTGCTTTGCAATATCCTTAATAATTATTTTTTTCTCGCGCATACATTGCTTTCACTAAATTTGTTCTTCACTATAATTATATTGTTACATTTTTTTTATTTAAACATTTGTATTGGGGTCGAAATTATACAATTGAGTGGAGTTAGGGTGGAGATTCTACAGTTGATCAGTGTGGGGGGAGATTCTACAAGTGATTCAAAAATTCTTTAACGTTATTTTGACCTCCGTTGCTGAAATCTTTATTCTCTTCAGGTGATTCGCTAAACTCCTAAAAAATATACTAATATGTTGAGGCTAACTCACGTAAGAATGAAGGATGATTCATTAGTTCCCAATCGAAATTGTTAATATGACGTATGGTATCTCTTGCAAGATGAGGTCGTGCGTTGGTTTTATTGGTATAAGGGGGTTTTATGGGAATAAGGGTTTGTATGCGATGGATAGATTCCATCTGAGCCGAGATGGGGTTAAGGTTTTGTGGCGGGAATTAGATAGTGTTATTAGGTCTTTAGGGGCGGGAAACTAGGTTTTGATAGTGGTCAGGGAAATTTAATGGCTCAAAGTGAGGCAGGGAAAGGAAGCAAACACAGATCTGTAGAAGGTAGGCAGGCTTATGGAAGTGCTTTAGGATTAAATTACTTGAGTAGTGATAGTGGTCAGGGAAATACAAGAGTACAGTGTTGGGGAAGGAGAGAAAGAAGATTCAGAGGAGATAGGCCCTCAGGTGCTTCAGGGATAGGTGGGCTGAGTTGTCTTTACACAAATTAGGCCATTAGGGCTGATTCTGATGCTGTTGTAATGCAGGAGGAATTGACCATTCTGTCCAATTGGGCCGATAAATGGAAATGAAGTTTAACATAGATAAATGTAGTGTACTTAGTATAGGTAGAAATAATCCATTGAATAGTTATAAATTAAATGGGAGAATTTTAGGGAGGACCGATTGTGAGAGGGACTTGGGTATTTTGGTAAGTTCAGACCTTCGTCCTAGAAAGCAATGCCTAAATGCTAAGAATAAAGCTAATAGGATATTGGGATTCATTAGGAGGAGTGTAAGCAATAAGAGTGCTGAAGTCATTCTGAAACTGTATCTGGCGCTAGTTAGGCCTCATCTGGACTATGCAGTACAATTTTGGTCACCATATTATAGGAAGGATATTGATTTGCTTGAGTCTGTGCAGAGAAGGATGACAAAGATGATTGGTGGGCTAAGGAACTTACCTTATGGTGAAAGGCTCAGAAAACTAAATCTACATACATTGGAAAGGAGAAGAGTCAGAGGGAAATTGATTGAAGTCTTCAAATGGGTAAAAGGATATAATAAAGAGGATCTGGGTAAGGTTCTTATACTTAGTGAACATGACAGGACACGTAGCAATGGGTTTAAGCTTGATAAGTATAGGTTTAGGAAGGAGATTGGGAGGAATTGGTTTACAAATCGTGTGGTAGATGAATGGAATAGGCTCATTAGACATGTGATAGAAGCCTCCTCTCTGGGTAGTTTTAAGAATAGATTAGATAAATTTATGGATGAAGCTGCTAGATGGGACTGACTTTTTTTTATGTACATATGTATATATTCTTCTAAGGAGTGGGGAGATTATATTTTGCGGTTGCATGAATGGACATAATCCTCTGGATGCATTTTATGTATATTGTAGATTAGATCTGACAAACTCCTGTAAAGGGTGACAATGTTGATGACTTTTCTCTGGTAAGAAATCTTTTGTGTGTTGACTGGAACAGGAGCTACCAAGTGTAGGCCATGAATGGTCTTTTGCAGTCTCCTTCTTTTCTTATGTTCTTATGTTGTGGATGAAAGATCACTTTATCCTAATGGATGAAGTCACCGTGCTAATTGTCCTAAACTGACGCCATCGTCTCTGTTTTCGGGATTGTGCAATTTCAATCAATTTCCCATATTTTCTTCCTCTCCATAATAATAATGGTCGATATATTCAGTGTTTCTTCTCTTTGTATTTATCGCCTTATTTAATTGAGAGGTATGTTCTTATACTTTATTTTTATTCATTTTGTTTCTCTTAATATATATTTTTTCATAATCGCTAAACTCTTTCAATCTCTGTTTATAATGGGATATATAATGATGATGCATTATTTACACTGCCATCTCGAAAAAAGATACGGACATAGGTCATAAAAATGGTCTCCGCTCGTATATCGAAAGGACAGCGAGAATAAAGAAACGGAACCAACTTCTGGGGCGAGTTTTGTGTTAGTCCTGAAGCTCAGTAAACAACGGATTCCGACGCAATACGAGAATATTCTCACGTTTGGTACTGCGTCGACAGAGAAAGGTTCAACGTGTTTATACGAAAGTAAAATGATATAGTCATAAGAGCTTTGTCGAGTGTCTGAAGACCTTGGAGTCAGGTAGGCTTACAATTGCTAGACAGTTCAAGTAGTCTTGTTCAAAGTCTGCACATGCCACTTCGTAATTAGATTAATCTCCTAGGTGTAATTTTTCCTTTATTCCATTTGTAGGTCTTTCATTACATTCTTTATTTATTTAGGCGTTTCTTGAAGGGTGTCAAGGATATATTTTTCTCACATATTTTTCATAAAATTGGCGTAGTTATGGTTTAATTTTTTGATAAACCGTTTAGTTACTAAATATAATTCGATATTTGGTCACAAACTTGATAAAGAAAAGAAATAAAATTGTTGGAAGCAAATTATCAAACGAAATTTAACGTTTTATTTTACGCCGTCGAATCACAATGTAAGATGGCAGCCGTTAAACTTCTGTTTTGGGGCCGTTGCAAATTTGCTTAATTTAAATTTAAAAGTTTGCTGGTTTCAGTCTTCCTATCAAGCCGCTGTGTTGCTGATTATCAAGCGGACGTCAGCCAGGGCAAGCCCCAACTCCCCACCGCGATGCCCAGTCACAGAGGTAACCTCCCTAGTAAATAGTGTCAGCTTAAAAAGAATCCGGATGGAGATTCGAACTGCCGACCCAGCGATTGCCGAGCACCTAACCACTATACTAGCCGGAAGACAAACCAGGGTGTTAACCAGAGAAATTTCATATTTTTATGCGTATAAATGAAATTAAAATTGAAAAGGGGAACTTCGAACCCCATATCTAAGTGGTAAATATTAAATGAATAAGAAAACACAAAAAAAGTTTAGGAATATTAAAGTTAGGAAAATAGGCCCGATTGCGGCTGGTTGTTTATCGGCCGCGTCATTCGAAACAAACACAATTTCTTACTGTAGCCAACTTTCTCATTAATGTGAAAGCCATTGTGACATTGAGAGTTTGATCATTGATTCCATAACCAAATATTTAGAACGAATGACCAACGAAAACGAGAATAATAAACCCGGAAACCTTGGATTCAATGAAAGAAAGAAAAGCTGATGGAATCCAAGGAAAACGTTCACTCAGAATTTAGTAATGGAGAAAAAGTTAAATGAAAGGGGAAAAAGTTTAAGCGATAAGATTTACCAAACCAACTTCGTCAAGAATAAATAGTAGATCCAAGATGTCGGAGTTTAAACCCCCGCAACTTCTTCCTCGGAACAAGAGCGTAAAGTAACTTGGACCCTCGAATTCCGCTCCGTCGTTGGCTGAGAAAAAAATAGCGAGAATTCACGACCATCGCAGAGAAATCATTGTTGTTAAAAACCCCATACATGGAATATAAGACAAGTTGCATACCGGGTGTAAATCTAAGGGTGCGCGCATGCGTATATAAAGTTGTAGCACGAGGCGTCATCCTGTCGCCATAGCAACATAAACAATGTCAACCAAAGTGTGCAAGTGGACGCGAGAAAAGGCGGCACTGAATAAAGCCGACTTCAGAGATCCAACCCGACGAAGCCATGACGAGCTCCCGTGGACTATTTCCGAAGCCGAGAAGCAGCGCATTTTGAGTTTTGCCTTTGACGATCCCATTGCCCCAGTGGCTCATTCCCCTTCGGTGAAAGATTCGCCAGCGGCTGCCTTAGCCGTGGGATGTTCACGCGACGTGGATCGCGAGAGCCAACGAAGACTGCAGAAGCTGCGTCACGAGATCAGTTTGTCGGCCCCATCCTCCGGAGTCCAAAACGAAGTATGTAAGACTCTTTCTTTGCTCCTTTTGGGGCGAATTAATTCGATAAGTACCATGTGAGCTGAAGACAGTGAGCGGCGCGTTATTGCTTAAATTACTTGTAATATGAAACCCCACAAGGACATTGCACTGTCATTGAGCTCATTTTACTATAGAAGGACGCTAGAAAATAATAAAATAATCAACTTTTCTGTTTCCGATGTTAAGCTGAAACCAACATCTATTTTTATGAGGTAAGTGGGGTGAGTAGTAAACCCGTATAATCCAACGGGAACGTGTTCACTCATGAGGAATGGCTAAATTTTGAATGGATTTTTTTTTCTGAATAAAATATAATATGGACATTTTATATTACTCAATATTAAAGCAAAGATGATTAATTTCGTTAGCATTCGTAGGCTTGGCTTTATATAATATATAGAATCAAGAATTGGGTCTAACGACGTCTGGCAACTTCCTTTGAATTTGAACTTATTGCTCTGCTTTGGTAATTATGTATACTACAAGCTAATTACAAATAGCGGGGGATGTGGAGGTGCAACCCCCACCATTAAAGAGGATATGGGGGCGGAGTCCCCATTTCTAAAATAATAACCTCAGAGTTCGTATTCAAATGCAGTTGCCAGACGTTTTTAGGCGCTCCAATCTTCATCTTTGTTATGCGGTCTTTAGGCAGGTGTCTGGGTATTTAATAATGACTCTATTTCTTGGAAGTCGGGCAGTCCCCTCCCTTTGAGGTTATGACCATTTTTTAGCTAAAAATGGGCGGAATTATACATGGAGTCATTTAATTTCTTTGAAGTGAGTGACTGGGTATTCCAAATTTACCGTGGAGTTAGGTAAAAGAGTGAATGAACCGAAAGGGAATAGAAAAAAAATCAAGGATTTTCAATTAAAATGTAATGTATGCAGCAAGGGTATAATAGTACCTATAATAATGGTTAGCCTACTTCACAAATCATAGGACACGTCCGTGGGAAGAGGGTACTAATGACAATTATAAAATAGGCAATTGAAGCCCAGATGACCTCTGATAGGCCCTTGCAGCTTTTCTCATCCGTTGATTTATGTATGTTAAGTAAGGGGTGTTATGTTGGTTTAATGGACATACTCACTTGATTGATGGAGATAAGGAGTGCCCCCTCCCCCAAGGCATGCCCGAATGTGATTACCCATTTCTATAGTAAGGTGTTAGGTAACTATTTTATCTGTCTAACAAGGCCAACAGACCTAAGTCGCGTGCTCTCAATTATTCTGATTTATGACCTTATAACCATATGACCGTACGATCTTCAAAACTTTCAATAATTCTCGGACTAACTTGGGAGGACCTTGACAATTATATCATTCAAAATAGAATGTAAAACAACATAAGGATTTCAAATTTCGTTGGAATCGGACGAATAGTTACGATATTATTGACAAAAAACACATTGGAAACTAAAATGTTTACCATCCGATCGACGACCTACGAAACGTAAGAGTAACTTAAAAATAATACTGATGAATTCCAACTTTTTTATGATTATCCCCTCAAAAAAAAACTGATTTCTTAAGGTTTTGAACTTGTGTAAACCAACTTTACTGACTGTGAGATAGAAAAGATGAAGTGTCGACAGACAAAACGGCCAGTCATCTAGCTGTCGAACAGCCCATTTATTTTAGTTATTTAAACCTCGTCGGATACGTTATTTTCTTTACCAAAAAAGTATCCATGAAAGAATTATTTCTTAGATTGAAAATGCGCTGCTGAGTTAGGCATAGAAAGCCTACCTTAAACTACGTAGCTTCTATTTAATGATTTTCTCATTACTTTTTCACGTAATTGACTCATACAAGGTATATTTCATCCGTCATTTGCTCTACAGGACTTTTGTATATTTTTTGACACATTCCTTTATATTTCCATATACTTCTGTGCCTTTCTGGGTGTTTTATTTTATTACTGAAAATCTCATTTTAGTGTAATCGTTGCTAAGGAAAGCCGAAGAAAATACGTATTTTAGGTATTTATGGTTGACATACCTATTGGATTTGGGGGAGGAGATAATAGAATGTACTTAGGTCAAGTACTGAAATGTCTTAGGAAGAGTTTTGTTTATTTTAAGTTACCTGCCTCACTTCCACGCTCTATTTTCTTGCAAGACAAGAAAACACACATAGAGAGGAAGGGACAAATAGAAGTTGCCTTTTCCATCATTAGTTTCTTTTCCTCGTCTTCTTATGCTCCCTAATACTTTCCCTTTCTATATCATCTAGGGCCTCCCCCCCCCGCCCTTATACTTGTATTCTAATCCTCCAAACAGAATGTTTATCCGTTGAGGTCGAAGAAATTCGCATGTTAAAAAGCGAACCCTTTTCCAAGCGCTAAGTGATTAAGGGATTTTTTTTCAGAAATCTGAAAAATTGGGCGAAATCTTGACAAAAAATCCCCGACCGAAGACTGAGCGTCACAAATCGAGCCGACGACCAACCCAGGCAGATTCGACTCTCTGCCATTTGCTTCTTAACGCCGTCTATAGAGACAGTCAACAACAACTCGGCCAATCTAACGATGAAAACGGTAGCAAATCTGTTATAAATAGACAGATATATTTGCAGAACTTGAAGGATCGCATTAACAGTTTCAAAGAATGTAGCAAACCGACAACAGATGAGAAAAAGGTAACTACATATATGTATTGATGCTCTAAATTATATTGAACTTCTATTTGAGTTACCATGACCCAAAGGGAAAGAAAACAGCGGTCAGTTAGTTGTGCGCGTCCGGCCTACGCAGCGTGGACGAGATCTTCCGACCGGATAATGCAATGCACATAAAGATCAGAATGACACTGGTTGGCAAAGCTGAAGGCAAACCCTCGTTTGGGGGGTATATATTATATATTACCAGTGATCGGGGTATTTGGATATTAGTACTCCATCGGCAAAGTTACGGAAACAGGAGAGTAGGTATATTGTGCCATGAAGAGGATAAATTTTTTTTTTAGGGACAGAGAATAATTATGTAAATTCCAACGAAAATATCAATGGACGCAATGGTGTGTATTAGCCCCGGATTCGTACCTTGCGGGAGCTGCCACATGCTGTAACAACTCATGCCACGGATCCCACATTAAACTTTCGACCCCTGTGGGATATTCCCCTCCCAAAAAAATAATATAGCTCTTGAAAGGATGCCCTCCTTCCTGACAATGCACGCCCAAACAGGGCAGGTCTAACCTAAGAACAAGGTCAACAAACCTAAGTCGCGTGCTCTCAATTATTCTGACATATGACCTTACGACTTTCGAAACTTTCAGCAAGTGGGGGCAATCCAACCCATAGTTAGTTTTTTTTAATAATTCCTCGACTAACCTAGGGAGGACCTTAACAATTATATCATTCGAAAGCGAATGTAAAACAACATAAGGGATTCAAATTTCGTTAGCATCGGCCGAATAGTTACTATGATATTGCCAAAAAACTCATTGAAAAGTAAACTGGTTACATCTGACCGACCGACAACCTACGGACCGACAAAGTAACATAGAATCAGGTGCACGCGACTAAAAATAGAATGCATCTTTATATAGGTAACTCTATTCGATGATTAATTTGAATTCTGGAGATAAACAAACTTGTCTCGATTTATGCCCCAAATTTCATTTATCACTGTGATGGAGAGGGACGGTCAGGTATAGGAAGATCCCACCAAATTGAGGGAATGAAAGCGAAGCGAGGACTTATTCTGTTTTCGTTTATCTCCTGAAATAAGAAGTTATGAGTGAAAGATGGGGACGTGTTTTATTCTTGAGTGGGTGAATTCATGGTTGGCCATACATTACAACGTACGAAAAGTATTCCTTTACGAGCTGTGTGATTTTTCCATTCTTCTTTGCTTTACAGTTTATATTGAGGGTGGGGTAATATTAAAGATGATTCATTTTCATTAAAAAAAAAACATGGATTCATTGCAGTTTCACCGACAAACAAAGAAATATATTCGTTATACCAGTTGCGAAAAAAATCAAAGGCATCGTCGCAAAATGTTTGATTCCCGTTCGAGGAATTCATTTTTAACGTGTAAAACAATATTAACATTTTAATCAATCCATAGATGAGCGAAGAAAGGATGAAACAAATCAAAGAAAAAACTCAAGCCAGAAATAAAGCTAGAATTGAAAAGGCCCGAAGTGACAATGAGATTCTAAAAGCGGATATGAAGGTAAAAGCGGAAGAAGAAGAGAAAAGACAGCAAAAACGGATCACACAAAAGGAACTTCGAGAAAGCTTAGATAAAATGTGGGTATTTGGAGCATAACAACCGAGTTTAACGTTTAATCTTATAGTCTTTGCCTCTATTCCTTTTTCCATCTTTTGTAATGATTGAAATATTCCATAACGTCCATAAAATAGGAGTTAGTCAAAGATAGGCTTAATGCCGCAATCCTTTGCTTCAGTTGCGCTCAGAAAAGAAAGGCTCGAGTCAGAGAGACGCAAGAGACTGCGGAGGAATCACGCAGAATTGAGCTTTCGAATGCGATGTACGAAGAATCAAAACAAGAGGAATTACAGAAGGTAAAATTGACTATAATACCAATACATCCGCCCCCATACAAGATACAGAGTTATTTTACTAATAACAATCTGCATATCAACCTTTAGCCTATTGCACCTGGTACTAGGAGGGAGCGGCGCTCCTTCCTAGTCTCAAACTAGATTTAGACTACCAGGGCTTTATTACTTCTAGACATTTACATTTGGCCATGTACAAACCTCTTTTCACCCATTTTCCTGACTGGCTTTTAACGCAGGTTAGTCGCCAACCAGCTTTCGTCTATTGATTCCTAGTGGGGCCTGTGAGATATCCTAAGATAGGGATCTCAATAATGACCGCGAAGCCTACCACTATTCAGCTTCAATACCCTAAAATAGGGATCTCAATAATAACCGCGAAGCCTATCACCATTCAGCTCCAATACCCTATGAGAGGAAAGAAACCGAGACCAATGTAGAATTAAGTACCTGAGCGGATTTTCAGTATCTTGGCGAGTTCATTTTATTAGACAGAATATTATTATTATTCAATAACAAAGGAAACGGATTTTACCATAGTTCTATGTACGAATAATTGAGAGGGCAAGAGAGAACGAGATTGTTTTTGTTTTTTTGTTTTTTTTGGGGGGGGCATCTGGCAACTGCCTATTAGGGCAAAAGCCTCCGTAATCACGCTAAAGCCTTATACTAGGTAGGTTTAAACAAAAACAAAAACATGCAAAAACAAAATAGCAAAGATACAACAAACAAAAGCAAAGAAACAAATAAAAACCAAGAAGAAGGAAACTCCCTGTAACAAATAGATTCAAATAAAATGGAGTAGGCCAGCCTCCTCCAAAAAGTCAGATAGTCCGCAAGTCTCTGTACACGAACCAGTCCCGCGTACAAGGGACAACCGGTAGCGACCCATCTCGTCCCGATACCGGGATAGATAACGAACGCGAAGATCACCCAGATTGGAACATTCAACAAGAATGTTCAGAACAGTCCGGGGAAACACGCAGTCGTCGCAATAAGGTATGGGCGAGCGCTCCATCAAATGGCGGTGTGTCCCGCGAGTGTGTCCGATTCGGAGACGACACAAAGCGACCTGAAGCCGTCACTGCAGTGGATTGCAACTAGCTTGGCCGTGAAGAAAGACACAGCGCCCGGTAGAGCCCCGAGGGAGAACGAAATAAAGGGCACAACTAGAAACAGGAATAGTCAAAAGTGCGGGAAACAAGTGCAATACCCGTTATCAATTCGAAAAGCTGAGGTTTTGTATAGCAGCGGAGTGTTGCTCATAGACAGTTGGTTTTGTCCCCCCAAACTCTCCGAATTTCTTCTTGACCAATCGGTTGGGTGTGGCCTAGGTGGAAAAAATTATTTTCTACTCAATCAATGAAATATGGTGGAGGCTATCTCAATATTTCCTTCCTGGATGTCTGGTTGCTTGAAAAAAAATGAAATATGTTTTTCGAGGGTATTTCTTTTCGGAGAGGAGGGAAAGATACCGCTGTGAATTTATGCAGACACGTTGCATTAAATGCAAGTGTATGGAATATATTTAACCATGGTTTGAAACCCCAAATCTTAATATGCTATTTATTCTCTTGTAATTAAACGTATAGTTAGAATTCATTATTTTTATTATTTATCATGTTTCAATGAGATTAATTCATTCAAATTCAATCGTTTACTCAAGTGTTTTCTCCTATGCCTTGTTCTTCTTCAATTTTTAAATTTCGACAAGAATTTGGTTTTTCTGGATTTATGTATGTCAATATTAACTTCAAAGCCAGACTGGTAGAACGCCTGCGAAGCGCAAGTTACTCCTGCAAGACGACTGGCTAAGCCGCTCCTCTTGTTTTGTTATATAATTAATTATTACGAGTGTTGAAACCACTCCTTATAGGATCTCTTAGCTCTGGATCTGTTTAATCAGTTTATTCAACTCCCCCCTCTAAATAAATTCCTCGTGTGAGATCAGTTAGAACATTTGTCTTTATTTTCTAGCCTTCAGAATGCTACTAAGAAGTTCTTGAGATCGAAGATATGGATCATGTGAATCACCTATTCATTGAACCTTTACCAAAGCCTCAAGTAGTGGAAGGGCTCGAGTGTTCCAATGATTCCAAGAGCGATGCCGTCGAGAGTTCCAAACTCCTGGCAGGGGTAACCAAGGCGGTAAGGTCGTGGTCGAGGTTCTGGACTAAACGCAACTTCCAGCAAGACCCCAACGGCAGGCCAAACATACATGGGACATACAAGATTCCTATGTTTGTTTCCGGCAGAGGAGGGCAGCGCCCAGCCACGACAAAGGTGGGCCTTGATAGACCAAGAACCTGGCAGCCCAATGCAACCAGCTACGCCGAAACCGCATGTCTCAATGTTTTGAGCCGTAGTGGACGCGTTACTGGCCAAGTGAGCGAACGTAGCCGTCGCGCAGCCACGATCGCCCGAAACAAATTCCTCAGCCAATGGCTTTCGTCTCTGTTTTCTTTCCGACCTTCTTTTTTCCCCGGACCTGACCCTCTCCCTAACAGAATGGGTCTCCTAAGTCATATCCGACACAAACATCAACCGAGGAGACCGGATAATTGAAGATGAAACCGATGCTCGGACACGAGCTGGAACCGACGACGATGACAAAGCCAATGGCAATCAATAATGATTTTTTTTTTACTGTAAATTATTGGTTGATTTAACTAACAAGGGAATTTTCATTCGGCGAAAAAGAATGAGGGGATATGTTTCGTTCGGGACCAAGCGGACCCCAAATAAACCACAAAACGAGATAGTCTTGTCCCTGCTAAGTCACGGATATCGCTCCGGAAAGATTCCCAGTTTGATCCAGAGGCAGCATCAGATGGAGAACGTCTGTATTAGTCGCGTGCGACTCTATATCTCACTATGTCATCGGTCCGTTGGTCCCCGTTTTGCTTCTTTTTTTTTTTGCTAATAACATTGTAACTATTCGGCTGATTCTAACGAAATTTGAAACCCCTAAGTTATTTTATATTCTCTTTCGAATAATATAATTACCAAGGTCCTTCCAAGGCTTGCCTGGGAATTATGTTGTTTTGGCAATAACATCATAACTATTCCCCCGAGTCTAATGAAATTTTAAATCCCTATGTTGTTTTACGTTCTCTTTCGAATAATATAATTACTAAACTCCTCCCAAGTTAGCCGTAGAATTATTTGGCAATAACATCATAACTATTCGGCCGATTCTAACGACATTTCAAACCCTTATGTTGGTTTACATTCTCTCAAATGAGATCATTACCAAGGTCCTTCCAAGGTTAGTCCGGGAATAATTGAAAGTTTTGAAGGTTGTAAGGTCATAAATAAGAATAAGTGAGAGCACGCAACTTTGGTCAGCAGACCTTTTTTTCCTTCTCCCAGCCTTTTTTTTTAACTCCAGCCACTTCAACCCAGATTTCGTGTGGAGTGGGATTGGGGTTCTCAGGGTTCCCCCCGGCCCGATGTCAATCCTTGGAGCAGTCATTTCTATATTCGTCTTCCCTTCAAGCGGAGCCATTCTGCAGACCGTCGTTTGTTGTGGCCAGCAACAGCCCTAGGGAACAGCGCGTTGAAACCTGCCGCCAAAAAAGATGGGCTTGTATGCCGGCCCTTGGAAACAGAGACCTGAAAAAGGGCCCCCACGACTCGCTACATCCTCTTCGAAAAGGAATTTTTAGCTATTCTCATGAGATAAGGTGATGAAAGAGACGTACATCTACCAGGACCGAATGTAGAGGGACGTACGTCCCCGCCCTATTCGATGCTAAATGAAGAAGGACGTACCTTCCCGCCCTATTCGATGCCAAATGAAGAGGGACGTACGTCCCCGCCCTATTCGATGTTCGGGTAGATGGAACTCGTCCACCTTTGAAGGAAAAATAAAACTGATAATAACATCCTCTGCCTTGAGGCCATGTTCACTCATGGAAGAGAATTCAGGGGTTAACCTAGAAGAAAATCCATGTCAGAGTCCCTATGGCAGCTCGTTGTTATCTACAACCTCCTGCAAGAGTATTACCGGCACAGAGAACAACAACCAGAGGTCACTACCAAGCCGGTCAATCCCTACAAACCAAAGCTCCAGACTAACAGACCAGAGATGGATTGCTGGTTGAGGAGAGGAATCATTTACTAAGTCGTACGAGTCGTTGACAGGACGGCTAAAATCTGAAGTTTTTTAATCGGAGAGGGGTTGATCACCGATTAATGCCAGTGCGCCCCACTCAATAAACCAAAATATAATCACTTGTTAGGGCGGGGCTGATTCCGTGAACCATTGGCGAACGAGTCAAACGTGCACTGTCAGTCCTCTAACCTTTAGTATATTGGAAAATCAGCCCCCAGTACCCCTAATTTATACAATCCTGCATTCTATTGGGCCTCGAGTCGATCAAATTTTCCATAATGCGGGATTTCAACGAAGGCTCCCCTATATACGATGGGCTTCTGCAAACAGTTGATTCCGATTTTTAATGAACACTTCTTTATTCCATTCCTGAACCATTATTCTACAAAGGTCGTTTTCTATAGGGCTCATTCAGGTCTGCTCCCTTTGGAGCCAATTCAAGAAAGTAATTCTGGATGATCTTGCCTCCTGTAACGATTAATATATATATATATATATATATATATATATATATATATATATATATATATATATATATATATATATATATATATATATGATGAAAATTAATGCAATATCGCAAGAAAAGATGAGGAATTAAACCACATTCTCCGAAGACAATTTGCTTCAGAACAGTTTCGGTGTATCTCACACCCTTTTTCAACTGACACTGGGCAGAAAATACAAGAGAAAAGCATAACACAAGATCCCCTCTTTTTCCCTCCAATCCCCTACTTGTGGCTAATCTGGGAGGGGGGGAGTTAGGCCTAAACATATTGAAGGGCTGACATTTTACTATTTTATTTATTTGCGATCTTATTACAGGATTAAAAGAAAATTGACCCTCAGATAGATTTAAATTAGGAACTGACGATATCAAGCTCGATTCTACGATTCTTCTCTTAACATAGTTAGCCGATTTAAATAACATTTTACTTCCATTGAAATCGATCGTATGATTCTTGTCTCTAACATGGCAAAAAATTCCACTACTTTCGCTGCCCACTCTAATATCTCTTTTGTGTTCGTACAATCTCTTGCCTAGATTTCTCCCCGTTTTCCCTATATAAAATTTATGGCAATCATTGCATGGTACTGCATATACTCCTATGTTATGATGTTCTTTGGGTTTCCTAGCCATCATTAATTGGTTTAAGGAATTATTATATTTAAAGGCTAGATTAATACCCGCTTTTCCAAATATGTCCTTTAAACTATTTAATTTATTATTAAATGGCAATGTTATACATTTGTTGAAGTCGTTAGTGCGGGAAGGCTTATTACCATAGAATGTTTTCCTAGCTGCAAAATGGGCAGACGATATGAACCAATCGGGGTAATACAAATTAGAAAAAATGGTCCTGATAATGACAATTT
This sequence comes from Ceratothoa steindachneri, assembly GCA_963969495.1. Lineage (NCBI taxonomy): Eukaryota > Metazoa > Arthropoda > Malacostraca > Isopoda > Cymothoidae > Ceratothoa > Ceratothoa steindachneri. The sequence goes on from OZ018329.1 coordinate 49,708,594, forward strand.
CGTCATCTAAATAGGAAGGATGACATATTTTGTATGCTCTAAGGAAAAGGTTAGAAATTACCGATTTTTTAACAGTATTATCGTGAAACGAAAAATAATGTATATAGGCATTCGAGTGGGTTGTCTCCATCAAATTTAAATATGAATGGGAATATGATAATAGATTACCCTTTTTAGATGTCTTCATTAATAAAGATCACCATGAATTAAAACTTGACGTGTATAGGAAACCAATGTGGTTTAATTCCTTATATATTATATATATATATATATATATATATATATATATATATATATATATATATATATATATATATATATATATATATATATATATATATATATATATATATATATATATATATATATATATATATATATATATATATATATATATATATATATATATATATATTTATATATATATATATATATATATATATATATATATATATATATATATATATATATATATATATATATATATATATATATATATATATATATATATATATATATATTATATATATATATGCAAAGTATTCACACCAACCGCTGACTACCTGGTACAATGTAATATCTAAAGAATGTGATTGTTCAACTAGACCAAAGGTTACATTTCTACTTAATATGTGTCTATATGTCGCTGAAATTTAGCTCAGTTAATGAATCGCGTTTAAATAAAATCATATATAAATTAAGTATTTATCATCGTAAATTTTTCATAATTAGATGACGAATTGGAATATGCTGTACTCCGTTTTATATGCAACAAAACGTGATTTTGCCCTGAGACTCCGCCCTTAACCGCGAGTCACGTCCTGCCCCGCCAATAGCGCGAACAAGTTAAGGTCCAATGTTCGTGCGTGAGCTTCGATTTTTCCTTAAAACTAGCTTCGCAAAACGATGATCAGGTTGAGAATTTATATCTACCTGATCTTCTTTACATTTGAATTGTGGAGCGACCGGTATTGGACCACCTTCTCCCAAAATTAAGTTCACAGACAGGAGAAATATTTCATTCAGAATCCTGATATATACGTGAGCGTTAAGAGCACCTCCAATTTCGACAAGTTCCGCAGGACTGCCGTATGAAAACCATCTCCGCATTCCATCACTAATTCTGCCACTAGGCCTACCTTCAGTTTTGTGGTTGCAGTGAGTGCACATCTCCCTCTCTTCACATATATGTTCAAATTCCATGCTGAAATCTTTCATTTTATGCCTCGAAGCAATATATACATATACATAGATATGCTTGCCTATAGTAAGGCATAATTTGCACTTCGGTAGTTTTTTTTTAGTAATAACATAGAAAAAGCTAAAGAAACTCCTTTTGCCCCCAAGACGTGACCTAACGTAAGCTACCCTAACCTGACCTAAAATTATTTAGACAAATTATTTCAAATAAACTCATTCCCTCCAAACCGGCCTGAATTATGTTTTCTTCATCATAAATTTGCTCTAATAATTTCATTTTGTTTTATTCGTTTTTAGGGGCCAGTAGCTATTTCCTCCTGATAAAGATTGAAATTAAAAATCTATTTTAAAAATAACTTTGGTAAAACTTTCGAATATATGAAAAAAATAAAATAAAAAAGCAGCCATGCCTAATTTCTAAACTTCACCATTTGTAATTCTTTTTGTTTAAAAAAAATTCAAAACGTTTGATACTCATATTTATTTTTGAACTTCACCATTTGTAATTCTTTTTGTTTTTAAAAATTCAAAACGTTCGATACTCATATTTAGTTCTGGACTTCACCATTTGCAATTCTTTTTGTTTTTAAAAAAATCAAAACGTTGATGCTCATATTTATTTCTGAACTCCACCATTTGTAATTCTTTTTGTTTTAAAAACTTTCAAAACGTTCGATACTCATATTTATTTCTGTACTTCACCATTTGTTTGTTTTTTTAAATTCAAAACGTTCGATGCTCATATTTATTTCTGAACTTCACCATTTGTGATTCTTTTTGTTTTTTTAAAAAATCAAAACATTGATGCTCATATTTATTTCTGAACTCCACCATTTGTAATTCTTTTTGTTTTAAAAACTTTCAAAACGTTCGATGCTTATATTTATTTCTCAACCTCACCATTTTGTTTTTTCAAACTCTAAATATTGCAAAGAGTTATAAAAAATAAAATATTTTATTATAAATATCGATTCTTATGTAAAAACAAAAGCAAAAGAAAATAAGTGATCATAAATCTAGCTAACAAGTACCAAAGGGAGCTCAAATGTCTAACAACTAAATTCGACCGACTCTCACTTAATGCGAGCCGTAGTACCTTGAGCGTGGGGCAGCCGGTGGTTTCATGCACCTGGGCAGCACCATTCGCCCACCTCTCACGTGTGGTTCCAAGTAGCTGCTAGTCTAGGGCAGCGGCCACACCCCAGGCAATCATCTTGGCTGATTGGCTGAACCAAGTGAAGAGAGCCATAGGGGCTATTGCTCCTATGGCATGGAGTCTTGCCAAATCTAAAGATGAAGTCTCAAGCAACAACCTGAGCCTATGGGCATAAATATTAGGCCTTTGATGAGTTTGGTGTGAGAGCAAGATGAGTGACACATCTATGGCGACCCCGACACATGAAATGTAATCGGACATTCACCGTAGAAAAGGATTGCAGCCCTTACCCGGTACTATACAAGCATAACCATGGAAGTAAACCAAAGAAATAGGCGGCACTCCAAGGTTGCCGAAGTCCAGGTGGATGTGGTACGTGGAGAGGAAGAAAAAGGAACTCCTAAAATGAATTTGGATAAAAACTTAAAATATATTTAGGTCACAACTAAACTAAGAGGAAAAAATATCTCTTATTATTCAATCCCTTCAAAAAAACTCCCATTCTTAAAATATAGTGTTTTGGATTACTATTAAGCACAAGCTTACTTAAAACAGGATAGGATATTAACATATTTAGATTTAATTTCCCACACTTGCATTTTATGCAACCTGTTTTTGTAACTGCTAAGGGTGGTTTCCAGGTAGCCAATCAATTAAAAATCATAGAATATCAATCATTTGAAGAGGAGGAAAAAATATTTTCTTATTTGACGAATCTTAAAGACAGAGCTTCTCAATTAGATGTTTCGAGCCAATAAGACGTAGTTACTGACAGGTGTTGAGCTGGTGTCCTTCCCGGCACCCAATGCAGAGCTTTGTCTCCCTCTTTTTGGGGACTGGCCTTCATAATATAAACGGTTCTGCTCTCCACTTCATTTTCGCCTAGGGAGGGGCTACCGTTGCTTTAGTTTAAGGGTCAAAAGTGAGCAGGCAAGATGCATTCATCGTTTCAATGGTTAATTATTTGCGTATATTGAGATCAATTTTAGCTTTGTTTCACGAATACAATCGGCAGAAATGCGGGCGTTTTTCTTCCAAAACACCCGACCACTGGGCATGAAATTGTAGGTAACAAACTCCTATGCCCACCATTCTTTTAAAATCCAGTCAAATCCTTGATTGAATCTCCTCTCCGGCTATTTTGATTTCCTCTTTCGCCGGGGGAAGGATGGGGGCATCCCCCCGACGCCGGAGCTTGCTTCCTGATTGTTGCCATCTTCCCTTTTTATCGTTGTTGTGTTTTCATATTCTCATTTTAAAGTAGCCTAGTGCTAGGCTGTCTTGATTCCGGCGACTTATGCCCAAGTGGGCAGTCGCCAGATAGGCTCCTAAATTAAAAAAAAAATCCTCTTTCGCGATCAAATTTTTGTTCAAGCTCAAACATCAACAGTGGTTATTCTAATGCACTCCCGATATGAGCTATACCCAATTATCCAATACCTTCATTATTCCTTAATTGAACATATGACATCATTCGTAACAAACACCAGAGAAAAGCATCCGCCTTCGTCGAGGAACGGTGGTAGGTTCAGGTGAGATGCGTACCTAAATGGGTCACAAGCAAATCAATGAGTCAACTAGGAGTAGATAGGTACATTTCATAATTCTTCACTTACCCTACCTTTACTAGTTTCTATACAAACCTCTTTTCGTTAATCTAATGGAAGATATCCCCTCTTTTGAGGATCGGTTTTATTCTTTTGCTAAATTTAAGAAGCATCTTCCTATGTTTTGAAGACGAATTTTTATCTATTTTTCTTCTGTTAGATTTATGGGGCTAGAGTTTAAACACTTTAAAACTATAATTGCTTTAAGGTAAACTTGTGGTTCACCCGATTTTCTCTTCTCGCACACTCGGTGCACATTTCATCAATAAACCCTCTTCTTTGGGACTAAACTCTTATAAAAGAACAATTCAGAGGTGTAAACATTATAAACGTTGGCACTTGTCCATTAATTCATATGGCATAAGCCCTTTTGGCGCAATTCCTTACCGATGAAGGAAAATCTAGTTCGTTCTAATGAATTTATTTTTATATAAAAACCAGGCAATAGCTTCGAGGGGAGCTTGCGCATCGCTACTAAGATTAAAATTTAAAATCTAAAAAAAAGCAGCCATGGTTAAATTTTTATAACTTTTCTGAACTTCGCCAATTATAATAATTTTATAAAGGAACTCTAAACTAAATTTCCTCCCTTTCAAAATATCACGTTGCTAAAATATAGAGTTATGGAAGATATATAAAAAAAAATTCTGAATTTCGCCATTTGTAATTCTTTGGGTTTAAAAAAAATCACAAAATTTCGATATTTATATTTATTTCTGAACTTCACCATTTTGTGTTTGATATTATAAAAGAACTATTCGAAATAACTTTGATAAAAAAACATAAGTCAACCAAACTAAGATGAAATTATTATTCAAATACTCAAAAAAATCCCCTTCTTAAATTATAGAGTTAGTGATAATGATGATGATGATAAGACCACAACAGAAATTTCAAATTATTACTATCTACCCAGGCTCCATGTTTTCTTTCCCCCTATCATTTAACCACCGTTTGGTTCTTCTTAACGCCTGGTACCTTGGCAGTAGAACACAATTTATGAACTTCTTGAATTTGTATCGAGTGGTTGCTCAATATTCCCTCCATAATCCGCTTTCCCCTTTAACAAGACTCAGATGCGGTCACCAACATAAAATTAAACATACCAGTACCACATATGCATCCGCTCCACCAGGAACAAAACGTAGTCCAACTTATATTCCCAACATATCCAACATCCACATCAGTTGGCAAAATCTACAAACACACTAAGCGCTAGATCTCCGGAAGATCGCGTCCCTCCACAATAGGTTTATCACGCGAATACTAAGTTGAAAATGGCATAAAAATAATGGTATATATTTAATAAAAATGTGATCCATTTTCAGCAATATCCCATTTTCGTTTAAATTCTTTAGGCCTATTAGTCACAAATTATGCCTTATCTATTATTGGAACGTTAATTGTAAATATGGAGTGCTGGAAAAGATGGTAATTAGTAGCGGAAATGTCATGTAAATATGAATTATACTCCAAAACTTCATAGCCCAACTGAGATTAGAGACAGACATCTGAGAGTTGTGAGCCCTGACTTTATCATGAAGCAGCATTAGTCTTGTTTATTGAGCAATCCAGGGTGTTTGATGACCAATCCTGAAGGCATTTAGGCAATCTGTTAATAATATGTTGGGCTTTTCTAGTTATCCTTTTTTTTAAAAAATGAATGAGTTCTTCGCTATTTCATCAAACCATATGACCTGGGCTTATATTCCTGTCTAGCTATTCACCATACCTCTTCCTGTTATCATATAGGACTTATTTTTATCGCAGGTCACAATTCTCTGCCAAAATGCAACCCTATTCTGCCTAATAACATGCGATAAACATACTTCAAGACTTCGCAATTTCGGAGTTTCATTCAATTCATATGGAAACCATTTTCATCATTTTTTAACCTTCCCTATTGTCAATAGAAGACACCCTAAACTCCTTCCTTTACTATTTAATTACCCCTCGCCAGGTCAAACCAACCAGCTCGCCTCGAGGCTGAGTTCGCTGTTTCTCAGAGTAGTGAATCTCAGTCTCGATTCAACACCGCCTTGTTCCTGGTCAGAATTAGTTCACCGGAATTCTCCCATCCCGAGACTACATTCACCACTTTTCTAATTAAGCGCTAATTAATTACCGAATCCTACTTCGGGCACCAAGAACAAACTCACCTGGTGGCTTTCCTGAAGTAACCAAACAGTTAAGGTTTTGTTTCAAGTTCCAGAAGCCTCTCTAATACTATACTACTTCAGTAGACCGCAACTATTTTCCCTTTTCTTGCCCCCCCTCCCCCCCATTGTCCATTTCTTAAATCCCCGATCTCGAGCAAGGAAATAACGAAGTGAGCCTAGCACAAATCGGACACTCCTTAACACCTATTGTCTCGATATAACGTGATTTGGTTGGTCCTTAATTATTCAGTGATCGAACTTTTGTTGGTGTGTTATTGCCGACTGCAGCCGATAATTCTTCATTATTAAGATCATGTTTGGGTTTCCATATTAGCGTCCATATTTCCAAGCATAAACTTATCTAACCAATACTGAGCAATTCTTACTGTATTAGTGTTCTCCTCAAATGCCTTGTTGATGTTAGCAGCAGCTGGAACAGCTTAAAAATTACTCGAATTTCTTGGATATATACCATTGCTGTTCAAAAGAGAGGGGGGTTAAAAGGATAAAAAAACAATTGTACTTGATTTACATCGAATATACGAAAACGATGCAATTTGATTAGTAAATCATTCATTACCATTTAAAAAAAAACTAACAAGAGAAAAACAACGAAAACCTCCACCAGAAGTTTTATAAAATGTTTGTAAAACAAAGTGTGGAATAAGAGGGGAGGGGGTTAAGTGAAAATTTGCGAAGAGTATATACCCGGAGCAGTCTAAAAAGACTACGAAAAGCAATCGAGAACCTGCCCAACCATTATAATTAAGACATTCACCTCACCTGAGAGTGGTAAGGAAGGGATTGCTCGCAATCCCCCACATGTCTCATACAACATAGTCTGGGACGGAAGAGCGACCGAACGCTTAAAGAGTCAAATTTGTACAAATGTCACAGCTACGTATTAAAAGGATAGCTACAACAGCCCCTTCCTTACATCCCACAGACTTGCACACAGATGCACATGAACAGCTCACAAGCAGGAAGACCTTCTGTTCCAGTTTCCTGTCTTGTCCCAGGTTGGACAAGCAGAAATTTCGACCGTCGATTACTCTTCTACCTGTGCCCCAATCTTAGCTGAACCTTCAGATTGAAATCACGTTTGTAATGAAATCCAGGTTCACATCAAGCAGATTTCATGATTCATTTCACGTCCACCGACCTCAGATCTCGACGGACGCCGAGTTCCACCAAGGAGAAGGGACAACAAAACCCGCTGGGTACGCAGAGACCCCGAACAAAAGGTAAAATCCTGACACGAAGAAACAAATTCCAACCTCAAGTTTTCTCCAAGGCGCAATTTTTCTTCCAGAGAGAACGAGCAATTTTCTTTTCTCTCTCTCGCTGCCTCGATCTTAATCGCTCGCGCCAATTCCCCGAGCCACTTCAAGTACCACAGCAAATACCTTAACACGCAATTTTCCTACGCAATAATCTTAAGTTTCCCCGATACCGTTCCTTCAGGTATGCTATACGCGGTGCGGTACAGCGATTTCATTTTAGTCTAAGATAAATCTAATTAACACAAATAATTATTTTCATATGCCGTTTTCTCATTTCTAACTGGTCAAAGTGATTACTGAAAGCATTCCAATAATGACTCGTGTCTAAATTATTTGTATTACCATTGCTGTAGCGAATTATTACTAATCGATAACTTTGCGTGTCCCGAATTCACTGTATAAGAATAAGAAAGACCAAAATCAACCTCTTTTCTTCCATCTTCCAGAGTACAGTAGGTCGTCCTCAACTCTCCTGAGTCAGTTGATTGTTGATTTTTTAGTCGAATTAAACTCGATAAATGGTGCCTGAAACCTACAATTGAGTTTAAATGTGGGGTCTGCAAGTCTTTCAGGCATTTGAAGAAGGAAATCCCAAAAGTTACCGAAAAATGCGAATTAACAAAAAAATAGACATCGAACTTCAATTTTTGTCCCAGCAGGATAAGCATCTACAACTATGTTATGAAGTTTATAAAAAGGGAAGTGATGTAATAACTTATTAGGGGAAGTAGCTGTTTAATGAGACCAAATTAGATGTGGCGGATGAATAGAATGAATGATTACACTCATCTTTGACCATTACACCAAGAATTCTATATTTATCCTTTATTTTCTTCTTATCTGCGACTTCTTGACATTTTTGACAAAAAATATCTCTAACTCATTATGACCCATACCCCACTCAGACACATAAAATACACTTGACCTACTAGCCTCATCCTTCCCAATTCCACTATTTATGATAATTTCCTCAATTACTTTTACCTCCTCCTCTAACTCTCGCGTACATAGTGCCACCAATCCTTATCATTATCGGCTCTCTTACATTAACCAAGAAGTGAAGACATGGGATGTTGTCTCGCTTTTTCTCTAGCCAAAGTATGCCATTACCTCTAATAACTTCAACCTAACCTTCAACTCTTTCTACCAGATCCTCTCCTCTAGCTTCATCTTTCATGCCCTGCTCTCAACGTCCACGCGCCGACAGGGCGAAGGTTTGTTCTCACCCATTAATTTTAATATACCAAGAAATGTAGACGAGCATTCGAGAGACAATTTCAGGCTGTCTGTGATCGAGGTGCAGAAACAGCAACAGTCCCCGCAGCCTGCTCTCTTGGTACTTCACCACTGCAATTCTACCCTCCTAAAGTCCTCCCTCAAAGCTCACACAACCCGAATACTAGCAGAAAACAGAAATGAACCACATACCTTCCTTGTTCAAGCTTCTTTCTAATCTACATATCTTCCCATGTATAACTCCATTCTCTTCCTCCTTATTTTACCTCCTGAATTCTCTGCCTTCTCCTCTGGCCAAATAGTACATATCCGTTCTAGCACACGTTCTTCCTATTTTCCTTGGCACCGGATAACTACCCCTTTCCTTCCTCGTTCTAACCCTTATCTCTTGCTCCAGTGTTCCTTGAAGAATTACATAAACTTTATCCCCCCCTCTCTTAGAAAATACCAGTTCTCCCCATGTCTCATTCTCACCAAGTTCTTATCACTCTCTCTTCCCTTACTTCACTGATATTTTGAATACCCCTCCCCCTTCGTCTGGAATAGTAGCATCTGACTGAACTTGAACCATAACGGCCCTACAAGCTCCCATTTAATCACTCACCTACAGGGACCGCCTTTCCTGTGCGGTCTACGCTGGTCAACCTTTCAATCAGGTACTTCAGGACTTATCGGATGTTTTTGATACTGTTGAACACGCCGATTTTCTTCACTGCCTGTGAATTTTTTTGGTGTCTTTGAAACTGCCTTTAACTGGCTCCGCGCATATATTTCATCTACTATTCGATGTATTCATATTTTAAATGGTATCTTGGGTTGATGGAGGTGCGTTTTGGCGTTTGTTTTTAATGGTCAGTTTATAGTTCGTATCTTTTTTTATTGCAAAACTACTTCTCCATATTTTAACCTTGGAACTTACTATTCCCCTTTTCTGATCCGGTAAAACATATATGCGTCACTTTTGATGGTTATCTCTAAAAACTCATGTTTCTAACGCCTTAAATCCACATTGTTTTCTCATTAACATCCGCCTCATTTGCTTCCACTCTAACCACATTCTTTGACATTGCCACTGATGTCTTCGTCACTTTCCGCCTTGGCTTCTACTCTTCAACCTTACAACTGACACAAAACTTTGCAGCCCCTGTTCTCCGCCAGGGACGTGTCTAAAGTGCATCTCCCCTGCTTCGCGAACTGCAGTGGTTGCAGCCATACAGAATCACATTAGCCCAACCGATATTTCTCACTGACTCTATACAACCCCTCGAGAATCTTACCATCTAACGCTGTCTCACTATTTATTGTTCCTCGCACTCGTCTGTACTGCACGTGCGATTATGTTTTCTCTATATTTGCCCCGATGGGGCATCCCCCTCCCTTGGTGCTTTAAAGTTTGTCTAAAAGACCCACATCATCTCTCTAGCTTTTACCTTAATTGATAGACAGGCATCTGTTAGGGTCCATGGCCTTGAAGAGTGGAATAAAAACTCCCTTTTAATTTTTATTTTAACAGAGGTCATGTCGCTCAAATAGAGGCGCTTTTTAAACTGTTTCCTCCTTACTAATACACCAAATCACTTCTTGTTTATGGACATCATACCATATTCGCAAAGGTTTATCTCCCTGCGACTAGGATTAAAATTTGAGTAGTTTTTGTTTATTCGTTCTTTCGTGGCACTTTTTGGATTCACTTTGTGTGTATACAAAGAGACAGAGGCATTCAAAATCAAGAGTTTATTCCTCTTGAGTGAAGCGTTATTAATAACTTCAATGTCGTTTCTAGAAGCGGAAAGAGCAAATGCAACTCCTACGAGTCGCCAGGGCAGACATCGATGCGCGAGAGAGATTCCTGAAGGAGGAACAAGACCGAGACAAGAGAGAGGATGCAAGGAACTTTGAGTACTCTATATTCAAGAGATCTTTCGGCAGGAAAATGCGCCAATTCACCAAAGACATGATGAGAGGAGTGAATCCTCAACTAGAACACTGTGGTATCCATCGATCTTCGAGAAGTTAATTCAGTTAGGACAAATGAAAGGTAGGGGTAGATAACTTTACATGGCTACATTATCTTCCGCTTTGTAATTATCAATAGCATTTCTATATTGAAGTTATTTGTATCATCTCTTTAGATATTTAGCGGCATTCAATTCAACTTTGCAGTCGTATCTACTACAACGAGTTAATCATTAAATTCGTCATGATACCCTATCTTGACGCATTATTCCAAGTCTAACTTTGACAAACTTGCTCTTCATTTTTTATTATTATTATTAGTATCATGACTATTATTAATAATATAAGAATTTTCCTGCTGTTTCAGTCTCTACAAATTTTAAGACAGCATGGTTAGCAAGTATTGTGTTACAAATGGGGTAAGAGCTTAATACGAATCAAAAACGTTAAACGGATTAAAATGTTCCTGAAGCAAAATGTAACTTAGACGGCGGTCATGAGATCAATTTGCAAGGTGAGGTAAAAAGGCAGAGCCCAACGCTGAAAATATTATAAATTTTACCAAGAGATACCTAACAAACACGCGCTAGTTACAGTGGTGGTACTTTGGGGGTATCATCTGGGGTCCAACGCCGCCAATAGATATCCGTTTGCGAGCTGCGAGTGTCCAATTCTGTCGGAATAGGGAAACAGTAGTTTTGATAACAGTCTCCAAGATTGATTGATTGATTGATTAAGGGCTACGCAACTTCAGTCAAGAGTTATTGCCGCTCGTAAGGAAAGGGGATGTGAGGAAGGTATGGGTGGGGATAAAGCAGGTTGTTAAAAACCCACCATCCCGGACCGGAGCTCAGGGGTAGGGAACATTGTCCCCTCCCCCCTCAGCCCCGATCTGGAATAGTTGGCTGTGGAGAAGGTCGGCATCTACCCTGTGAAATTAGAGGCTGACCAGAGAAAGTTGTGAGAGAGGTTGTAGGGAAAGTAAGGAAGTAGGGGATGAAATACAGGCTGTCTGAAAGAAGGAGAAGAGGCTAAGTTGGGGCCGGACGGGGCGCTGAGTCCCGTCAGCACGGCGGCCAGGAAGGCAAATCGCCGCGCCCTTTACGGGGAGTCTCCAAGAATGAGCAGATTGTTTAATTTGGAAAAACTCGTTATTCACACTTTAGCTCTATTCAGTCTGCCATATGTTCCAAACAGTTCCTTATTATTGGGCCAAAATCCTTGTAGTGTAAATCCAATATCGGTGGGGTTCCTGCACTGGATGTTTGGAGTTCTACAACAGCTTGTTCATTATAGAAGACACCAACGTGACCAGGTACCCAACTAAAAGCCATTTCATATCGACCGTTATTTTTGGTCATTCATGCTTGCATCTTTGATACTAAAGAAAGGTCGGAAATAACTAAAATTATTTAGTTCCTAAAAAAATATTTTCACGCCAGTTCGAGGTCTAAAATGATGACAAAACGTTCGGCGAAGCTTCCTTCTGTTATCTTTTTGAAAGGATATTTTCGGGGGATTTTGCTGTTGGCCCAACTCCTCGCTCTAATTAAGACCTACTAGTGTATATGTGGAATGCTGAGATGTGATTTGTTGCATACTCATGGGTTGCGGACTAGTCTTGGCTTTATTGAGGTCTTACACAAGTCTCACAAGACTTAGGAGACAGAGAATGATAATTTTCAATATGGCACTTTGGTGTACATAAACACATTGGGACACACGCGTGTTGCTGTTTAGATTATCTATGTGATACCAAATTCGTAAATCCAAAGGTCGAGGTCAGGTATGGTATTTATCAGTCGGCTATTTATTCAGCTTGGAAAAAGAAATTGTACACTGTTGATGGGTAAAAGGATATAATAAAGGGGATCTGGGTAAGGTTCTTATACTTAGTGAACATGACAGGACACGTAGCAATGGGTTTAAGCTTGATAAGTATAGGTTTAGGAAGGAGATTGGGAGGAATTGGTTTACAAATCGTGTGGTAGATGAATGGAATAGGCTCACTAGACATGTGATAGAAGCCTCCTCTCTGGGTAGTTTTAAGAATAGATTAGATAAATATATGGATGAAGCTGCTAGATGGACTGACTTCTTTTTATGTACATATGTATATATTCTTCTAAGGAGTGGGGAGATTATATTTTGCGGTTGCATGAATGGACATAATCCTCTGGATGCATTTTATGTATATTGTAGATTAGATCTGATGAACTCCTGTAAAGGGTGACAATGTTGATGACTTTTCTCTGGTAAGAAATCTTTTGTGTGTTGACTGGAACAGGAGCTGCCAAGTGTAGGCCATGAATGGTCTTTTGCAGTCTCCTTCTTTTCTTATGTTCTTATGTTCTTATGGCAGTTGTTGGAGTCGAAAAAGATAGCGAAGGCATACCTGGATATGGGAGTAGGATATGTCCACTCTCTGTGTAGAGGCTATGGTTGGGGGGGTGTCCGGAATATCCCGCTTTATAGGTGAACTCTCATATTACGAATGGTGTCCAACATTCGAAGGGAAGTTGAGGTTGTCGAGAAGTAAACTTGCAGGGGCGGTCATCGTCTATATGGTGCCCTGGTCAAAACCCCCTTTCAACGCCCCCCCCCCCCTTCGCAATAAGACTCACTTTGAAACATATAAAAGTAAAAAATTACAAATAAACATTCCCAAAATTATGTAGAAAGTAACTTCTTTAGTGAGCGTATGGTCTTAAAATTTAAAACTACACGCATGCGCATATATGTACAATAAATAGCTAAATTAAAATAATAATTATATAACAAAATACACATGGATAAAAATAAGTAGCTTATATATATATATATATATATATATATATATATATATATATATATATATATATATATATATATATATATATATATATATATATATATATATATATATATATATATGAACAAATAAAAAATACATCAAATAGAGAACTAAATAACTAAATTGCCCAAATCCATCACTATACAAATACACCAGAACTTACTCCACCAACGAGAGTTGGGGGATATATATTTTTGGCTCCGTTTGTCTGTCTGTCAGCAGGATTAAAGAAAAAGTAATGAAAATACAATGAAATTTTCTAGTTTTGTTGCGGGGACCTCAGATACGAAATGATTAGATTTAAGGAAGAATACACCAAGCGGGTTTGATATGTTTCCCTCAAAACCATTTCTTTAATTATAAAGCATATGGACTGGTTAAAATGTGTAACGCTACCATCTACAGGCCGTTGATGGAGAATGCGCCCTCTAGTTCCTATCTTTACTTACAAAAAACATTCCATTGTACAACTATGATCTAAAGCCCGACCTTCCATGATGCAAAGTCATCAATAACATCAACATAAGAAATCTGCCGAGCGAGTGCATAACTAATCCTAATGGGGACGAGATCTGCCAGTCGTTCTTGGAACATAGTTGAACTCAAGTAGGATTTGATTACCTTTAAGTTAGAAAAAACTCTTTTCTGCTCCAACCATAGCTCTCAGTACTGGGTGCTCGCTCGGAACCCCCTCCCCCCCGAAATTCTTGCTGCTCTGTTCGGATGCTCATATTGACCATACCTAAATCCGCCCTTGTAAACTTGGTACCCATATTTGTTTAAATTGGACTAGAAATGTGTACAACATCCATAAGATCCGCCTATCACTTGCCAATTAGGTATGATAAGGCATCGACAATAGCATTAGGTCCTTCAGGCATTTTTGCTTTGTGTGGCGCAGGTCAGCTTAGGATCAAAGATCATTCCGAGAAAATTGATTTCTTAGGCATATTCAGATATAGAGTTATCCGTATATTTATGCACGGTTCCACCGTCATGGGAAGTATGTTCTCAAAAGATCAAACGTAATACTCATGGTGCTATAGAAGCTTTGGGGAAAAGGCAGATGACAAAGTGTGAAATGTGATGCTCTCCGGGGTGATGTTCTGGGCGGCAGAACCATTGTTGCCACCGACCCGAGAGCTATATTGAGTTTTCGAAGGAGTTTCATTGTCACAAACCAAAAGGTTAAGGGTATGATTGGAGCCTCTTGGCGGCATAGGTACCATTGAGATCAGCCTCGGAGGCCATGAGAACCGTTTCCGACTGAGGGAGATGCCAGACAAGGATGTATAGCAATGCCCTCTGTGCATTCCTATAATTAAATCCTCCTGGTAAACTTAAATATATCTATCATCATTTATTATGTCTAAAATTAAAATCATTCAATTCTTTTTACTTAACTTTTGTCAATTAAATCATTTATGCAAATTATGTACAACTTAATAATTAATTCATTCATTCATTTATTTTAATTAACTTTTTGTCAATACAATTATTCAATTAATTTATCCATAACTTTTTGCAATTCATTTAATTTATGTAACCTTAAATAATTCAAATATCCTGTGACGGAAAACTGAATTCATTTAACGTACTGTAGTGTATGGTTATCAATGTGATTTATCTTCGGTTAATAAATCAGCCTAGATAGCGTTTCGAAAACCATAACCATAAATTTTATTTGATTGAAGATGTCTGCCGTTAGCTTTAGGCCTAAAGGCGACAGCGAAATAAATTTTGGAATATTGACTTGGGCTTTAAGAAAGACAATTACACAAATATAAATATATTCATAAAATCAACGAATATACAATGAGATAAGTAGGTTAGGTAAATATGGTGAATAATATGATGAAACAATAATATATATAATATCGTGTAGTAATGTAGTGAATAATATAGAGTATCTTTGAGTAAATAATATTGAGTATCTATGAGTAAATAATATTGAGTATCTATCTTTATATAGTAAATATTTTAGAGTATCTTTGATATAGTGTATTAATTTAGAGTATCTATAATGGACTGAATTGGGGCTGCAATGAGAAGTAAATATAATTAGGACTTACTCTCGTATGGTCGTTTGCAAAGAATGTGAGAGTGGAATTAACTCAGTATGATTTTTTTTGGAGGTAAATGAATAATTGTAGAAGGAATGGTTACCCGCCTTTATACGAAGAAAGCAGCGAGTCGAGTGGGCAGGATAGCGTGCTCTTTTGATCGAGCTGAGAACATGTTTTGTTTGTTTGTGTGTGAAATTTAAGAGATGATGTTTGGAACAGTATACGTTAATTGAATTGACAAGTAAAATAAATGAATGAATTAATTATTAAGTTTAACATTAAATGATTTAATTTACAAAAGTTGAAGTAAATTAATTGAAAGTTTAGGATGACATAGTTAAGTAAAATTATTGAAAGATTAAATTGACAAAGTTAAAGGAATACATAATTAATTTTACATAATAATGGATGCATATACATATTTAAGTTTCCCAGGAGGTTTTTATTATAGGAATGCCCAGAGGCATTGCTATAGTACTACTGGTTCAAACAACATCTCTTAAAATTTCACGCACACATAAACAAACACACGCTTTCAGCTCAACCAAATTGAACACGAGTATTTCCCATTCATCTCTCTCTATTCTCAGCATAAAGGTCGGTAATCATTCCTTCTACATTTAGTCAATTAACTCCAAACAAATCATACTTAGTTTAATTCCTCATTCTCTCACAATTATTCTCTGCAAACTGCAATACGAGAGTAGGTCTTAATTCTATTTACTTCTCGTATTGCAGACCCCAATTCAGCCCATCATAGTCATTTTTATTTCATTTTAATTCACTCTTACTTCAATTTCACTTTACATCTAAATTTACATCTTGTTACTTTAAATCAGTTACTTTATAATATTTACTTTACCGCATCTTACATTGTATTCCTAATTCAATTCTCATTGTGCATTCGTTAATTCTGTGAATATATTTATATTTGTTTAATTGTTTTTCTTAATAACCTAGTTCAGAAGTTTAAAATTTATTTCACTTTAGTCGTAGGCCTAAACATTAGCAGACAACGATTTAATCTAAACTCAAAATTTATGGTAATGGTTTTCTAATAGCTATTTAGGCTGATTTACTAACCAAAAATAAATCCCATTGATAACCAAATGCTATACATGCAATGCACTGTGCCGGCATATAGCGAGTGATATCTTTTAAAATCAACAAGCAAGCTCTCGATAGGGGACATGCGGAAGGTGCAGGTTGCAAAAGGCAGAGGGGTGTAGTGCATCGATTCCACCTTCCGCAATTCACGCTCGGCTGTGTAAAACTCGCAGCCATAGTCAAGCCTCGAACGATCAAAGGATCGGTAGAAAAGTAAGGCAGTAGCCCTATCAACACCCTACGTGGTAAAAGTCTGAAACGTAGAATGGCCATGGCGCAGGTACAAGAGACCCTAAGATTGCGAATATGAGCCTCTCAAGTGAGGCTCAGTTCTAAAACAAGACCAAAGAAACGGTGCGAACATACCACAACCAGGCGAACCCCTTTTTGGAACAAGTTTAATCGGAGTGGAGCCGTGGATGGCGACATAAATGCACTGCCTTAGTCATGGACATATAAAACCGAAACCCAAGCACTTTGGCAGAGCGGGAGATCCAGTTCAATGCCGGTTGGAGTTGACTCTCCAAACTTGACATCTGGGCAACAAAAAATGAGATCGAACGGTCATTACTTAGAAAGCGCAGGAAGAATATCCTTCGGTGGTACCAAGGTGATGCCGTTTATACTTAGGTCTGAGTGTGACACTGAGGACACCTTCCTGTAGGACACCCTCTTCCTGCAATATTGGGTCGGGGAGCACCTCCCCCTACCTCTACGCGGAATCGAATATCTCGTAAGAACTCTGATATGATACCGTATCGTCACGCGGTGTCATAGGCCTTCTCTGGATCAAAAAACACCGTTGCGAAATATTTACATATAGCAATTTCCCTACGGAGCAGGGCATCCGACCTAGAGTGGAAACGTGCGAACGCCGTAATTTGCAGAAAACAGGTTGCCTCCACTGTCCAGGAAAAAGGTCTTACCAATTTCTCCATCAACTTTCACATGCAAGAGGGTTGAGAAATTTGGCAAAAACCGGCAGGGACAGAGTGATCTTTCCCCGGGTGCGAAAACTAGGACAGTAGACAATCCCCCCAAATCTGGAAAGATATCTGTGATAGAACGGATTGAGGCCGCTTAATATCAACCACTATCACATGTTATTTAAAACCACGATGCTACCTACGTGCATCTTCGCTTTGAAGCCAGGCGCCTTATCGCAGCCACCTGAGTCAATGTTTAAACAAGGAGGTTTATCTTCCCCCGTTCGCCCCATGCACCGACCTCGCCAGATTGAGTTAGGCTTATGGGCAGATAAGGTATTGTTCTCAGGCTCGGCTGTGCATTCCCTCGAAGCCCCCACGCCAAGGGAATGTCCCGACTATTTATTTGGAAACTTTACCACTAAGATCAGATTAGAGATCCAGATTTTCTTCGCGAGACATCACTACGGTCCAGTCTCACCTTGTGCACCAAAGGGCCCTCGACCTCGAGATCCACCATCACTTGTCCAGAAGAAGGACAATACCCCTTGAGTGCCAAGGTTCGAGCCTGCGTGACGCCAGGTCGACTAGGCTTCCCCAGTTGTTCAGAAAGAGAACAACGTTAGAACAGCCATTTTTCTTTTGAGCCCGTTGACAAGAAACGGTTCTCACCCCCCCCTGTTGTTCAGAAGAGAACAACATAGAACAACCATTGTTCTTCCAGCCCGTTCGCCAAGAAACGGTTCTCACCCTTCCCCCTTGTTGTTCAGAAGAGAACAACATTAGAACAGCCATTGTTCTCGAGCCCGTAGACAAGAGACGGTTCTCACTCCCCCTGTTGTTCAGAAGAGAACAACGTAGAACAGCCATTGTTCTTCAAGCCGTTCGTCAAGAAACGGTTCTCATTCCCAAGACGCCACGTCGGGATCATTTAATTCCTCCCCCCCTTTGGCTGGAACTCACCAGCGACCGAAAATTCCTTCACGTCGCCTTCCTCGACACAACAAATGTAATTACGTAAGCCGAACGTTACCTTTGAGTATTTAACCCTTTTGTCAACTCTATCCTTTGCTTTAAATGGTTTAGCGAACCATCCCATCCCTTTAACTTTATATTTGTTTTACCTTTTTAAATCGCTCTTAATCCTCGGATTAGCTAGATTACCACGACCCTTTCCATTCTCTGTTTATGTCAATATTTTCCGTTTTGCGTGTTGTTGATAGTTTTTATTAATAAAACTCTATTTTATTAATGATAGCAATATTATTATCCTTGAGCTCAGTTCCACTTCTTAAGCATATCGAAGATACATAATATCGGTCAACCCAGACATCCACGCACTCTAAAGATAATTAAATAAGTTCCCTCAACGAATAGTTATATATGGTATATCGTCGAGAGTCCATTCTACGACAATATCCTTAGCCAAGATCCTGTAAAACAAATCCAACGGACAATTCCAAATACGTTCGGGGTCCCCAATGATTCCCGTGGCATCTCAAGGGGCCGCAAAAAAGTCTTCACTAGTTTAAAATTCATCTACTTTCCAGAAGGGAAGGTCGGCTAAAGACAAGGAACTGGTAATAATCTAAAACAAGATCGACCTAAGTTAAAAACGGACTGAATTACGCGAAGTTGGAATTGGAAGTTTATTAGAATTACTGGTAAAGTTTTTACCCACAAAATAAATAGAATTTTTACTTATACTTACCCCGCAGGTAAGTATTAAGTGAACTCTACATGGGAAGGCATGATCTCGTCTCATCTCCCAGTGATACCATGATTGGTATACTCAAGTAACCACAAGAGGATCAGAAGGCTGAACCGGATCAATGGCATACGAGAACCCCAGGTGCCGATTGACTCCTTAAGCCCACGTCGGACAAGTTCACCGATGGACCGACCGATTGACCAAGCAGAGCTAACCCAGCCTCCCGTTTGGCACCAAACTAACCTGCATAAGAATGGTTTTACTACCTTAACTTCGCAACGCAGGAGGGAGCCTCAATTTACAGAGAAGGTCATGGGGAGTTACAGGGTTTCCACGAACGATCAGCGCGCTACTAGTAAGGTAGCAAAAAAAATAAACAGGAGACAGTAAGAGGACATAAATAACGAAGAGGGTGTGAATGGAGACGATTTTCCAAAGAAGTGTGGCTCCGTAGAGCATAGAGAGGACATCTCCCGGCAGTATCGAGGTGATACCGTTGATGTTCACAGCAAAAAGAATGACCCTGAAGGACGCCCACTCTTGCCAACGAGCCAGGAGAAATACACACATCACCACACACCCGTAATCGTTGATCTCGTAAGAACATGAGGGGTGGGAAGGAGGGGTATAACCTCTTCTAGCAACCCCACCGAAATTACAAAAAAGTTTATATTTAGACCTAAAATAAATAAAGACAATAACAAATATCAGTAGGAATTCATTCTCCCTTAGAATCCTGAACGTGCAGTTAACAATTTAAATAATTAAATACTATGGAACAGGCACACCTCCTCCCAAAACTCATTCACATGTGTCCGATGTGCAGGAGTTCCTTCCAAGGATTCGGGAGAAGCGCTAGCCAACCTACACATCGCGCTCCTGGGACAAGTATTTCTTACACGCTTCCCATCTCAAGCAGAGTATCCGAGATTGAGTAGAACTAATGGAAGCTTACAGAAAGGCCAAGCTGCCTAACTTAGGAATTGAAGTATGGTTTACGGGATATCGTTAAGACCTGTCCAGCCCCAATCCCTTGGAGGGGCGTAAAACCCATATACCACAAGATGCTTTGGGGGGAGGGCACACAAACCAAACATGATCCGGTAAAGATGTGGGGGAGCGGTTTGTGTGTGCCTGTAGGGTCATTCTCCAACCCCTCTTTACATATATCTTTCCCTACCCCTGTGTGAGGGTGTGGGTAGACAATTTTGTTATTTGCCTTCCGATTTTTCATATTATTAATACAAATAATGTTAACCGATTGTACTCTCTTTTCAGAGATATATTTTGTTTAAATCTTTTATAAATATAAGAATAAATATTTAGAAATTATAAAAGTTATAAATTAGAATTGGTCGTGCGCACTTGGATGTTCACTTAGAGAGTGGAAGCTTGGATAGACTGCGAAGGGGGGGTTCTCTAGACGAGTGCTACGCCCAGCCCGGAAACGGAGGGCTTTCTTACCTCGCTTGCCACCTGCATTGGCTGACGAGCGTGCCCCCCTTTTATTGGCCTACTACAACCCCCTTACAGCGCACAAGTGATAATCCCGTACCACTTTTCATTCGGTCGTTTAGAAATAGTTGTATAAATTTCTTCTCTTCGCCCGTCATGATTTTTTTGTATCGTGTTTGGATTGGGGAATTTGGCCTCATTTTGTAGTGTGCACACTTTTCTTTTGTAATTGAAATCAGAATAGGTTAATTGTTTGGGTGCGCACCAGTATTATTTCCTTGTAAATTTGAAATTGTAATTATATTTGTAATTTTTTTTCTTGTAAAGTAAAAGACTATATATCAAATCGTATCAATTCTTCCTCGGGGTTCTCAAGGTTCATAAATTCTAGGATAAGGTTGGACCACGGGGTTAGTGTTGCCTTCAGCCCGCTACAAAGAGAGAAAGGAATGGCTCCGATGCCCTTCCCAGTTAGCCTGAACTTCACTGGGGCTGTAGTAGGGGGAGGACGTTCTATCACCAATTTGTACTCTTTGATGCGTGGTATTTCCTGTAGGACCCGAAACACTACTATCTACACCGTATGGTAGCGGCCGTGGTAGTTTTTTTTTTTTACTTAAAAGAGAAAACCAACGAAAGCAATTTTGAAGATCTGTAAATAAACTGAAAATTTGATATTAGAGTATATAGCCGTACAGAACGTTGAGGCAGGGAAGGAACGCAATTCTACAGATGGTATGTGTAGCAGACGCCCCCAGCCAGAACCGGGACCCAATACTACGACTTGCAACACTCGATGTGGCTTAACTTCGATGCAACCGGAAACAGTTTCCACTCAGCCCGTTGATCAGCGTCTTCGGAAAGGCCGCGGGCTTGACCGGGCTTTGCAATAAGGCCCTCATGTAATGTATATTATGTTGCTGTGTGCAATGCAGTTTTCCATTGTATGTTTGATGGTGTGGGGTTCTGTGTGGAACCCTGGTCAAACATCTACGATGGAATCATCCAGCCTCTTCTGATAGCTCCGAGGGGCTGGGTGGGGTCGACTCCGACATAGCTAGGTGGACTCTTATCTTCACAGGTACAGATAATTTGGAAGGGTGGATGCCGGGAGGCCGAGCTTGCAACAGAGTGTTGTTTTTGACATTTGTGTGTGATATGTTAACGAAGGCTGGTTTATGGTGGGAGTATTTATTTGATATCGTGTACTAGGTGTTTAGATGTTCCTTGGAGTGTGTCAGTGTTTTGACATGCAGTTTTGTATATTTGTAGAGGCTGCGCAAGTGTTTGTGTGCCTCTCGTGTTCAGGTGATGCTCGACTTTGAAGACAGGTTTCATTGAGTAGGTGGTCTGTGTGTGTAGTTGTGCAGCTTGTAATAATTTTTAGGGCCTTGTTTTGTATGGTTTGTATTGTGTTGTGGTATCAGAGAGGTTAGAGGCCCAAGCAGGGATTGCATTGGCCATCACTGACCATATATAAAATATATGGCTTGTATACTGTGGCTGCTTTGTTGTACTAGCAAGAGATGTGTGTTTAGTTTTGGTGTGCATTAGTTGTTTTTTTTTTATGTTTGTGGTGTGTTGTTCGAATGACATTGATGTATTGTATTTTACTCCAAGTATTTTGTGTTTGGTATGGGGTTGTTTATGGTGAGATTAGGTGTGCCGTCCAGTTAGTAAGAACGGTAGCTGTAGATTTGGCTGAGGCTATCTTGAGTCTGCTTGTGGTGAACCATGTATGGTGTGTTTAGGTAAGGTTGAAGAAGTTGGGTCTCTGTGTCTGCATTTTGATGTCTACATGTAATCGTTATGTAGACTGTATAGTAAGCTAGGTTTATCTGGGAAGCATGGGGTCCTTGTATCGTGTATGTAAAAGTTGAATAGTTGGTGCAAGTAGGGATCCCTGTGGTACACCTTTGGTGAAATTTCTAAAGTGTGATGAGTAGTCAGCAAATGACACGTTGGCATGTCTACCCGCCAGATAGTTGACCATCCATCCTTTTGTGTTGTTGTGCAAGTTTGTGTTATATATTTTGTTTATGTGGTTGTAGCGGGGAATGGCATCAAAGGCCTAGCTAATGCCTTCAAAAATTCTCGGTGTGAGGTCTGTAAGGAGTGTTTATTGAGTGTAGTGGTCTGAAGCAGTGTTGTGAGGGTTCTACCGAAATGTGTGATGTGACTAAGTTCAGGATGAGGCGGTCAATGACTTTGGAGGGAGTGCAAAAGAGCGTGATTGGTCGATGTGAAGGTGGAAGTGTAGGGGGTCTTTGATGAGTTTGGAAATTGTTACAGATGTTGGTTATTGTATTGTGTGAGTAGCTGTAGTTTGCTATGTTGGCGAGGGTTTGTATGCTTTGTAGTCCGAAGGGTTTGATATGTATGTTGCTGATGTTGCCTGGGCCACAGGCAGACGAGTGTTAAGAGGTTATGGATGATATGGTTTCTATGGTGGCCTGTGATGGGTGCATTGTCTGAGTCAGTGGGGAAGAGTTGCCCGAGTCGAATAACAAAGATCTTCAATATGGAGTTTGAGGTGATGTGCACGAAGGATGTTTGCTTGGGGGTATGGTGTCTTGTGGTGATCGTTGTATGTGATTGTGTAATGTTACAACTGTTGGAGAGTGTGATGCTGTTTAGTTTTTTAGGGTTTACTGGTGTTTGTTTTGTGGTCAAGTGTTGAAATACTTGAGCTAGTTTAGTGTTTTGTTGTTTGTTTGAGTGTTCAGGGCTTGTATTTGGAGTGCAATGTCTTGCGTGTGGGGTGTAGGGTAATGCTTCAGTGTATCACGTTGTCTGATAAGGTTGTGAAGTAGGGGACGTTTTTTTTTTTGTTGCCTTTAGGGATGTGTTTTCTGTTTGCGTTCTGTATAGTGGTATTGAAAGTGTGTACAATGTGGTTTATGTCTGCAAATGGAAGTACTGTTTATTAGTGTTTCTAAGTGTTATTCCATTTCATTTGTGAAGGCTTTCCAGTTGCACTTTTGTCTGTGTGTGTGTGTGCGTGTCTGTGGCCAGCTGGGGGTGTTTCGTGTTTTGGTGATGATTGGTAGGTGGTCAGAAGTGAGTTTTGACCACTCCTCAGAATATTATGGGGAACAAAATGTGATGGCTGGTGAAGATGAGTGTGGGCTCGGTTGGGAATATGGATATATTGGTGGATGTTGTTGAGGATGAAAAAGTTGTCCGTTTGGTCGAGGATCATTGACCCTCTGTTATTGTTGATATCCAACAATGTTTTTGGTGTTGTATTTGTGATATGAAGTTTTTTTGGTAGTGAGGGAAATGTTTGGGGAGGAATGTAGATGTTTATGATTGTTGCGTGTGTTGTGTCCAGTGCATATTTTAATTTACTGTACATATTTCAGTTGTGTTGCCCTGTGAAGGGAGAGGGCGTTGTTTCAGCACTCGTGTTGGAGAATTTAATTGATTTGTGTATTAGTGTTATTAATCCACCGTCTCCAGCAACACCCGTCTTGTCAGATAGTGAAATTAGGAAATTTGAGTGTTTGGTGCTTGCGTTGTAGTTTTTTTGGTAAGATGGCAATGTGTATACTATGTTGTTTGATGAATGTAACGTGTTGATATCTTTTTTGGTGTTTATGCCATCTATCTTGACTTGAAGATTGGTCATATGTTTCCTGTATGTGTGGTGTTTTAGCGGGTTGGGGAGGTAGAGAGGTGGAGAGGAAGGGTGGGGGCGATGGAGCAGGTTGAGGCTAGGTAGGAGGGTTTACCAGTGTGGGCTGTGTTGGTGGTTAGGAATTTGGGGTCCGAGAAAAATGCGACAATGTAAAGACGATTTGAAAGGTGCGAGTCAACCATCAATATGAATAAGAAACAATGATCAGGTTTAATATATTTCGAAGAATAAAAAAAACAAAAAACAGGAGACATTAAACAATAAAAAAATTAATATCGGGGAACGGAGGCCCAACTAGGATTTGGGTCGTCTTTTTTTCCTGTGTGGGGTACTCGAGACAAAAACTTCGGATTGTTTCTCAGTTTCCTTGGTAACCTTCAGACGACTGAGAATGTCCGAAATGTCCTCGTTGCCCTCAATCTGGCGAGAGGCGGCGTCGCATAGCAACATAATCTAAGGACAGAAATGAAATCAAGCTCTAGAATAAATCAAATACCACCGTATCAACACAAACTGATAACTAAAAATGTACTTTTATATAGTACTACCTACTAGACGAAGTGACTAACAAGTTGGTTGGTGAAAATATTTTGCTATGGAAGTGGCACGGAGCAGTTGCACATTCCCACTCCAGGGTTTGAGTACCGGCGAGAAGGGACCTAAAATTCGATACTGTGGGCGAACTCCCACCAGTGACGGCGAGGAGAATTTCGTGCATAAGCGAAGGCAGTTTTATATGCATACAGGTACCTACAAGCGATTTTCGAAATATTTGGAATAAAGAGAACTATGTTCTCATCATTTCTGGTCCTCCCATTCATTGTTAAATTGAAATGGTCTTTGATCTCATTTATTATGTGAAGAAAATACGCTCTGGAATATGTTACTCTATTTTAAAACAACAAGACTAACTCCTCCCAAAACTTAAAACGACCGAAGATGAAATTTGTTTTAGCGAAATATTTGGAATAAAATGAATATGTTCTTCATGATATTTTTACCTATTTACAACCTATTTGTATTCAGTTAATATGTCCTTTTTTCAGTGGTGACCAATTGGTTAAAATAGATTCCGAACCACGATATATACGTATGGCAGCCGCTGTGAAGACACCCTGAATCAGCACTCCATCCGGTGACTAACCACACCCGACTTAGGTAGGGTTAGCTTCCTATGTACATGTACCAATTTAAATTCCTCCCTCCTTAGTAGTGCCATCCGTTCCTTCCCAATCGTGGAATAAATTCCTCCAACCATATAATAAAAGATGAGACTGAGACTGGTAAGGTCTTTTGACATCAGGGAGGGGTCCTCATTGGAAGTGCAGAATGAGCAAGAATATTATATTTTGACCCTCCCCAATGAGAGGAGACCCCCTTGTGGTTCAAGAAAGGACTACCTGTTCCATATCAGGGTATTGTGCATAAGCCTCTTAAGCAGGTTTCAGGATGGTAGTGATATGTTGTCACTCATCGGAGTGACACATATCAATGGTTATGATTATGTGTAAGGGTATACATGCTGATAAGAAAATTTATTAAGTTAAAAGATGCATTGTGACTGACCTCAACCAGTGTAGGATTGGCTCCCCATCTTTCTCCACTAGAAGAAATCAAACTTTGTGTGATATTGACAAGAATACACAATCTTTCTTGTCGACCTGACACTTTTTTTTCCAATCTGCAAATCACCGGAACCAAATAAAAGCCAGAATTATATATCAGAGAGAAGGAAAAAAATCACTTTAATAAGTGCAACACAAAATAAACTCACTCATTTATCATTGGATTTTGAGAAGGATAATTTTGCACTGTGCTTTGAGTATGCGGACGATCAAGGGTCTTCCATTTTTCTTCCACAGAGTCAAGTAGTTCTCTATATTCAAGTCTCAGTTTCAAAAGCGATTTTTCCAGCTTTAATGTTTCATTTAGTTCTTGTGCCATTTCTGAGGAAATTGACAGGTTCTGATTGAAATCTTCTAAAGCTGACCTATTAGGGATCAATTATGGCATATTAGTACTAACTCATAGTAGGAAAGAAAAACCAAGTGACCTTGGAATGTAAAGCATAATCCTACAGCTTGATTTTACTACAGTCACAATGAGGATATTCAAAGTCCCTTCTCTGCAATTTTTTTTTCATTTTAAGAGCTCATATGGCGAGGGACGACAGGAGGGCAAATGTCGGAGTAATCACGTTGGCACCTAATACGAGGTTAGATTAAAAAAAATAATAAAACATGTAAAAACATATAAAAAACAAGCTAAAAAAACCGAAAAAGCAAAACAAAATAAGATAAGCAAAAAAGCAACAGGAAGGAACCACGCTCTAGCGTCGGGGGTAGGCCCGCCTGCCCTCGGGGCATGAACATGCGACCTACAACAGTCAAATAAAGTGGAGGGAGGGCCAGCACGCTCCAAAAAGTCATCTAGCCCGCAAGGAACCCGTGCCGAATACAAGGGACAAGCGGTAGCGACCCAGCACGTCCGAGTACCGGGACAGGTAACGTGCGCGGAGATCGTCCAGACTGGGACATTCAACAAGAATGTGCCGATCAGTCTGGGGTACAACGCAGTCTGCACAGTAGGGCAACATAAAGCCGTCGAGGCATTGTGGGGTGGGGGGGGTTGTAGGTCCATTGGAACAGTCGCAGTGCAATGGCATGCAACTTTAAGCTCCCCTCGGCCGTCTCCAATCTTCTTTGCCAAGCAGCCCGGATTCCTGCTATGTCATCGGTGAGGAAGAGCGCAACGCTGGTCTGGTGTATTGCAACAAGCTCGGCCGTGAAGACAGACGCAGCGCCTGGCAGAGCCCCGCTGACTTGAACAGAGGAGACACGGCTTGGAAGCCGACCCCCTCTTGGGACTTGGAGCCATCCGTATACACTGGCACGGTTCCAGCGTGACACGAGGTATGCTCCAAAAGGCCAAACGCAATACTCCTGCCGCTGTAGAAGCTTTGGGAGCAGAGGCGTGGCGAAAAATAGGAAAAGGTGGTACACTCTATGGTGGCATCCTGGGCAGAGCTAAAGGAACCACCGGCCCGATAGCTATACCTAGCTATCCAAGGAGTTTCCTAGCCCTAAACCCAAAGGGCTTAGGGAATGACTGGCGTCTCTCGGCGGCATAGGCACCGTCGAGATTGGCTGCGGATGCAATGAGAGCCGTTGGCAACTGAGGGAGGCACCGGGCTGGGGCGTACAGGCAAATACTGCACTGTGCACGGCGGAGAGCGACTGGCATCTCCTCAGCATCGACAGGTAGGCTCTCATTTTTTTTTTTAAGGGGCTATCTGGCAACTGCCCACTTAGGCATAAGTCGCTGGTAGGCTCTCAATGGGGGACGTGCGCTAGGAGGAGACCGGTGTGGTGGATCGAGTCCACCTTTCGCAATACATGATCGGCTGCGGATGCATAAAACTCGCTTCCTTAGCCAAGCTCCGAACGAACACAGGATCGATAGTAAAGCAAGCCAGCACCCCTATCAGTACCTCAGGTGCTGAACTTCACGTATCGATAATCTGCATGACGTGCGTACAAGAGACCCTAAGGCTGCGAATATGAGCCTCCCAGGTGAGGCGTCGGTCAAAAACAAGAGCAAGGAAATGGTGCGAATCCACCGCTTCCGGGCGAACCCCATTGAGAAACAAGTTTGGGTCAGGGTGGAGCCGTAGATGTGGCAGAAGTGCACCACCTTAGTCTTGGCCAAGGAAAAGCGAAACCTGTGCGCTTCGGCATAACGAGAGACGCGGTTCAATGCCTGTTGGAGTCGACGCTCCACGGTTGGCATCTGAGCCGCGCCAAGAGAGATCGAAAAGTCGTCCACGTAGAGCATAGCGAGAACATCTTCCGGCAGCACCGAGGTGATAACGTTGATGCTCAGGGCAAAGAGTGTGACACTGAGTACACACTCTTCCTGCTCCATTGGGCCGGAGAGGGCTCAATCCACCCATACACGAAATCTACGATCTGGCAGAAATTCAGAGATAAAAATTGGGAGGTGTCCACTAACCCCCATTATATGAAGAAGCTCCATTATACCATATCACCATGCGGTATCATAGGCCTTCTCCACATCGAAAAATACTGTGGCAAAGTTCTGTATATAAAAGAAAGTCTCCTAGACTACATTTTCCAGTTGAAGCAGAGCATCCGACGTGGCATTAGCTGCCAAGAAAAAAGGCTAATCTAATATTTACCAATTTCTCCAACTCACACATACGGGAGGTTAGAGAGATTGGGCAGAAACCAAACGGGGTGCAATGATCTCTCCAGGGTTTGCAAAAGGCAAGCACATTAGCTATTCAATAAGAGTGTGGGAGGATAACTTCTGTCTAGTTGCTGATGAACAAATTTAACAGAAAAAAAACATGCCTCGCTCACCTAGGTGTTGAAGCATGGCACAGGGGACATTGTCCAGACCAGGGTCGGTAATCGCACATGAAGCGAGAGCGGAACACAACACGATGTAAACATGTTGTTGAACAGTTCTCAGCCCCTGTAGGTAAAGTCTACTCGGTGGCCTTCAGCAACATCATGACGTGATTGAATGCTGTCAGAAATCTCGACTAGATAATGCAGATAAAGCGGGCACGAAGGACTCCGTCACGGACGTGGGGCCCCCCATTTTCCTGGGAAAAGATCCTGTGAGAACTTGCCCCGAATCCTTTTGACTTGTTTCCATACATCTGCTAGAGGGGGCTTCCCGTTAGGTGAAGACACGTATGCTCACCAGGAAGAGCGCCGGGCGTGCTTCAAAATATACCGGAACCTAGCCCTAGCTCGACGAAATTCACCGACAGTGAAGTTGTTCGGGCGGCGCTTATACCGCATGTAGGCATAACGCTTCTGTTTGAGGGCCTTCTCACACTCAGCTGACCACCACCACGGAAGCGGTCGGTGTGCAAAAGGGCCCGACATTCTAGGAATAGTAGTTAGGCCCACGGCGATGAGGTTGATAGAGAAGAACTAAAAGGTATCTATCAACTTTTTACCAGCGATATTTTCGCCATCAACTTTCACTCATGCACAAGAACCCTGTCCTGGTGACAAGATCTTCCCCCTGTTAATGAAAACAATATCAACATGAAAATCATTGGTAAGCCAAGAGTACTAGGGACCAGTCCTCTTTGGGGGGGAAAGGAAGAAAGTATGTGTTTCAACACCAACTAGTGATCAGGTATGAACCTTCACCCCTATAGAATAAAGGGGAGCCATTCCTCATCAGGGGTATGTTGGTATAGTTACCCATAGGCAAGATTCATTAGAAGAGTGTGTTGTGCTGTAAATGGAGAGGAGAGATAAGAGTGTTGTGATTGGCTATGCCTATTCCCGGCAAGGACAAGCACAGAGCATCCATCAATCAGTTGCCAGAACTCTTACGTGCACTGGTTGTACCCACTTGCTCAGTACCTCACTCTTAGAAGGCAAACACTGTATCTAATGGGCTAGTTAGAGCACCTCACCAACCACTTGGCGGCATCAACCAAAAACAATAGTGGTTCCAAAACAGATCCCTGAAGTACTGATTGGACCAGGATCTATATATTTTTTTTAATTAACCCTTTAAACCTCCCTGCTTTCTCTTTCAAAAGAACTTACACACCTTAATACTTAGCCTGAGATCTCATTCAGAGCTAACTTAAACATCACCTTCGGAAAAGGACCTTACAAAAAAACCCCACTAAAGTCTACATACAGTAAATCTCATTCCTGCAACCAATTATTCAGTTTGTGAGTTGAATCGTATGAATAACACTGGTTGGGCTTGGCCACAAACACAGAATCACCAGGTAAAGGTAAGATATGAACAAAAGCAGGTTGAGCAGCAGAAATGTAAAGATAGAGTGAAAATTAATACATACCGCACTTCTGGCTTCATCACTTCTTCACCCGTTTCTTTCAGATATTTTTGAAAATATGTCTGAATCTGAAATTTCATAAAATAATTACTTCTAATGGGGGCAGGACCCTATACTTCTTTGGGGATTTCTTTGCACCCCTAAACAATCAAGAATTGGTACACTCTTTTAGGAAAAAAAATTTCCCCCACTTAAATATTAAGATTTTACCATGGCAGAAATCAGTGTATCACTTATACCTAATACCAGGTTGGATTCTACATAAGCAACTAAATTAAACTGGTACATTCAACCAGTGATGCACAATCAAGACTAGTTGCAGAAAGATTTTTGGGAGTGCTTCCATCTAATGACATACTCGGCAAGTGAGTTGATCCCAAGATGCCAAAACAGGACCTGGGACTGTTGAGGCATTAGGAGAGAGGCCAAAAGGAACAATTAAAGTATGATACATAGGTAGATATTCACAGGTCTATCTACCATATTATTTGTCACACAGCCCAAAGGACTGCAAGGAAAAGAAAAATGCCAGTTAGTCTTTACAGATAAAATACCCACATCATCAGAACAATCATCCATCCTTAGATGCCCATTGCCCACAGACCAAGAAGAGCTTTTGTTATCCTAGTTGGTCCAATTCCTAACAAATTTTGGCACACACATGGGGTAGCCACCAAAGGGGGAGTGTATCGAGCCTGGACATAGACAAAAACTGCTCTAGCTACTCATATGTGACATCACACAGCCAATCTGAAAACCACACTAACTTCCTCTCTTCACTGCATTTTGTCTGACAAAATGCAGTACTACCACTGACTATACCTTCCTGTCCAAGGACCAGCACATTACCCTCTGACTTGCCAGCTGTTGTTATTCTGATCTTCATACAAATTTCATTAACCAGTCAGAGAACCTTGTCAAAGATTGAAATGGAATGTTTGGTGCAATTAACTAAATAAACCAGAACACTACAATGAATACTCATGAATATGGATGGTGTCAAATTTTTTCAATAAGAAACATTATCAACAAACTGGAGTTTTAAAGCATTACCAAGTTTCCCCTTGAATGGATCAAAGGATTAATGTCATCCCTTCCTTCCTACAGGGAAAATGCATGCTTGGCAATGAATACCCAGAGGTCAATCTGAGGTGGAAAACTTAGGGTTTCATTCATTCTTGTTCTGACCACAAGCTTATCAGTGTGGATGGTTTCTTGTTTTGATAATCATTGCATTTGAATCAATTATTGTTTGTAAACCATTGCCGTCTATTCTTATGAATTAGTTTAAGCCTTTAGCCCTAATTATTAGTATTTGAAACAAAGAATTTGGCAGGAGTTTTACTACCCAAAATCCTCACTGATTCAAGATGCCCTAAACTTCTAAGTGGGGACAGACAATTTAACATAAGATCTGAACTATGAGAAATGCAGTGAAGGCAACCTATAATGAGGTTCCATCCAGCAAGTTGCCATAACCATGAGGCTTAGCTTTGCTGTAAGTAGAACCAGTTTGCACTCAGTTAAGCCATACCGTATTAGTATTTGAGCTCAGCTGAGTTTGCTATTGATTTATATGAGGTATCATTTCCGAGGATGGAGGACGAGATCCTCCAACTGTATGAAATTTGCATAAAGATCAGAATGAGTCAGTGAAGGCGTCTGGGCCTATTCCACATTTGTAGAAAGGGTGAGAGAAGATGCCAGAAGAAGAAAAGGAGAGAGAAAGGTAACAGGTATGGTTAAGATGATAGTTGGTTCTACACCATGAACCAGACCAAGACAATTTTTTAAGCCAAATATCAGCATTCTGACTTCGGCTCCCAATTTAGTAGGGAGGTTACCGCCGTGACTGGGCATCATGGCGGGATTTTTTTTTATTATTATAGAGCCCATCTGGCAACTGCCCACTTGAGCATAAGTCGCCGGAAACACGACAGCCTAGAACTAGGCTAATTAAAACAAGAACATGAAAACATAAATGATAAAATTTGGAAAAACTTAACAATTAGGAAGCAATCTCCGGCAGCGGGGGGAGGTCCCCTCACCCCGGTGCAGGAGCGTGCAACCTACAGAGAAAACAATAACGAACAAAAAATAGAACCTTAAATAAAGGGGAGAAGTCCGGCCTCCCCCAAAAGTCAACAAGTCCACTAGTCAATGTGCACAAACTCATCCCGAGTACAAATGGGACGACGCAGTCGTCACAATAGGGCTCTGGCGAGCGCTCCATCAGATAGCGATGCGTCACACGAGTGTGCCCGATTCGTAGACGACAGAAAGCGACCTGGAGCCGCCGCGGCATGGGGGATAGGTCCATGGGAACAGTCGCGGCGCAATGGCACGCAACTTTAAGTTCCCTTCGACCGTCTCCCATCTTCTTTGCCAAGCAGTCTGAAGATCTGCCCGTATTCCTGCCATGTAGTCGGTGTGAGGAAGAGCGAAACGCTGGTCCGGTCGCAGAATCCTCGCGGACTCTTTAGCGCCCTCATTCCCCGCAATTCCTAAATGTCCAGGAACCCAGCAGAAGATAATCTCGACATCTGCCCGGCTCGCAAAAACAGTGGCGTCACGGATATCGCGAACCAGGGGATGCGGAGATTCCAATGCCCCGAGAGCACTCAGGGAGCTTTGTGAGTCGCTATAGATCACAATTCCGTCTCCGAACCGGGCACGTCGCGTAATCTCCCGTACCAAGTGGTGTATTGCCACCAGTTCGGCCGTGAAGACAGACGCAGCGCCTGGCAAAGCCCCGCTAACTTCAAACAGAGGGGATACGGCATGGAAGCCGACACGAGGTGTGCTCCAAAAAGGTCAAACGCAATACTCCCGGCGCCGTACAAGCTTTCGGAGCAGAGGCGTGGCGACAAATAGCCAAATGTGGTACCCTCCAGGGTGGCGTCCTGGGTAGAACCAGGGGCGCCACCGGCCCGAGAGCTATATCTAGCTCTCGAAGGAGTTTCCTGGCCCTAAACCCAAAGGGCTTAGGGTATGACTGGCGTCTCTAGGCGGCATAGGCACCGTCGAGATCAGCTGCGGATGCAGTGAGAGCTGTTGGCGACTGAAGGAGGCACCGGGCTCGCGCGTACAGGCAAGTGATGCACTGCACACGGCGCAGAGCGAGTGGCATCTCCCCAGCATCGACCAAGAGGCTCTCAATGGGGGAAGTGCGGAAGGCACCGGTCGCAAGGCGAAGGCCGGTGTGGTGGATCGAATCCACCTTCCGCAATAAACGTTCGGCTGCGGATGCATAAAACTCGCATCCGTAGTCGAGCTTCGAACGAACAAAGGATCGGTAAAAAGGTAAGGCAGAAGCCCTATCACGGAACAGAGAATATCCATGGCGCGGGTACAAGAGACCCTAAGGCTGCGAATATGAGCCTGCCAGGTGAGGCGTCGGTCAAATACAACACCAAGGAAACAGTGCAATTCAACCACTCCCAGGCGTACCCCATTAAGAAACAAGTCAGGGTCGGGGTAGAGCCGTGGATGGCGGCAGAAGTGCACCACCTTAGTCTTGGCCAAGGAAAACCGAAACCTGTGCGCTTCGGCATAGCAAGAGACACGGTTCAATGCCTGTTGGAGTCGACGCTCCAGAGTTGGCACCTGGGCCGCGCCACAACAGATCGAAAGGTCGTCCACGTAGAGCGTAGCGAGAACATCTTCCGGCAGCACCGAGGTGATGCCGTTGATGATCAGGGCAAAGAGTGTGTCACTGAGGACACTTCCCTGCGGAACACCCTCTTCCTGCTCCTTTGGGCCGTAGAGGGCTGCCCCCACCCGTACGCGGAATCAACGGCCTCATCTACCGACCTAAACTCCTCGACTGAGATAGAGAATTCAGTCATTTCCTGAAATACATGTCACCGCGCCCGCGCCAAGCACCACCGAGGTGGGCTCTCAGGCGGCAGTTGCCCTGAAAATGATATTTGAATGGGAAAGTGATCACTACCATGGAGGTCATCGACCACCCTCCAATCAAAATCAGGCTGTGTATCCGAAGAGCACAAAGATAGGTCAAGGCAAGAAAATGAAGCGGTTCTCGGACAGTGATGCGTAAACTCATCCACGTTTAGGACACCTATCTCAAGCTCTGGGATCAGATCGGCAGGGACTTGTCCCCTGGGATTTATTGAGTAATCTTCCCAGAGAGGATGCCTGCCATTCAGATCTCCAAGCAAGAGAAAGAGCCTCGGCAACCGTGCCACGACGCGGCGAAAGTCCCCCGCGTCGAAGTCAGCTGACGGTGGAATGTACGCAGAAATGATAGTATACCTCCTATGCAGGTGCAGCTGCACAGCCACTGCCTGAAAGGAGGTATCTAAAGAGAAAGGAAGAACGGAGACATCATGCCGGGTGTAAACCGCGCATCTCCCAGCCCGGCCATCCTTTGGTGGTCACGTCGCAAGACCCTTATACCCCGGGAGGGCGGGCAGGGGGCACGTGCCTAGCATGGTCTCCTGCAAAAAGATAGCTAAGGGGAACGGGACGAGACGAGCCTCCGCAGCTACTCCCAGTTGGCCCGGAGTCCACAAGTATTCCATTGAAGGAATATGCCCTCCAGGCCTAGCTCGGAGGAGACGCCGGGGCCCTCCTGGAACAAAAGACCCTCAAGGGAATGGCCGTACTCTTCCCGGAGGCAGAACCCCGGGCGCTGTTGGCCGGACAAAGCGCTGAAGGCGTTGGTGGCTTCGGAGGCGGGGGGCCCTCTTTTCGAGGAACCACCGTCTCCGAGCCACTCGCTTCACCACTAGGCGTGAGCGAACGAGCCGAAGCTCCTTTCTTGCTGTCCTCCTTTCGAGGTACAGCTTTAGGAACCCCGGAAGATGGCCTGGCGAACAAATTCAGGGGTGTTGCCCCCTGAGTCTAACGACTCGGTGGAGGCGCGTGGCCGTTTCGCCTTACGGGAAACGGTCACGCTGGGGGAAGAGGGGGAGCCCTGGTTTAGCTGGGGCTGGGTATGAACCCTTTTTGCCGCCAATTTTACCAGGGAAGCGCTCGGGTTGAGTAGAGCCCGCAGAAGGGCTCCGAATGGGCGCGGAAACAACCGTGCTCGTTGGCCTGGATGGGCCAGGAGCAGAGGGTGCCTTTCTAACTATTGAGGCATATGACGTCCCAGGCAGAGCTGGGCGCGCCAGGACCAAGTCCTTAGCCTCGCGGAATGAGATTCGATCCTGGGCCTGAACGGCCAGGATTTAGACTTATGTGCGGCCTTGGAGCAATTTACACAGACTTTGGGTGACACCGACTTAGCACATCTACACGAACAATTCGTATGGCCGAAGCGGTGACCGTAATAGCACCACCACGGCAGTGGCACGTATGCCTTCACGCGGTAGCGGTACCAACCGGCACGCACCGACTCAGGGAGCTCGTCACAGTCGAACGTGACGAAGAGTGTAGGGGTGGGTCTCGAGGTCCCTCCCTATTTTCTCCTCACACGTTCGACCTTGACCACCCCCATGGTTGGCCAGCTCTAAGGTGATGTCCTATATGGAGTAGTCAACGAGTTCCCCCGCATAAACTACTCCTTTCGCAAAGTTCATGGTAGAGTGCGGCGTCAAACTCGCCGGGGTCCATGAAGTGTCCGAAGAGCACTTATCTTGGCCACCTCGGCGGGATTCGCCAGAAGGCTCCCGTCCGAGAAACGGGTCACCTTCGGCTCTCTACCAATTGCACTAGCTAATCCTCTCCTCTGATGGATCATGTTGCCCTTGGCCAACATGCTGCCATCAGTGGAGCGAATAACGAGGAAGCGTTTGAAGCGAGCGTGCTAGAAACGCCAGGTAACCTCTGAATCAGGGGCCCCGATGTCGTCGAGGCTCCGCCCTGTGCACTTTTTGTCTTTGTCATAGTCAGGGGCTCCACAACCGGGGGGGCAGAGGGGCCGGATTTATCGATCTTGGCTTAGAGCCCCCAGGCCAGATGGACCGGCCTCAGCCAGGTCCTTCTCTGAAATGGAGAAGGTCCTGGTAGTCGTGGGGGCACCGGTCGGAGGAGATCCCTCCCCTCCTTGTACTGCCTCGGAAACTCTAGCCATTTGAGGAGGACCTTGCATAGGAGGCGGATTCGGGTTCGGTGCTTGGAACTCAGCCCGGATTCCCCCCCATGGAAGGCCCGACTGTCTGAGGCTGGGTTGCCTCAAGGACCATGACTATCTCAGAGGGGGCCTTCTTGGCAGTATCGTCACTAGTCTTGTGTGGGAAGGCACAGGCCTTGACCACGGCAAGGTTCAATATTCTTGCCAGCAGGTCTTTTGAGGGAAGCGACCGAAGGGGCCTGGCTTCCCTCTCCCCCCCTAAGGGGGTTTGCCCTATCGAGCCGCTTTGATTTGGAGCGGCTGGCTAAGGCCTGCCTGCTGGCTTTCTTGGCAGTCCCCTTGGAAAGAACAGAGGAGACTGCCGCTGGAAAAAGGGAGGTGCCCGAAAGCACCTCCAGAGAAGGGGGTGAGGGGGAGTCCCCTACACCCGTAGACGAAGGAGAGGAGTAAGCCTCCTCTCCGGTTAGAGAGATATGGAGGGTCCCCTGCGCAAGCATAGGGAGGGGACCTCCATTTTTTCGGTGGAGCTGCCCGAGGGCGGCTCCGTCGTTGTTACAAGGGGAATTAAGGGGATTTTTTTATTATACTCATCATTCGGCATGGTGACCATCTTATTTTTATGGGAAGCAAACCCTCATCACCTCTCACAGTTGCCGGCACTGCAAGAGGTGCTTACAGGCCTGGCAGAGCCAGGCATCGCCATTTGGGACCACCCCTCCCGCCTGGTGGCCTGGCAGTCCATCAGCATGGCGGCTCCCCCTTGAACACGGTGTAAAAAGATAGATTGTGAAGAGGAGAGGAAAAGGGATGTGAGGAAGGTATGGGTGGGGATGAAGCAGGTTGTAAAAAAAAAAACATCCCAAACTGGAGCTCAGGGGTTAGGGAACATTATCCCCTCCCCCCTCAGCCCCGATCCAGGAGGCTGGCTTGAAAGAAGGTCAGCATCTACCCTCTGAAATTAGAGGCTGACCAGAGAAATACAGGGTATCTGGAGGAAGGAAGAGAGGCTAAGCTTGGGCCGGAAGGAGGGCTGGATTCCGTCAGCACGGCGGCCAGGATGGCAAATCGCAGAGCCCCTTACGGGGTCATGGCGGAGAGTTGGGGGTTGCCATGGCTGACATCCGCCTGAGAAGCAACATACGAGGGGCGGTCAATAAGTTTTGCGAATCGGTAGGGCAAAACAGAGGAAGGGGGATGGCTGTTTGTGGGGGTGTTAGGACAAGTTATGACAAGTCAGGACCTGCAGCTGCATGCTCCTGCTTCGTCTATTTAAGAAGCAGTAGCTGATCGCAGATCGTCAGTCGCAAATTTTTCAACAATGGAGACGGTTGAGCGCCGCGCAGTGATCAAATTTTTGACCAAGGAAGGCAAGAATGCAAAAGAAATCCATGAATGTATGGTTGCTGTCTACACCGACACCGCCCCTTACTATGCAACCATTGCTCGCTGGAATAGGGAGTTGCGCCATGGTCCTGACTCCCTTCAAGATGACCTCTGTCCAGGACGGTCATCAGACGCGACCCACGAGGACATTGTGACCCGTTTGGAGAGGATGATCCTCGAAAATCGACGGGTGAAGGTCGAAGAAATCGTACGAGAACTTGGAATATTACATGGAAGTGTTATCAACATCATCCACGACAATTTGGCCATGACCAAGGTCTGCCCGTTGGGACCCTAGAAACCTCATGTCCCATGATCGACTTCAACGTCATCAAAGTCCACAAGGCCAGAGTTGCACAAGCTGCGCTGAGCAAGTGCGGATTCGAGGAGCGCAAACATCCCCCTACAGTCCAGATCTGGCCCCTAGCGACTACTTTTTATTCCGCCAGCTTAAGGCTGCACTGCGTGGACGCCGGTTTGGGGACGATGAAGATGTCCAGCTCGCCATCCAGGAGTGGATTGAACAGCAGTCGGGAGATTTCTGGTTGTCGGGAATTCGAAGCTTCAGGGACAAGTGGCGCAAGTGCATTGAAGTTGATGGTAGTTATATTGAAAAATAATAAAACACTTTTCCTCATATCTCGTTTGCTTATATCCGAATTGCAAAACATTGACCGCCCCTCGTAGCTCAATAGGAGGACTGAAACCAGCAAACTTTAAGAGACAGGAGATACTGCATTACAGTTAAGGTTAGGTTAGGTTATGCTGCCCTTTCTATGAGGATATCATGTTTTGGGCAAACCTTCTTAGATCATTAATCTTTTATACCAGTTTAGGACCTGCTGGGCAAATTTTACTGGACTGTAACTGGAAAGAGTAATAAGTACAATATATATATATATATATATATATATATATATATATATATATATATATATATATATATATATATAATGGAATCAAAGATATCACATTAGCATGCTGTATATCAGTGAAAGATAATGGTAAACCACAATATTCGAATCAAGATTTTATTTACAAATAAAATCTTGATTCAAATATTGTGGTTTATGATTATCTTTTGCAGCATGGAGTTTGGCCAGGAAATTTGGTTCATTATATCGAAAATTCATTATATTGAGGTTCGTTATATCAATGGTTTACTGTAACTATATATGTAGTCAAACGGGTTGCCATTGTGAACCCTAATCTTTAGTTTCATGAAGTCATATAGGCGGATCTGTGGGGCAAATGTTCGCAACAGAAATTTGTTTTTCTATTAAGGAAGGGGAGGGGAGGGAAGCTGTTATTAAATAGTTCTTTAAGAAGCAAAACTATGCATATTTTCAAAAGATGAGGAGAAATAGTATCTTCTGTAGAGTGGTAATAGCACTTATTTTGAAAGAAAAATCACAGAAGAAATTGATTACCAATTGACTGGTTTTGTTTGCGATTCTCATAAAAACAAAACTTCCCTCAGAATCTTGGAATCAATCTACATCAAAAATAATTGACTCACCCTCAAAATTCTATAACACAACCACAATCAAACCTGTTCTCGTTAGCTTCTTCCCTATGCTATTCCACTTTAAGTAC
Organism: Ceratothoa steindachneri; assembly: GCA_963969495.1. Lineage (NCBI taxonomy): Eukaryota > Metazoa > Arthropoda > Malacostraca > Isopoda > Cymothoidae > Ceratothoa > Ceratothoa steindachneri. The sequence continues at coordinate 49,747,808 of OZ018329.1, forward strand.
CTCACTGACTGAAGGTGAGTCTTCCATAGTGAAGTTTTTCCTCCCCTTTTCAGGGTCTATTAAATGAAATTTTATCCAGTCTATAAAGTCTCTATTTTAAAACTTCTTGTAACATTTCATTAGTCTTATTATTATATATTTTGGGCAATATGATGGGTTATGCCTATGTCGTGGTATGATATATTACATCAATACCATATTATATCTATGGGGGAGGGACCAATAACTTAAAGGCGAACCGACAAAGGAACGGAACACCACGAGTTTAGGCGGGTGGAATAGCGAGATAAGAGTGCAACGAGGTTAGGTAAATTAAGGGCAATGGCTAAGCTCAAGGTTATTTAAAGAGGCATGTACAAAAATATAATTTTATTTACATAAAAATGAGAGAATTACTGGGCAAAATTACATCGGTAAATGAGGGGGGGGAATAGTAGTTATGCATCAGACTATGAAGTTAAAATTTAATGTATTACAGGAGGAGACTATTCAAATTGGGGGAGAATTAACTCAAATGGGTTACTGAAGGGGAAGAGGGGTTGGCTTATGGAGGATTCCGGGTGAGATGTCGGGGTAAGGCTTTACAGATGTCTTCTGCACGTGAGGCGAGGGCGCTCAGAGCTTCTGAGCGGGAACTTAAAGTGATGACGGTTCTCCCAAAAAAGGATGGGGAGTATTTCGGCCACCCGAAAATGAGGGGCGAACGAGGAGGGCTTCGACAGGAGCTGATGAGTGAAGCCGGAAACATCGCTTGGTAGCGATCGTTAAATGGAATTACCTCACTGGCTGGGGCTAATTCCAATACACAAATAGTTCAGCCGTCACTTTGCTGTGTTGTTAGCACCTGACTTGGAACTAGGGAAATCTTTTTGGGTCCGGGCGAGACTTCTCAACTCTGTGTCGGCCTCATGGGAAACGAGCGCGATATATGTCTGAGGCTCTCCCCACAGGGAGTGAGTGGGAAACAGTTCTACTCTCGAATGGCCTTGAATCTTCTAACCCATATATAGGTGGATTGTGGTGGACGTGGTTTGAGGCTACCGCTTGTGAAAGGGGATGGAACTTCCGTGCTGGAAAAGAAATTCCACGTGGAATTCCCTCACAGCCTACCATTTTCCATTTACTTTGGTTACTTTATTTATCCTTCAGCAACTTTAATGTCATATCTTTTTTAACTAGTTTTAATTAATTTTTATTCCCATTCTGAATGTTCTTGTGGTGAGACTAAACTTTTAATATACTTGTAAGATGTAATAAAAAAAACAATTAAATATGCGGAAGAGGAAGATAGTATTTTTTTTATAAATGTAACAGTGGAAGAGGTTCGACAACATCCACTGTATTGTTCATCTTCCACTTTTTTTAACTAGCTTTAATTCATTTTTATTCCCCTTTCAATTTTATAGCATGTCAATACCTGAAGATAAGTGTAAACTAAAGGAAAATGAACTGAATCTTCCATATCCTTACTTTCCTTGCTATATTGTATATTTCCCGTTCTATACAAATTTCATTCCACTCTGCAGTAGAAGGGGAGAATTCTCAATATGTTGTGTATCCAATGCTTGTGTGTGTCTATATAATATATATATTAGAAACAAAAAAATTAAAAATTGAATGAGAAAAACTCCTCTTGTCAATACCACCAGACAGAAAAAGGAAGAGCTAAAAGATAGCCGAGAGAAAAAAGATGAAAATATCAATGAAAAAAATAAACAGCAAATGATCAAGGTATTTTTCCATACTTAATACAATAACCAAACTGGGAATTTTAACATATAATTAGTAAAAATAAAAGATTAATTATATTTTTATAATCTACAATATTGTATTTACCTGCGTCTGAAAGGCAGCATCTTGCAAAGTTTCAGCAAAGAGTTGATGCCTGATTAAAGCTCTATGCAGTTGATCACATTCTTCCCGAAGTTTAGTAGTGGATTCTTCAAGGTTATCCTCATCTTGAAAAGGTTCTCCCTCTTGAACTTTTTTAACTGCATGATGCAGCTCTTTTCTGGCTTTTAGAAACAAAGAAAATGATTTAAGAAAAAGAAATCCTGGTAGTCAACTTCTTGAGTATTACCACATTCAGAATAGATCAATCAGTTAACTCATACGTCATCGATCTCTTCATTTAACTAAAAATACTTTTGATGAGGATAATGAGCTGTCAATGGCTTGCAAGACTGAATGAGAGTTTACTCAATTTTTAGACCCACCCTTCCAAGAAACAATGTTAGAATATAATGCATTATAGTTATGGGACTGTGTTTAAGTATCTGAGCAGTATTTTTTGTTTAGAATATAATGCATTATAATTATGGGACTGTGTTTAAGTATCTGAGCAGTATTTTTTGTTTAGAATATAATGCATTATAGTTATGGGACTGTGTTTAAGTATCTGAGCAGTATTTTTTGTTTAGAATATAATGCATTATAATTATGGGACTGTGTTTAAGTATCTGAGCAGTATTTTTTGTTTAGAATATAATGCATTATAGTTATGGGACTGTGTTTAAGTATCTGAGCAGTATTTTTTGTTTAGAATATAATGCATTATAATTATGGGACTGAATGTTTAAGTACTCTTTTATAATATTGAAAGAGGGCAACTCCATGCTTCTTTTTTTTACTCAGGCATGATCTCTCTTTGGAGTGGTTAATGAAACTTGGATATTTTGAGTTCCTTCTTCCCTTTTTGAAAAAAAAAATTGCAGAAATGCTCTAGTTTGGGAGCCCCTTCCCCCTCCCCTTTAATTATTGTCTGAGCTATCCTTTAGGATTTCTTTTTTATTTCCAGCATTTAAATTGTTTTATTAATAGCAAAATAATAATATTGAATACTGTAGAAAAAAAAATCAAACATGCACCAAAAGGTACAGGAGCAGAATTAGTGCCGACCCAACTTTGACCAATTCCTACTCCCTCCCTGTTTGGTGGGAGCATTTCTGGGTTTGACTAAAGAGAAAAGAGGAATATTTGTTTAATTCCCCCACCACAGTAAATAATCTCATTTTGTTCTTATAAGTCTTAAGTAATTGTCATCCTGTATTCTTTTTTGTTTTTCTTGTTTTGAAATAGCCTAACATTTAACTATAAGAATATTGTAAACTTATAGGCCTTGCAAAAAGTTTTATTATTATTATGGTAGTGTATTCAGCTTCTTAATTTATATAGGTATATATCTATATATATTGGTGTTAGCCCTTCTTTTTTGTAAAGAAATTCTTAGTAAATAGAATTTTAGTATTATTATCGTCAGTGGTATTCATTTGGAAGGTTGTGTCCACTGAGGCTCAAGGTTAGTTATTGATTTTGTTCGGAGGTATGTATCCAAAACAAAAATGGCAAATGTCCCTACAGCCGCCTTGGGAGAGGTTGTAGATACAGGCACCCTAAGCAATGCTGGAGGTTCATTGATCACATGGAAGACTGGGAAAAGGGGTTGTGGTGGAGTGAATGTGAGTGTGTGAGGAGCCATTCTCCCATCCCTTTTCCCAATACCCTCTCCCTCCCTCTGTAAGAATGTGTGTGAATGGTGAGATGTTTTATCTTATATATATATATATATATATATATATATATATATATATATATTATTTATTAAGGATTTTATGTTTGTTAAAATGTTTTTTTTCTCTTCCCCAGCTATTTACCATTTTGCAAAGGGCCATTCTGATAAATTATACAAGATAATTACTCCCTTTTATAAAGAGTGACAGGGATTGTAACCGATTTATTGGAATAATTTAACTAAAGTTATTGTACGTCCCGGTAGGACAGGAGGTCTTTTGTAGCCTCAAGAGTGCAACAGGATCGCTTATATATTACCAAGCTCGGAGGCACCCGTTTTTTTTTTGTAAAACGCTTGAGACGCCAATACCCACCTGGGTAACATGTGAGGTCTTTCTTTCTTTTTTTTTATCTGCTTGTTTGCTTTAGGCTTCTTGTTGTTGACTTTTTGTTTGCTGATTTATCGATTGGTTGTTATTGCCCCCAGCAGATTTTTTTGTTGTTTGACTTTGCATCTCTTTCTTCTGTATATATAGTCTAATTGAGTGTTTTTTTTATATATTTTGATTGGTAGTATTCATAAGATAAATTTAATTGTTTTGTATAAATATTATTAGCATGTTATATATAAATATATTTACCTCCCATCCTTTTTTTGGTAAATAAAGGACTGTACATACAATCGGTTTCATTTCTCCCTCAATTTCTCATGTCCGAATTAGTTTAGGTAGAGGGTTGGAACGATTGGGGTTAGAGTAGGTTCGTGGCCCGCTACAGGGTGTACATCGGGAGACAGGTGCCCCAGACTTCACCTTACACACTGCAAGGGATCAATCAACAAGGGTGAATGCCTAAATGCGGGGTGTAAAAAAGCACATGTCAAGGGCACAAAAAGATTCAGGCCTAGGACCAAATAAGAACACCAACACCAACCAGACAACAGCCGCCAGCAACTCTAAGATGGAAAATGCCAGCCGGAACCCTCAGGGTTAGAGGGCCCAAACAATTACCCCAAAATGGCCGGCTTCAAATAACAATATAATACCCCTACATTTTTTTAGGCATGTTGACAGGGATGAAAGAAACCCTGGACACACTGATGAGGGCTATGCAGGCACAAGCAACGGTAATAACTACACATATGCTGGGTCACCAACCACAAGTTGCACAAATGATCTAACACCAGCTGTGGTCCCAGTCTCCTATAACACCATGGCTAACCCAGTAACATCAGCCTAGAAAACATCCTCCTGGGTAACATCCAAGGACTCTACCCCAAGACAAATAAGTTTAAATACCTTTTATTGCTCATATGGCCAAGGTAGAGGACTATATGTTTATTGCCCTCACAGAGATTCACCTAAAAAAGGAGGCGAGAGATGCGGAGATAGAAATAAATAAATATCCCCATAGAATGGATAGAGCAACCAGAAGCCATGGGTGTGTCATCACTTACATAAGAAATTACCTTGTCCCAGGCACAAGAGAACTGGCTGCCTACTCGATGGTCATGTGGAAGCATCCGGAATCCACATGTCCAGATGCAATTTAACACTGATAAATTGCTACTGCCCACCACAGTGTCCCTCTGAAAACTTAAAGAAAGTGATGGAATGCATCACTAAAGTGGTGGAGGACCAACTATCGCCTACACCGGACACAATCATCTGTGGTGACTTTAACTTCTCCTTTGTCAAGTGGCCAGAAGGATACATCATGGAGAGTTCATGGGAGGATCAAGCTCACGCCAAAGCCCTCCTAGAAATCTCTGACAAATTCCTTCTGTCCCAGGTTATAACCACTCCAACCAGGATCAACAACATACTGGACCTATTCTTAACCAACTCAAGTGTGGTATTAGAATATAGAGTAGAGAAAACAATTTTCTCTGACCATGGCCTGATCACCATTAATACTTCCTACACAAACCCAGGTGTACAGATGGGAAACTCTATAACACCAGCAACAAACCCCATCAGTAGGTTAAACTTCTAGACCAAAGACTGCCTGGGAAGGGATGGAAAAGTCCCTAGATCAAATCAACTGGGACGCTGTTGGATGACAAAGAAGTGAATGACATGTACAACACCTTAATCGACACCGTCCAGTCAGTCTGCCTCCAACATATCCCCCACAAAAGGAAGTTCACAAGGAAATCCAACATTCCTGGGGATAGGAGAACCCTAATGAGTAAAAGGACCCACCTCAATACTTCTCACTACAGCACGGAATGTAGAAGTAAGACAAAGCCTCTCCACCAAGATCAAGAACATCAAACTGCAACTCAAAGCCTCCCACGACCTTGAGTGACAGAAAGAACAGTGGGCTGCATCTAACATCAAGAGCAATCCCAAATACTTCTTCAACTACTGCAAAAGGTATGCAAAGAGCAAAACACAAGTAAGTCCACTGAAGAATGAAACAGGCATAACTGTGGACGAGGCCAAGGAAACATGCCGGCTCCTAATGAGACAATACAAGGACATTCAGCATACTAAGGGCTGCAATGAAAGTCAGTCATCCTGAAACATTCTTCACAGCGGATGAGATACCAGCACAGCCCTGTCTTTGAGCAAAGTTACCTTCTCACAGAAAGATATAATTGATGCCATAAAGGAACTGAAAATGAATGCAGCAGCAGGTCCAGATGGGGTCCCACCCATGCTCCTAAAATACAGGAATGTGCTGTTATATCCCCTCCACAAACTATGGCGCCACTTGCTCAACGTAGGTACGATTCCTCTGGCTCTCAAGGAAGCTACCATCACTCCAATCTCCAAGGAAGGGAACAAAGGCCTTCCTAAAAACTACAGGCCGGTAGCCCTCACCTCCCACATCATCAAGATATGAGAAAATTGTCCAAAACAAAATTACCCATTTCCTGGAAACCAACAAGCTCAACACCAACCAACACAGTTTCCGAAAAGCAAGGTCCTGTCTCTCAAAGCTGGTATCCCACGCTGACTGGCTTCTACACAGTATGGTTCGTGGAGGGGGTAAACGTGGATGTCATCTTTCTAGACTTTGCAAAAGCCTTGGATAAAGTCAACCACAGCATCCTCCTCCACAAACTCCAAGGGCTATTTTTTTTTTAAGGGGCTATCTTGCGACTGCCCACTTAGGCATAAGTCGCCATAAACAAACAGCCTAGTTCTTGGCTACTTTAAAAAAATTTGAACAGAAAACAACAATAAAAAGAAATAACAATGACAAAAACAACAACTAAACCTAGTTAAATGAATGGGAGAAGGCCGGCCTCCCCCCAAGAGTCAACAAGTCAATGTGCACAAACTCGTCCCAGGCACAAGGGACAGGCGGTAGCGACCCCGCCCATCCTGGTACCGGGACAGGTAACGTGCATGAAGATCACCCAGACTGGGACATTCAACAAGAATGTGGTGAACAGTCTGGGGGACGATGCAGTCATCAAAATAGGGCGCAGGCGAGCGCTCCATCAAATGGCGATGCGTCACATGAGTGTGTCCGATTCGGAGACGACAGAAAGCAACCTGAAGCCGCCGCGGCATTGGGGGATAGGTGCATGGGAACAGTCGCGGCACAATGGCACGCAACTTTAAGTTCCCTTCGACCATCTCCCATCTTCTTTGCCAAGCAGTTCGAAGAGCTGCCCGTATTCCTACCATGTAGTCATTGTGAGGAAGAGAGAAACGCATGGTCCGGTCGCAGAGTCCTCGCGGACTCTTTGGCGCCCTAATTCCCCGCAATTCCTACATGTCCAGGAACCCAGCAGAAGATAATCTCTACATCTGCCCGGCTCGCCAAAACCGTGGCATCACAGATATCGTGAACCAGGGGATGCTGAGATTCCAATGCCCCGAGAGCACTCAGGGCGCTTTGTGAGTCGCTATACATCAAAATCCGGTCCCCGAACCGGGCACGTCGCGTAATATCCCGTACCGAGTGGTGTATTGCCACTAGCTGGGCCGTGAAGACAGACGCAGTGCCTGGTAGAGCCGCGCTGACTTCAAACAGAGGAGATACGGCATGGAGGCCGACCCCCTCTTGGGACTTGGAGCCATCCGTATACACTGGCACGGTTCCAGCGTGACACGATGTGTGCTCCAAAAAGGTTGAATGCAATACTCCTGGCGCAGTACAAGCTTTGGGAGCAGAGGCGTGGCGACAAATAGCCAAATGTGGTACCCTCCAGAGTGTGTCCTGGGCAGAACCAGGGGCGCCACCGGCCCGAGAGCTATATCTAGCTCTCGAAGGAGTTTCCTGGCCCTAAACCCAAAGGGCTTAGGGTATGACTGGCGTCTCTCGGCGGCATAGGCACCGTCGTGATCAGCTGCGGATGCAGTGAAAGCTGTTGGCGACTGAGAGAGGCACTGCGCTCGCGTGTACAGGCGAGTGATGCACTGCACGCGGTGCAGAGTGAGTGGCATCTCCCCAGCATCGACCAACAGGCTCTCAATGGGAAAAGTGCGGAAGGCACTGGTCGCAAGGCGAAGGTAGGGAGCTCAAGTTTGAGCACAATATTCAAGATGAGAACTAAACACCTAACATTAGCTTTGTTTCAGGCTTCAAGGCAGTTTAGAGACCTTAGCATCAACTGAGAAGATAACCCCAAGGTCCCTTTCTTCATTATCTTCCTTTTACTAGCCACCATTAGATCCTAACAAAAAGTCCTATTCCTAGTACCCATATGCATTAATCTTATACTTACCATCATGTGCCCAACAGGAAAGGCTTTCTTTAAACTAGCCACCCTGTAGGGGGGGGGGGAAGTAGCAGGAGTGGTCAGTCCTCTCCTAGTGGATATGGCACAACCACCCTACTTGAATGAACTCCTAGTGTAGGACCAACTCACTTGTATGTAAACTGCATGAGGTTAAGTTGCAATTGAACTACCATTTCCTAGCCGTTGAATGCGCCGCTATATTATTTCCTACAGCATGCAACAGCCTCGCTCTGCTCCAACCAGTTTCTTAAGGACAGTCTCAGAGAAAGCGCATCCCCACTTAATTGTGGTAACATTGATGGGGACCTCCAACCCAGGCTGTAAGATCAAAGCTTTCTCCCTGTATCTTCCAAGTGGTCACAGGGGGCAGAGGAATCATCTGCTCCTGGGGGAGCAATGCAACAAAAACAACTAAACAACAATAAATTTTATCTGTGTATGGCAGCTACCAAAAGTTAGGTTGACCTGAATTGTAACTCCATCCAACAACTTACCACAGCGGATGGGACAACTTTGTTGTAATTGGAAGTGAAGTTTCCACTCAGGCCATAGCCCTCAAATGAGCTTAATACATGATTCAATAAATTAAATTAAAAGTGTTATTAATAAATTAATGACTGCTGCATTTAACTTAAAACTCTACACTGAAAATATATATATTTTTGTAAACAAAAATAATATCTGGTGAATAAAAGAGAAGATGCATAGACCTTTCATTACCTTGTAATTTTAATGCTTTAACGCCATTTTCAGATTTTATAATCTCTTTCACTTTTTGTAATGAAAACAGTCTTGACTTAAAGCAAAAAATATGATCCAAAACAGTCGGGTCTTCCAGGTAAATGTTTGGTGCAATGGACTTTCCTTTATTAGTTTCACTCATGATGGCTAAAAGTTCAATTTAGTATATTAAGAATTAAGATTTACAATAATTATATTGATTCAAGGTCAATCTTATTAAATTAGAGAGATTCATCTGCAAAATTATAAAATATAGAAATTAGTGCAAAATATTGGCAATTTGGAAAATAATACTAATTAACAGCTACTGGTAGGGGGGAAAGGTCTTAATTAAGTCAAGAGCTTTGACTATTGCAGGAAAGCTATACACCTTCTTTGTCCTTAGTGTTTAAAGTAGTTAGGGTAATTAAGTTATGTACCTTTCACACATTTTCAAATCCCCAAACAACACACTACAGATACCTACCTGCATATATAGCTACCAGAAATGAGAATATTTGAAATAAATATGTAAATGAGCTATGTAGAGAAAATAATACAATGTTACAGAATAAAGCGCCCATAATTTTAGATCTTAATAACCATAATGAATATTTAAGAAAGGTTCAATGTTGACTGCTTGCGAGTGGCAAACTTGCCTGAAAGAGTTCGTGGGGAAAGCACTGCCTAACCATCCAGCAAAGATTAAAGAAACTCCCCTACCCCTGGAGAGGAATGAAGCCTCAAGATGTTGCCCAGCCTGGAATCTCCACCCTATCTCACTTATTCTCTCTCCTTCATATACCACCTTTTTCTCCACAATCTGTGCTACGCTAGCAACCACTCATCTCGTCTTAGCCAGTGAGATAGAAAAAAAACCCCGGTCCCCTCACCTACTTATGCCCCACCTGTCCACCACTCACGAGCTTCCTACCTTTGCAACTCATAATGCACCAACATGCAGTACCTAAACAATTACACACTTATGGAGCTGCAATCCATGCACCACTACCGTCACATTCCCCCAACACATCCTGCACCCCACCTACTACCCTTAACATCCTCAAAATCAACACCAATTCTGCCCCCCAAAACAGAAATATTACAAATATTTTTGAACACCTACAACATCCAGATTGCTCTAATCCAGGAATCTCCCTTGAGTCCCCAAACACACCTAAAAACTTTCCACAACTACATAAGACTTGTACACCCAGTAAACCACAACTTAATGATACACAAGGACATCCTAATCTACAATACCATCAGATGTAAAGAAACATACTAAATCACCACACAAGTAAACTCGAATCAGTTATCATAAAGGTCAACAAAACCACCACAGACAACATTGTTAACAGCTACATACAACCCAACTCCTTCTAACACAGCCAAGCAGGCTTTCTTCCAAATTGGCACCACTTTTACAGCTCCTAAACTTCTTTCAAGAGCCAACTTCAATGTTTCAAGGGTCTCAACTGGCAAGTACCATCAAAGGCACAGCTACCAAAATTAGCTTAGCATAATCTCAGGCTATAATAGTTATAAAAAAGGGCCAATGTTATCAATCTCTTTTTAAAGCATTTATCTGGTGACTGCCTCCAAGAACCTAAGTCACCACCATCAATTTTTAGCTTACTACTTAAGCTAAATTAAAAACCAGGACATAAAACAAATCAAAAACACTAAATGAAAACCAAACAATAGCAAAAAAACAGACTAGAAAAAAGGAAAAGCACAAGCAGGTGTTGGAGTAGGTGGCTTAATTTTGGGTAGGTGGTGATCAATGACCTTCATTGTAAGAACCACTTTCCCATTTAAATATCATTTTGTGCGGCGCTGCTGACTGAGATTTTTTTTTTTTAATTAAAGAGCCCATCTGGCAACTGCCCACTTGGGCATAAGTTGCCGGAAACACGAGACAGCCTAGAACTAGGCTTATTGTATGCGGCCTTGGAGCAATTTACACAGACTTCGGGTGACCCCGACTTTGCACATCTACAAGAACGATTCGTAGGGCCGAAGTGGTGACAGTAATAGCACCGCCGCGGCAGTGGCACAAATGCCTTCACGCGGTAGCAGTACCAACCGGCATGCAACAACTCAGGGAGCTTGTCACAGTCGAACGTGATGAGTGTAGGGGTGGGTCTTGAGGCCCCTCCCTGTTTTCTCATCACACGTTCGACCTTGACCGCCCCATGGTCGGCCAGCTCTAAGGTGAAGTCAATGAGTTCCCTCGCATAAACTACTCCTTTCACAAAGTTCATGGTAGGGTGCGGCGTCACACTCACCGGGGTGCCATGAAGTGTCTGAAGAGCACTTATCTTGGCCGCCTCAGCGGGATTCGCCGCATTTGCCAGAAGGCTCCCATCCGAGAAACGGGTCACCTTTGGCTCTCTACTAATTACACTAGCTAATCCTCTCCTCTGATGGATCATGTTGCCCTTGGCCAACAACATGCTGCCATCAGTGGAGCAAATGACGAGGAAGCGTTTGAAGCCAGCGGGCTCGAAAATGCCAGGTAACCTCTGAATCAAGGGCCCCGATTTTATCGAGGTTCTGCCCTTCGCACTTTTAGGCCGGCATATTCAGGGGCTCTGCACCTGGGAAGGCAGAGGAGCCGGATGTGCTGATTTTGGCTTGGTCGCTTGCCAAAGTGGCGGCAGACCCCTCCGTCCCCGCAGCCCCAGCGGATGGAGAGGAGCCCAGAGTCTTCTTTGTCTTAGTCTTTTTTGGAGAGGCGGGCAGGTAATGAACCCACTTCTCACCTCCGCCAGGAGAAGCCCCTAGGCCAGATGGACTGGCCTCAGCCAAGTCCTTCTCCGAAATGGAGAAGGTCCTGGTGGTCGAAGGAGCACCGTCCGTGGGAGATCCCTCCCCTCTTTATACTGCCTCAGAAACCCTAGCTATTTGAGGAGGACCTTGCATAGGGGCGGATTCAGTGTTTATAGCCGAGCCCGGATTTCCCCCCATGGAAGGCCCTACCATCTGAGGCTGGGTTTCCTCAAGGACCATGTCTATCACAGGAGGGGCTTCCAGTTGTCCATCCCCTCCCAGGACATCGCAGGTCCCCTTGGCAGTGTTGCCAGTCTTGCGTGGGAAGGCATAGGCCTTGACCCCGGCAAGGTTTAAAATTCTTGCCAGCAGGTCTTTTGAGGGAAGCGACCGAAGGAGCCTGGCTTCCCTCTCCCCCCAAAAGGCGTTTGCCCTACCGAGGTGCAGTCAGCAATGGGCTGCTTGCTGGGTTTCTTGGCAGTCCCCTTACAAAGAAAAGGAGGGACTGCCGCTGGAAATGGGAAGGTGCCTGAAAGCACCTCCAGATTTTTTTTTTTCAAGGGGCTATCTGGCAACTGCCCACTTGGGCATAAGTCGCCACAAACAAACAGCCCAGTTCTAGGCTACTTTAAAATAAAAATTTTAACAGAAACAACAATAAAAAGGGGATAACAATCAGGGAGCAAGCTCCGGCGTTGGGGGGAGGTCCCCCTCCCCCCCAGCGCAGGAGCCTGTGACCTACAAAAAACAAAACAAACAACAATAACAAAAAAACAAGTTAAATACAAGGGAGAAGGCCGGCCTCCCCCCAAAAGTTAACAAGTCTACCAGTCATGGTGCACGCACTCGTCCCGAGTACAAGGGACAGACGGTAGCGACCCCGCCCATCCCGGTACCGGAACAGCAAACGTGCACGAAGATCACCCAGACTGGGACATTCAACAAGAATGTGCCGAACAGTCTGGGGAACGACGCCGTCGTCGCAATAGGGCACATGCGAGCGGTCCATCAAATAGCAAAGCGTCACACGAGTGTGTCCAATTCGGAGACGACAGAAAGCGACCTGAAACCGTCGCGGCATTGGGGGATAGGTCCATGGGAACAGGCGCGGCGCAATGGCATGCAAATTTAAGTTCCCTTCGACCGTCTCCCATCTTCCTTGCCAAGCAGTATGAAGAGCTGCCCGTATTCCTACCATGTAGTCATTGTGAGGAAGAGAGAAACGCATGGTCCGGTCGCAGAGTCCTCGCGGACTCTTTGGCGCCCTCATTCCCCGCAATTCCTACATGTCCAGGAACCCAGCAGAAGATAATCTCGACATCTGCCGGGCTCGCCAAAACCGTGGCGTCACGGATATCGCGAACCAAGGGATGCGGAGATTCCAATGCCCCGAGAGCACTCAGGGCGCTTTGTGAGTCGCTATAGATCACAATCCGGTCTCCGAACCGGGCACGCCGCGTAATCTCCCGTATCGAGTAGTGTATTACCACCAGCTCTGCCGTGAAGACAGACGCAGCGCCTGGTAGAGCCGCGCTGACTTAAAACAGAGGGGATACGGCGTGGAAGCCGACCCCTTCTTGGGATTTGGAGCCATCCATATACAAAGCACGGTTCCAGCGTGACACGAGGTGTGCTCCAGAAAGGTCGAACGCAATACTTCCGGCGCCGTACAAGCTTTCGGAGCAGAGGCGTGGCGACAAATAGCCCTAAACCCAAAGGGCTTAGGGTATGACTGGCGATTCTCGGCGGCATAGGCACGACGCAGGCGAGTGGTCCATCAAATAGCGATGCGTCACACGAGTGTGTCAGATTCGGAAACGACAGAAAGCAACATGAAACCGCCGCGGCATTAGGGAATAGGTCCATGGGAACAGTCGCAGAGCAATGGCACGCAACTTTAAGTTCCCTTCGACCGTCTCCCATCTTCTTTGCCAAGCAGTCCGAAGAGCTGCCCGTATTCTTGCCATGTAGTCGGTGTGAGGAAGAGCGTTTTTTTTGTTTTTTTTATTTAAGGGGCTATCTGGCGACTGCCGTCTTAGACATAAGTCGCCGTAAACAAACAGCCTAGTTCTAGGCTACTTTAAAAAAATTGAACAGGAAACAACAATAAAAAGAAATAACAAAACAATAACAAAAACAACAATTAAACCTGGTTAAGTGAAAAGGAGAAGGGCGGCCTCCCCCCAAAAGTCAACAAGTCCACAAGTCAATGTGCACGAATCTGTCCCGAGTACAAGGGACAGGCGGTAGCGACCCTGCCCATCCCGGTACCGAGACAGGTATCGTGCGTGAAGATCACCCAGACTGGGACATTCGACAAGAATATGCCGAACAGTCTGGGGGACGACGCAGGCGAGCGGTCCATCAAATAGCGATGCGTCACACGAGTGTGCCCGATTCGGAGACGACAGAAAGCAATCTGAAGCCGGCGCGGCATTGGGGGATAGGTCCATGGGAACAGTCGCGGCGCAATGGCACGTAACTTTAAGTTCCCTTCGACCGTCTCCCATCTTCTTTGCCAAGCAGTCCGAAGAGCTGCCCATATTCCTGCCATGTAGTCGGTGTGAGGAAGAGCTAAACGCTGGTCCCGTCGCAGAGTCCTTGTGGACTCTTTGGTGCCGTCATCGGCACGCTCATTCAAACATGTCCTACAATTCCTACATGTCCAGGAACCCAGCAGAAGATATCTCGACATCCGCCCGGCTCGCCAAAACCGTGGCGTCACGGATATCACGAACCAGGGGATGCGGAGATTCCAATGCCCCGAGAGCACTCAGGGCGCTTTGTGAGTCGCTATAGATCACAATCCGGTCTCCGAACCGGGCACGTAGCGTTATCTCCCGTACCGAGTGGTGTATTGCCACCAGTTCGGCCGTGAAGACAGACGCAGCGCCTCGTAGAGCCCCGCTGACTTCAAACAGAGGGGATACGGCGTGGAAGCCGACCCCCTCTTGGGACTTGGAGCCATCCGTATACACTGGCACGGTTCCAGCGTGACACGATGTGTGCTCCAAAAAGGTCGAACGCAATACTCCCGACGCAGTATAAGCTTTGGGAGCAGAGGCGTGGCGACAAATAGCCAAATGTGGTACCCTCCAGGATGGCGTCCTGGGTAGAACCAGGGGCGCGACCGGCCCGAGAGCTATATCTACCTCTCGAAGGAGTTTCCTGGCCCTAAACCCTAGACCCAAAGGGTTTAGGGTATGACTGGCGTCTCTCGGCGGCATAGGCACCATCGAGATCAGCTGCGGATGCAGTGAGAGCTATTGGCGACTGAGGGAGGCGCCGGGCTCGCTCGAGTGATGCACTGCACGCGGCGCAGAGCGAGTGGCATCTCCCAGGCATCGACCAAGAGGCTCTCAATGGGGGAAGTGCAGAAGGCACCGGTCGCAAGGCGAAGGCCGGTGTGGTGTATCGAATCCACCTTCGGCAATACACGCTCAGCAGCGGATCCATAAAACTCGCATCCGTAGTCGAGCTTCGAACAAACAAAGGATCGATAAAAAAGTAAGGCAGTAGCCCTATCAGCGCCCCAAGCGCTGAACGTCACGGAACGGAGAATGTCCATGGCGGGGGTACAAGAGCCCCTAAGGCTGCGAATATGAGCCTCCCAGGTGAGGCGTCGGTCGAATACAACACCAAGGAAACGGTGCGACTCAACCACATCCAGGTGCACCCCATTAAGAAACAAATCTGGGTCGGGGTGAAGCCGTGGATGGCGGCAGAAAAGCACAACCTTAGTCTTGGCCAAAGAAAACCGAAACCTGTGCGCATCGGCATAGCGAGAGACGCGGTTCAATGCCTGTTGGAGTCGACGCTCCAGAGTTGGCATCTGGGCCGCGCCAAAAGAGATTGAAAGGTTGTCCACGTAGAGAGAACATCTTTTGGCAGCACTGAGGTGATGCCGTTGATGCTCAGGGCAAAGAGTGTGACACTGAGGACACTTCCCTGCGGGACACCCTCTTCCTGCTCCTTTGGGCCGGAGAGGGCTCCCCCCACCCGTACGCGGAATCGACGATCTCGCAAAAAATCAGATATAAACATTGGGATGCGTCCCCTCGCCCCTATCGTGTGGAGAGTCTCCATGATACCGTATCGCCATGTGGTATCATAGGCCTTCTCCAGATCGAAAAACACCTTGGCGTAGTGCTGTCTTTGAAGGAAAGCCTCGCAGACGGCATTTTCCAGTGGGAGCAGAGCATCCGACGTGGAGTGGAACTTGCGGAAGCCACACTGTGCGGAAGACAGATGGCCTCCGCTGTCCAGGAAAAAAACTAATCTAACATTAGCCTTTTTGCACACGCAAGAGGTTAGAGAGATTGGGTGGAAACCAGTCGGACTAGAGTGATCTCTTCCCGGTTTGCGAAAGGCGAGCACAGTAGCGATTCGCCAGGAGGCGGGGAGAAGACCTTCCACCCATTTTTTTTTTTTTTTTTTATTAAGGGGCTATCTGGCGACTGCCGACTTAGGCATAAGTTGCCGTAAACAAACAGCCTAGTTCTAGGCTACTTCAAAATAATTCAACAGGAAACAAAAATAAAAAGAAATAACAATAACAAAAACGATAACAAAAACAACAACAATAAAACCGGGTTAAATGAAAGGGAGAAGGCCGGCCTCCCCCAAAAAGTCAATAAGTCCACCAGTCATGGTGCACACACTCGTCCCGAGTACAAGGGACAGGCGGTAGCGACCCCGCCCATCCCGGTACCGAGACAGGTATCGTGCGCGAAGATCACCCAGACTGGGACATTCGACAAGAATATGCCGAACAGTCTGGGGGACGACGCAGTCGTTGCAATAGGGCGCATGCGAGCGGTCCATCAAGTAGCGATGCGTCACACGAGTGTGTCCGATTCGAAGACGACAGAAAGCAACCTGAAGCCGCCGCGGCATTGGGGGATAGATCCATGGGAACAGTCGCGGCGCAATTGCACGCAACTTTAAGTTCCCTTCGACCGTCTCCCATCTTCTTTGCCAAGCAGTCCGAAGAGCTGCCCGTATTCCTGCCATGTAGTCGGTGTGAGGAAGAGCGAAACGCTGGTCCGGTCGCAGTCCTCGCGGACTCTTTGGCGCGCTCATTCCCCGCAATTCCTACATGTCCAGGAACCCAGCAGAAGATAATCTCGACATCTGCCCGGCTCGCCAAAACCGTGGCGTCTTGGATATCGCGAACCAGGGGATGCGGAGATTCCAATGCCCCGAGAGCACTCAGGGCGCTTTGTGAGTCGCTATAGATCACAATCCGGTCTCCGAACCGGGCACGTCGCGTAATCTCCCGTACCGAGTGGTGTATTGCCACCAGCTCGGCCGTGAAGACAGGACCTTCCACCCAGATACTGTTGAACAAATCTAACAGAAAGGCCATGCCTCGCTCACCCAGGTGTCGAAGCATGGCGTACGGGACATCGTCCGGACAATGGGCGGTGTCCGCCCACGAAGCGAGAGCGGAACGCAACTCACTCACAGTAAACTTGTCGTTGAAGGGTTCTCCGCCTCTGGAGGTAAAGTCCAGCCGGCGGCCTTCCGCAACATCACGACGTGCATTGAATGCTGGCGGAGCAGCATCACGGCTAGAGAATGCGGAAAAAGCGGTCGCTAAGGATTCCGCCACGGACGCGGGGTCCGAGTTACAGTCCCATTCTCCTGGAGAATGGGAGGGGGGTCCTGCGAGAACTTGCCCCGAATCCTTTTGACTCGCTTCCACACCTCAGCTAAAGGTGTCTTCCCATTAAGTGAAGACACGTATGCCCGCCAAGAAGAGCGGCGGGCGTGCTTCGAAATATACCGGAACCTAGCCCTAGCCCGACGAAATTCACTGACAGTGAAATCGTTCGGGCAGCGCTTATAGCGCATGTAGGCATAACGCTTCTGTTTAAGGGCCGTCTCACACTCGTCTGACCACCATGGGAGTGGTCGGCGTGCAAAATGGCCAGGCATCCTAGGAATAGTAGTCAGGCCCATGGCGATGAGGTTGCCGGAGAAGAACTCAACGGCCTCATCTATCGACCTAAACTCCTCGACTGAGATAGAGAATTCAGTCATTTCCTGAAATACAGGCCACCGCGCCCACGCCAAGCACCACCGAGGTGGTCCCTCAGGCGGCAGTTGCCCTGAAAATGATATTTGAATGGGAAAGTGATCCCTACCATGGAGGTCATCAACTACCCCCCAATCAAAATCAGGCTGTGCATCCGAAGAGCACATAGATAGGTCAAGGCAAGAAAATGAAGCGGTTCTCGGACAGTGATGCGTAAACTAATCCACATTTAGGACACCCATCTCAAGCTCTTCGATCAGATCGGCAAGGACTTGTCCCTTGAGATTTATGGAGTAATCTCCCCAGAGAGGATGCCTGCCGTTCAGATCTCCAAGCAAGAGATAGGGCCTCTGCAACCGTGCCACGACGCGGCAGAGGTCCCCTGCGTCGAAGTCAGCTGACGGTGGAATGCACGCAGAAATTATAGTATACCTCCTATCCAGGTGCAGCTGCACAGCCACTGCCTGGAAGGGGGTATCTAAAGAGATAGGAAGAACGGAGACATCATGCCGGGTGTAAACCGCGTATCCCCCAGCCCGGCCATCCTGCGGTGGTGGGGTTGCAAGACCCTTATACCCCGGGAGGGTGGGCAAGGAGCATGCGCCTAGCATGGTCTCCTGCAAAAAGATAGCTAACAGGGAACGGGACCAGACGAGCCTCCGCAGCTCCTCCCAGTTGGCCCGGAGTCCACGGCAATTCCATTGAAGGAATATGCCCTCCAGGCATAGCTCAGAGGAGACGCGGGGGCCCTCCTCAAACTGAAGACCCTCACAGGGGCAGAACCCCGGGCGCTGTTGGCCGGACAAAGCGCTGAAGGCGCTGTCGCCTTCGAGGACTTATTGGGGGAGGTTGGGCTCGACATGCGAGTCTTTTCCTCCCTCCGCCTCGAAACCTTAGGTGGGCGTTGTGGCTTCGGAGGCGGGGGGGCCCTCTTTTCGATGGTCCTAGGGACCATCTTCAGGGGTGTTGCCTCCTGTGAGTCTAACGACACGGTGGAGGCGCGTGGCCGTTTAGCCTTACGGGAAACGGTCACGCTGGGAAAAGAGGGGGGAGGCCTGGTTTTAGCCGGGGCAGGGTATGAACCCTTTTTGCCGCCAGCTTTACCAGGGGAGCACCCGGGTTGAGTAGAGCCCGCAGAAGGGCTCCGAATGGGCGCGGAAAAAAACGTGCTCATTGGCCTGGATGGGCCAGGAGCAGAGGGTGCCTTCTAACTATTGAGGCATAGGATGTCCCAGGCACACCAGGACCAAGTCCTTAGCCTCGCGGAATGAAAGTCGATCCTGGGCCTGAATGGCCAGGATTTCTTTCTCAAGGAGATATGCATCACATTGCTTCGATGAAGCGGGGTGCGGCTCTCCGCAATTGACACACTTGGCCACACACGATTTGGACTTATCGTGTGCGGCCTTGGAGCAATTTACACAAACTTCGGGTGACCCCGACTTTGCATGTATACAAGAACGATTTGTATGGCCAAAACGGTGACAGTAATAGAACCGCCGCGGCAGTGGCACGAATGCCTTCATGCGGTAGCGGTACCAACCGGCACGCACCGACTCAGGGAGCTTGTCACAGTCGAACATGACAAAGAGTATAGGGGTGGGTCTCGAGGCCCTTCCCTGTTTTCTCATCACACGTTCGACCTTGACCGCCCCATGGTCGGCCAGCTCTAGGGTGATGTCCTCAATGGAGTAGTCAATGAGTTCCCTCGCATAAACTACTCCTTTCACAAAGTTCATGGCATACCTACCCTATAGGCAACTTGACTGTCCATTTCCTTAACTATTTTCATCATCTTGTGGCAATTCACCTTCGTCAAACAAGTCAATAATTAAATCATTCACTTCATCAACTTTAACCAAAAATTTCAACATATCGTCCTTTCTACTAACAAAGGTATCATGAGAAAGTTCATCTATATCTATAGTCTCTAAATTCTTTAAGGCAGCTGTTATCCTAACTTTTATTCCAGCTCTTTTCTTAATTAATGCATTGAGTCGAGTTTCTAACTCTGGTTTAGATGAAAGGGTGAAAAAAATCAAGGCAATTTACTATAAAGTAACTAAAAAATACCACAAATAAATTAGGCACACAATTCTGCACAGAGTAATCTTAATTAATTATGATGAGCTGATGCAATAGAGAAAACAAAGGTAATTTGGTAATTTGGTAAATTGAGGGCCAGAGAGTGCGTGGGTCAGCACTATGGGCCCTGGAGAAGGTTAATGCCGTTTATATTTCTCTGTACTTTGGCTTAGGAAAGATTTAGCGGACTTTGCTTGCTGGGCTGACTCAGCAATCTAACAGGAGATAAGCCATGTTAGTACAGGAGGGAGGGGATGATCTATGATTTATATTCTATGTAACTGTCCAGTTTTAGTCAGAAAGAACTGGAGATAATTGGAAATTGCTTGGCGGATAGGAATGGGGTAATCGATTCCGTTGAGGATGACTGGGATTGTGAGTTGCATTACTCCAATTTCTCTGTTTTTCACGGAGTAGTACTCGATGGGAGTGATGGTGCAGGCATTCTAGTAGGAAGTGCTGGATGGTTTCTGGTTGATTGGGGCACCAGGGGCAGTCTGGAGAGGGAGAGAGACCCAGGCGGAAGAGATGAGCAGACAGACCAGAATGTACAATTCTCAATCGGACGAGGGCAGAGTCAAGACGACGATTGATTGACCTTGACCAAAGTATAGGACCAGGGTCCTCATAAAGGATGGATCTGGAGGATCCATGGAGCTGTTGGCGGAGGTCTTCTACCCATGTAGCTCTGGTGTGTGCCTTCCAGAGGGAGGTTCGTGTGGCTGGAGAGATGGGAAGTGTTCCCAAAATGGGAGTGGAGTGAGCTTGGTTTGCTGCTCTGTCCGCTTTTTCATTGCCGATGATACCAGAGTGGGCTGGGATCCATTGCAGCTTCACATCCAATAGAGGGTGGATGAGGAAGTCAAGGAGCAATGCCTGAATTTCATAGCAGAGTTGTGGGTGGGTGAGGGGTGCGGAGGAGAGGAGAAGCTGAAGCGAGGACATTGAGTCAGTGTAGATGATTATTTTCCTGGAGGGGACAAGTGTCCGGGCTATTTTAAGAGCGTGGAACAAGGCATACAGTTCAGCCACCACGATATTGTGCAGGGGATCTAAATGCCATGTGAATTCAAATGGGCATTCTAGGCAGATGACTGCTGCTGTAGTTGAGGGGGGATCCGTATGGTGGGAGCCATCTGTGAATATGGCTAAGTAGTCTTTGTAAGTGGCATTTTCTAGGCTGCAGAAGATTGCTCTCAATTTGTGGGGTGGGTCATATTTTGTCCATTGACATGGGAGGGAGGGTGATATCACTGCGGATAGTGATATCCAAGGTGGAATGGGAGGCGTTGCTGGAAGTGGAGCCTGCCGTGGGAGAGGAAAAGCAAATTGAGCAAAAGTCTGGGCTGCACAGACTGCTACTGGGCGATGTGAAGAAGTTGGCCAGGGTTGAAGATATGCGTGGGAGGCTATGATTGTTGCAAGAGGGTGGTCTTCTGGTAGGTATGTAGTCCGATAGAGCCATTTTCCAAGGAGGTTCTTTCTTCTGTATTCTAAGGGAAGGATGCCACTTTCTGCATGAAGCGCTGAAATGGGGGATGATCTGAAGGCTCCTAGGGCAATTCTCATTGCACTGTGCTGAATAGGGTTTAGTTTTGCCAGCTGGGTCTAATTTGCCGCAGAGTAGACAATCGAACCCTAGTCTAGTTTGCTTTGGATGTAGGCTGTGTAGAATTGAAGGAGTGTTTCCCGGGAGGCACCCCATTTCACACCAACAATGCGGCGCATCAAGGCGAGACAGTTGAAACATTTCTCTCGCAGTTGGTTGATTTGGGTGTTCCAGCTTAGAGTTGGGCTATCTAACCATAGTCCAAGAAGCTTATGGGCGGACACCCGTTCAATAGGTGTGCCAGAAATGAGCAAAGGTGGTGGTGGTCCTAGATGGCGACGAGTGAACCAGAGTGATTTGGACTTGGTCTTGTTTAGGTGCAGGTTCCAACTTTGAGCCCATGCTGTGAGGTCGTTTACTGCGTTTTGGAGTCTGTCATGGACCAGTTGGGGAGTTTGGGCGGTGCAGAAGATGGATATGTCATCTGCATATAATAGAGATGTTGTATGCACACTGTCCGGTATGTCTGCTATGTATATTGTGAATAGGAGGGGGCTCAGAGGGGATCCTTGTGGGACTCCTTGGTTGATCTTGCGGGGAGAAGCTTGGGTTGACCCTATCAGCACTGTGTAGAGACGGTTAGAGAGGAAGTATTTGATCCAAGAGAGGGGGGGGACCGTGCATTCCCAGGTTCAATAGTTTGTGCAGCAAGGCCTCATGGTTAACCGTGTCAAAAGCATTTGACAGATCAAAGGAGACGGCCTCTGCCACTAGATGTTCCTTGAAGGTGGATTGCACCAGGTGGTCTAGATGTGTGAGTGCGTCCGTCGTGCTGCGGCCTGGTCGGAAGCCATATTGGTTAGGGTGGTGATGGTGGTGGGATTTCAGCCACCAGGCTAGACGCTTTTGGACCATTTTTTCCAGGAGTTTGCTGGTGCAGGAAAGGAGGCTAATTGGTTTGTATGATGCCGGATCACTAGGGTCTTTTCCTTTTTTGGGGATGGGGAGGATGAGGGCAAGTTTCCATGGGGAGGGGAATTGGCCTTGGGTCCAGCTGTCGTTGAATAGCTCCAGTAAGAAGTTTAGGTGAACTTCAGACAAGTGACTTAGGAAGTCAGAGAGGATCATGTCGGAGCCAGGGGCCTTGCCTTTTTTCATGGAAGAAAGTGCCCCATGCAATTCTTTGAGTTGGAAAGGGGATGCAAGTGGGTCATCTGTGGTGTTGGAAATACTCTCTATGAAAAGCCTGGCTTGAGGTCTGGTTAAGAGAGAGTCTGCTTTGCTGCTGTATAGTCGGCTGTATTCTGTGGCAAAGGCTTCAGCCTTGTCTTTTTCATTTGTTAGTGGGAAGCCACCTGAGCAGAGGGGATAGGAATTGGGCTTTGAAGGTGAGGTCATGTGTCTGAAGAAAGTCCAGACTTTAGTGGAGGGGGTGGAAAAGGAAAGCGAGCTACAGAATTTATGCCAGGAGTTTCTTTTTGCCTGAAGTAAGATCCTTTTGCACTTGGCGTCCTGTCTGTTAAATCCAATTTTGTTAGTTTGGGAGGGCTGACGTCTCCATCTTGCAAATGCTAGTCGTCTGAGGCGGATGGCTGATGCACACTCTTCTGTCCACCAAGGACAGCGGGGGCGGCCATTGAAGCGACTGGTGGTCAGGAGAAAAGTGTGTTCCCCAGCTGCCTTGAGGGATTCTGAAAACCAGTTGGCTTTTTCTTCAACTGAGAGGAGATTTGGGGGGGGAGGTTCGAGTGAGGCTTGGAATTTTGTCCATTTTCCTGGGTTTGTTTTCCAATGAGGGCGGATTGACCTAGGGGGAGGGTTTGTGAGGCCATTTGAGGAGATGATCACTGGTAGATGGTCGCTTCCCATATATTGGCCGGTAGAAACTACTGAAGAGGTGAAGGACCCACTGCCAATACACAGATCCAGGGTTGAAGGCACGGCTTTTGCTGGGTCCACCCTGGTGCAGAGGCCTGGTGGGGTGAGAAGGGAGAGGTGGGTCGAGGAGAGGAGGGCTTGAGAGAGGGCAGAGCCTGGGCGGCTTGTGATGGCTGATGGATCCCAGTGGGGGTGGGGGGCATTGAAATCTCCCATGATGAGGCTTGTAGGGGAGAGTTGGTCAAAATAGTGGTTAAATTCTTGCTCAGTGACCGGGAGGCATGGGTTGTAGCAGATGAGAATGTCACACCAGGTTCCGCCGATGGCTATCTGCACTGCCAGCAGTTCTAGAAGGCCTTGGGGGTATGGTATGAGTGTGTGGAGACGGTGGGTCAAACCATGTTTAATGAGAAGGAGGAGGCCACCACCTGCCCGATTTGACCTGTCTCTGCAGAATGCAGTGTAACCTTGGAATGAGGGTGAGATTTCAGGCCGGAACCAGGTCTCACATATGCCAACTATATTGGGTGATAGAGAGTTGATGAGTAGAGAGAGGTCTCTCATCTTGTGACGAAGGGAGCGGGCATTCCAGAAAATTATAGGGCTGTGCATTGAAGCCATTATGAGAGGAATGAAGTGAACAGATTGATTACACTAGGAAGGAGAGTGATAAGGACTTGTTGGATAGGAGAGCCAGATTGGAGCAGGGTGACAAATTCTTTTAGGAGATTTGTGATCTTCACTATGAGTGGCTGAGCTGAGGGTGCTCCTTTGCGGTGGTGAAGAGGCACATTCTGGATGACTGGGGAAAGTGGGTATGGAGGAGGAATTGGAGAAGGGCTCTTGGGGTGATAATATTAGCTGGGGCAGGGCCTCTTGGGAGTGGTCTCTCTGTTGGCTCTGTGTGAAGAGGGGGAGGTTACAGGTGGATTTGGTTTACCGAGGTTCCTTGGTGGGATGGGAGCAGCAGCCATCTCTGCATAGGAGGGGGTCTGGAGGGGCTTTCTTGGCGGAGTTTTAGGAGAAGAGCGGATATCCTGGGAGGATAGTGAGGGTGTAGTTTTGGAGGCAGCGGAAGTTGTTCTGGAGTCTTTTGGGGCTGAGTAGATGGAGCGGAGCTGGGCATGGATGGTATAGGTAGGGATAATATCATCCACTGATTTGCATTGGATCTGCCTTGCCTTTTCTGAGAATGGACAGTTGTTGGAGGAGGGGCGATGGTTGTCGTCGCAGAAGTAGCAGTAGGGGAGATTTGAACATTCTTGGCCTGCATGAAAACCACTGCATCTGCTGCATCTTTGTGTGGATCTGCAGGTCAGTGATCCATGGCCAAAACGCTGGCATGTGAAACACCTCAGAGGGGGGAGATAGTATGGGAGAACTGAGTAGGAGGTGAAGCCCAGAGCCATTCTTTCTGGTAGTCCTCCTGCAAACTTGAGACGCGCTGAGTAGGTCGAAGCCTCAGGATGGGAAGGTAATCTAGAAATCTCCATAAGACTGGACAGGCTGTTAGAATCAAGGATCCGCAGGTTGTTTCTGAGGTCTTCTTGCTGTAGGGAGACTGGAAGGCCAGAGATCCTTCCATATTTGTATTTGCCTAATGAGGCATCTTCCGGGCGCCAGCACTTGACTGGCCATTCCCCCAGGGTGGAGACATGTTCAAGATCTACCTCTAGTTTATTTATATTAGAGAGTTCAATTCTTAGGGCTGTACCTTTTCCCAAGATTCGGCAGGATCCCTCTTTTATAAGCTTATGGAATGGTGATGAGTTTAGGGCAGCTGTGACTCTTAATGGATGGGAAAATACGGCCTTGTTTTCAGATGATCTAATGAGAACAACATTCTGAGACTCAGAGTTGTCATTTGGAGCCAGGGTTAACATAACATAACATAACATAATTTAACGGATGACAAAAGCCACAAGGGCCTATCAAAGGTCATCCGTATCCATCAAATCCCACCCATATAATGCATCCATAGGATTTTGTCAGATCATGCAGCTACAATATACAATTTAACAATCCATAGGAATGTCCAACCATGCATCTACAATATATAATTTAAAGCCTCCATAGGAGTCTGTCAAAAACAAAAACAAAATCCCCCAAAATATACAATAAAAAGAAACTGCATCCACAGGAATGAGTCAAGAAACATATCCAGATACCAAAAAGTAAGAAATTAACCCTCCATCCCCATATAATCATCCAATCTGCGCTTGAAAACATTCAAGTTTGGGCTGTCTACAGTCTCAGGTGGCAAACTATTCCAATAATCTACCACTCTGTTAGTGAAAAAATATTTTCTAACATCCAGTCTGCACCTCTGTTTTTTAATCTTTAAGTGGTGGCCTCTAACATAACATAACATAACATAATTTAACGGATGACAAAAGCCACAAGGGCCTATCAAAGGTCATCCGTATCCATCAAATCCCACCCATATAATGCATCCATAGGATTTTGTCAGATCATGCAGCTACAATATACAATTTAACAATCCATAGGAATGTCCAACCATGCATCCACAATATATAATTTAAAGCCTCCATAGGAGTCTGTCAAAAACAAAATCAAAATCCCCCAAAATATACAATAAAAAGAAACTGCATCCACAGGAATGAGTCAAGAAACATATCCAGATACCAAAAAGTAAGAAATTAACCCTCCATCCCCATATAATCATCCAATCTGCGCTTGAAAACATTCAAGTTTGGGCTGTCTACAGTCTCAGGTGGCAAACTATTCCAATAATCCACCACTCTGTTAGTGAAAAAATATTTTCTAACATCCAGTCTGCACCTCTGTTTTTTAATCTTTAAGTGGTGGCCTCTAGTTCTATTACTACCTTCTAACTCAAATAACTTGCTGAAATCTAATTTATCCATCCCAGAAAAGATTTTAAAAAGCTCAATCATATCTCCCCTCACACACCTTCTTTCAAATGAAAACATATTTAATACCCTCAGTCTATCTTCATATTGAAGGTGCTTCAGGGATGGTATTATTTTTGTTGCCCTCCTTTGTACTGACTCTAATAAGTTTATATCATGTCTAAAATGTGGTGACCATGCCTGTATACAGTACTCTAAATGTGGCCTGACATAAGAGTTGTATAGTTTAAGGATGACCTCCTTACTCTTGTAGCTAACGTTTCTTTTAATGTAACCTAGCACCCTATTTGCTCTATTTTTTGCCTCAATACACTGCTTTGAAAATTTCAGTGACCTATCTACTACCACTCCTAAGTCTTTCTCATCTTCAACTGAATTAAGCCAATATCCATCCATCTCATAGCTAAATTCCCTATTATCTCTCCCCATGTTAATAACTTTGCATTTATTAAGGTTAAAAGTCATCTGCCACTTCTGAGCCCAAGCTAACAGCTTATCTAAGTCACCCTGCACTTTAAAGCTACCCTCAACCTCTTTGACTACAGCTGCCAATTTAGTGTCATCAGCAAAAATTGACACTTTGCTATTTACACCTTGCCCAAGATCATTTACATAGATTATAAATAATAAAGGGCCTAAAACTGATCCCTGAGGTACGCCACTAATAACATTCCTCCACTCTGACCTCACTCCATTCAGTACAACTCTCTGTTTCCTATTTTTCAGCCATTCAGTTATCCAATTTAAAACGTTCCCACATATCCCATGCAGCTTTAATTTATGAACTAGTCTTCTATGTGGAACCTTATCAAAAGCTTTGCTGAAATCTAAGTAGATCACATCAACTTTCTCACCCCTATCTAATTCTTTAGTTACATAATCCATAAAATCCAGTAAATTAGTTAAACACGATCTATCTTTTCTAAAACCATGCTGAGCATCATTAATTAACCTGCTACTCTCTAGATGATCAGAAATTCCCTTCTTAACCATCTTCTCAAGAATTTTACAGACTATAGAAGTTAAGCTTACTGGTCTAAAGTTATTTGGGTCCTCTTTGCTTCCCTTTTTAAAAATTGGCACTACATTTGCCAATTTCCAATCATTTGGTATTTCTCCAGACTCTAGTGATCTAATAAATATCTTCTCGAGAGCTACTGCAATACTTTCTACACCTTCTTTGAGTATCCTAGAATGAATGTTGTCAGGGCCAGATGCCTTACTAGTATTTAACTGAATTATAAGCCCTTTAATTTCTTCTCTGTCTATATTAATAGAATTTATCACTACTTCCCTTGACCTAGAATTATCATCAATTAATCTAACTGGTTTCTCTTCTGTGAATACTGAAGCAAAATGATCATTAAGGACCTCTACTATTTCCTCATCAGATTCTTTCAAAACCCCTTCATATTTAATAGGCCCTATTTTATCACTGTTAGATTGATTATTGATTCTATAATAGCTAAAGAATTTTTTAGGATCTTTATTATTATTTTTAGCTAAATTAATTTCTGCTGTCCTTTTGGTCTTCTTAATAATCTTATTTAGTTCATTTCTGGTTGACCTATAATGGTTTAAATTATCTAAACTACTCTCACTTTGTAATCTCTGGTATGCCCTTTTTTTCTCTGAAACTTTATTAGCTATTTCTTGGTTCCACCATAATGGTTTCCTACATTTCTTCCTAATAGACTTCATCGGAATACACTGTTCCTGAACCATGTTTAATATAGTCTTAAAAATATCCCACATCTCATAAGTATTCTTTCCATGGAATTCTATATCCCACCTAGTTCTATTACTACCTTCTAACTCAAATAACTTGCTGAAATCTAATTTATCCATCCCAGAAAAGATTTTAAAAAGCTCAATCATATCTCCCCTCACACACCTTCTTTCAAATGAAAACATATTTAATACCCTCAGTCTATCTTCATATTCAAGGTGCTTCAGGGATGGTATTATTTTTGTTGCCCTCCTTTGTACTGACTCTAATAAGTTTATATCATGTCTAAAATGTGGTGACCATGCCTGTATACAGTACTCTAAATGTGGCCTGACATAAGAGTTGTATAGTTTAAGGATGACCTCCTTACTCTTGTAGCTAACATTTCTTTTAATGTAACCTAGCACCCTATTTGCTCTATTTTTTGCCTCAATACACTGCTTTGAAAATTTCAGTGACCTATCTACTACCACTCCTAAGTCTTTCTCATCTTCAACTGAATTAAGCCAATATCCATCCATCTCATAGCTAAATTCCCTATTATCTCTCCCCATGTTAATAACTTTGCATTTATTAAGGTTAAAAGTCATCTGCCACTTCTGAGCCCAAGCTAACAGCTTATCTAAGTCACCCTGCACTTTAAAGCTACCCTCAACCTCTTTGACTACAGCTGCCAATTTAGTGTCATCAGCAAAAATTGACACTTTGCTATTTACACCTTGCCCAAGATCATTTACATAGATTATAAATAATAAAGGGCCTAAAACTGATCCCTGAGGTACGCCACTAATAACATTCCTCCACTCTGACCTCACTCCATTCAGTACAACTCTCTGTTTCCTATTTTTCAGCCATTCAGTTATCCAATTTAAAACGTTCCCACATATCCCATGCAGCTTTAATTTATGAACTAGTCTTCTATGTGGAACCTTATCAAAAGCTTTGCTGAAATCTAAGTAGATCACATCAACTTTCTCACCCCTATCTAATTCTTTAGTTACATAATCCATAAAATCCAGTAAATTAGTTAAACACGATCTATCTTTTCTAAAACCATGCTGAGCATCATTAATTAACCTGCTACTCTCTAGATGATCAGAAATTCCCTTCTTAACCATCTTCTCAAGAATTTTACAGACTATAGAAGTTAAGCTTACTGGTCTAAAGTTATTTGGGTCCTCTTTGCTTCCCTTTTTAAAAATTGGCACTACATTTGCCAATTTCCAATCATTTGGTATTTCTCCAGACTCTAGTGATCTAATAAATATCTTCTCGAGAGCTACTGCAATACTTTCTACACCTTCTTTGAGTATCCTAGAATGAATGTTGTCAGGGCCAGATGCCTTACTAGTATTTAACTGAATTATAAGCCCTTTAATTTCTTCTCTGTCTATATTAATAGAATTTATCACTACTTCCCTTGACCTAGAATTATCATCAATTAATCTAACTGGTTTCTCTTCTGTGAATACTGAAGCAAAATGATCATTAAGGACCTCTACTATTTCCTCATCAGATTCTTTCAAAACCCCTTCATATTTAATAGGCCCTATTTTATCACTGTTAGATTGATTATTGGTGAGATCGAGGAATATTAGGTCTTGGAACGTCTTGATTGAAGCGAGGACGTGAAGTCGGACGAGGGTCCGCTTCGGCGGAAGGGCTGGGGCCACGTTTGCCCTTAGGGGTTAGGGAAACTTCCATTGGGGGACCGTTCACCTGGGCCTGGCGGCCTAGGTCTCCCAGAGCTAGGCTAGAGATACTCCAAGAGGTTAGTAGGGGCCGAAAGCCTTTAGAAGATTGTAGTTGCGGGCGACCGTGAGTGAGAAGGTAATATAAAGTTCAACGACGAAGTGAGAGCGATCAAAAACGTCCGGTTCAAAAGATGTCGAGCGTAAAGCCATACACAATTCAAACAAAGGTCCTAAACAACTTTTTAAAAAATGAAAATACAAACAAATTATGCACTATAGTACGATCTATAGCATTTGTAATAATCAAAACAAAATATATAAATAAACTATTACCCATTAACCTTTTTACTAGGTTATATTAACTAGGTTAAATCCAAATAATATTAGCGATTTCGGCATTAAATTATTCCTAATTTGTAGGTGATCAGGAGGCTGGAGAATTTTTGACGATGGTGCAGGATAATTTTCTTAAACAGTTTGTAAACCAAACCACTAGGGGTGATAATACAGGGTAACCTTCTAAAACGGGCCCCAACTCTCGATAGGCCTCATTTTTTTAATTTTCTGCAAGAATTGAATGAAACTTTGGTGATAACTAGTTTATTGGGTTTAAAAACATCATATCAAAACATGAGTCTTTGGACTTTTCTTCTTTATTTTAGAGCACCTGTTCTAGATGACTTCCATTTAGCTCTGTGCATTTCTTGAGGCGCAGCACAAAGTTGTCCATGATGTCTTTACAAACCGACCGACTAATTTCTCTGATCTCCTCCCTGATGGCTTCCTTGAGTTCCGTGATGGTCATGGGTCTCCCTGAGTACACTCTGTCTTTAAGGTGGCCCCAGAGAAAGAAATCTAGGGGCTAAGGTCTGGGCTGTGAGGTGCCCACTCAAAATCAGTCTTGAGACTGATCACATGGTCACCAAAGTTCTCTTTTAGCCAATATCGAGACATGTTTGAGATGTGAGAGCTTGCTCCATCTTGCTGGAACCAGAACTTCCTCATAATCGACAAGAACAGGGCCCATAGCTCCCTCTTGGAGGTTTTGAGGACCTGAACATACCGCTCCTCGGTGACTGTCACTGTCCCGACAGATTCCTGGAAGAAGAATGGTCCAATGATGCCTCTGGCTGAGATTGCAGCCCATACCGTGCATTAGGGGAGTGTAGGGGCTTGGTGGCTACCTCATTTGGTCTGGAGGTCCTCCAGAAGACATTTGTCTTCGAATTTACCTTTCCTTCAAGATGGAAGTGAGCTTCATCTGAGGTCGAAAGGAGGTTAAGTAAAGTTGGAGTCTCCTGAATCTTCTCCAGTATTTTGACTGCCATAGCCTTTCTCTGCTACTTGTCTGATGCTGTTTGGGTCTGCTTAGTCTGTATTGTCTATGGGTATGCCCAGTGCCGGATTTACAGATAAGCTAAACAAGCTATAGCTTAGGGGCCCCACCCTCTCGGTGCCTCCGTAAAAAAATTGAAGTAAAAAAGGGGTGTGTATCTCCAAAATATACCCCCTTCCCCCCAAAAAAACCTACATAGTGAAACAGTTTTACCGATTACGTATTTTACTTCTAATTTCTTGGGGCCCCCAAAAAATTAAAGAAAAAAACGGGGGTGTACATTTCCTAATGTATAAGAAATTTTGAGAATGTTGCTAAGTAAGATTATTGCAAATTGCTCTAGAGAGAGATCCTTTTCTAAGCTGAAGAGGATAAAAAATGAATTTAGATCACCAATGACTCAAGAGAAATTACGTTCCCTCAGTTTCTGGTGCATACAAAGTGACAAACTACGCAGTTTATCATTTGATGATATCATCAGTGACTTTGTTCTGGCAAAGGCAAGAAAGAAAGAATTTTAGTTTAGATCATGTTTGTGTTCTGTTTGTATACACAATAATCAATCTTGATCGGATTATACAATTTAATGGGTATTAAGTAGATGCATTAATGTAATTAGTCCTTATAGCAAGTTTCTAGGGACTAGATTATAAGCCTCTGTAAATTGTGTTTCAAAAAGAACTTTTTGTAGTTTTACCAAAGTGTTTGCATTATTAAGTTTGTTATGAATAAAAATAATTTAAAATTAGAGATTAATAATTATTTTACTATTAATTGTATTTCAATTCAACAATTACTTTGATGAAATACATATTATGTCAAGTGCAAATGGCTTAGATATCTATTAGGTCCAAAAACTACCATATAACATATTAAACACAAAAGAGGACATCTAAAGGGCCCTCTTATCTCAAATAGCTTAGGGCCTCATCAAATCTAAATCCAGCCCTGGGTAGGCCTTTAAATCCATTACTAGCACTCTCCTGCAAGTCTCATGGGATATACCGAGGGACTGACTTCGCTTGCGCACAGAGCGTTTTGGACTCTGCTGAACTGACTCTCTCACGCTTTCAACCAGCTCAGCTGTACGCTTCCTGGGGCATCCTGAATGGCTTGGACGGTTGTCACTGGCTGCATTGAGGTTCTCCATTGTCCCATAGTTCTCTAAGTGGTCCACCCAACCCTGAATTCTGCTCTTGGAGGGGGCTTTTTGACATTCGAACTGATGCATGAAAGTGTCCTGTACTTTCTTGAACGAGCCTGTCTTGTAGTAATGTTTAACACATTATATTCTTTGCTGGAGCTCCTATTGAGATCTAGTTGTGTTCACAGGCATTGCTTCTGTCATGTCCTTCAAAGTAAGGGTCATTAGTAAATGAATGAAAGATATATCACAAAAAATGTGTGCAGCTCCTTTTGGGGGGGATCCCCCGGCATTAGCGATACAGAGATTGGAGGAAATTTAGGAAATTGTGACCATTGCGAAATTAGATTTAAGTCAAAATGGAACGGGGTTCTCAGTATGATAAATAAAGTAAAAATCCTAGACTTTATAAAAGTATATTATAGTGATCTGATGAGGTGCATGTAGATGATTGCTTGAGGACTAGCGAGTGAGGTCAGTTTTGAAAAAGATGTCAATGAGAATAGTTGAAAGGGAAGATAACCCCGGGTAGAGAGGAATGGTTTCGATCAAGAATGAGACAATGATTAAACAGTTAATTGCAGGAGAGAATATGAACATCAAGCCAGGTACAACCATGATATCCGACATGTGGAAAGCCTAAGCCACTATTTGATAGTTACTGGAAAATTACACCCATAAAACTGCCAATCACTATAAAAAAAATGTGAATCCCCCAAATCAGTCAATTCATACTCAGGCAATCGAACGTTTGTGGCGGAATATAAAACATTGGATTCTAAGTTTGGTGAAGAGATGTCCATTACCTCCAATATATTATTAGATAGCCATTCATGGCATACCACCAGATGTTGGTACGCGATTGAACTTTTCTGCGCCATGGCTCAACTCTATCCTTTACCTGCTTATTAAGGTATATATATATATATATATATATATATATATATATATATATATATATATATATATATATATATATATATGCAGATACACCCACAAAAGAAAAGTGAAAAACGATTCCGAGCGCTTTCGACTTTATTCTTAAAGACTTTTTCAAGGAATGAACAGGAGGCTGGACATACATTTCCTTAAATAGTGGAAGGGGGGGATTAGACTACCCACCTCTGAACTTTAATTAAGGGGT
Organism: Ceratothoa steindachneri; assembly: GCA_963969495.1. Classification (NCBI taxonomy): domain Eukaryota; kingdom Metazoa; phylum Arthropoda; class Malacostraca; order Isopoda; family Cymothoidae; genus Ceratothoa; species Ceratothoa steindachneri. Next base: position 49,781,008 of record OZ018329.1, read on the forward strand.
GCAAAATCCTGAAACAACTTTATTTAAGATTTTTTGTATGTAGTGATAATGAGATCTAGCATGAACAAACCAGGTCTAAGGTTGAAATTTGGGAACGCGTTAATGGAGATACATTCTAATATATTTCTCGAAATATAATCCCTACATTTTATGACTGGTTTGGCACTGTTACAGTTGATGCTATGGTTAAGATTGTACATATGTAGAAAAAGCGCAGATTGTTGACTGTGATTACGTACATTGGCTTGATTTTGTTAACTCGGACATCTAGTTCTTTAACGGTTTGTCCATAATAACATTTTTTTGGCAGTTGTTGCAGCCTATCGAATAAACAATGCCAGGTCGGAGAAGTAAATTTTTGACAAGGATGCGATAAATTGTAATCTCGTACTTCAAAATAACATTTATGTTCACAGGCCTAAGTAAACGAGGTAATTTAATGAAAATATGGTTATAGGGTAAAACCAATTAGTTTTTGGCCTGAAATTTAGGGATATTAACATTAATTTGATAATAGGAACGCTTGGCGGACTTATAACAATTGTCGAGAAATTACAGAGGGTAGCACTTTGTGAGCTTGTTGTGAGCTTTGTGGCCATGTTGTATGCAGGTTCTATTGAAGTCCACAGCTGTGGCAGCGTTATTAATTTCAACTTGTATTTTCTTAATATTTCCTACAAGTTTTTTAACGGGGTTTTCAAGGCGAGAAAAAACATCCGCGAATGACATTCTTTATTCCTAGACCACTTTAGACCATGTTAGGTCATCTTCAGGAAATGAACAGAAATGGAATTATTTAAAAATTGCTACATTATATATAGTATTTCTACGCGAACATAAGTATTACAAAAAATGGCCAATAAGGGCGCGGGAAATTTTTAAGGGGAAACTAAGCGCTAGAAGAAACATAAAATTGGAAGGCTCAGATTAATTGCAACGCCAGGTGCCAGGAATCTGGATACACTGGAAGTCTAAACAAGAAAGGGAAAAACATGAACAACCTTATTGAAAGGGGTATTGTTGCCAGCATTGGGCAAACCACCTGACAGAAACATACTCCTTAAAAAAGACGACGGGACAAAAATGGATGCAACCAAAACGGAAGAAGAGTTCAGAGACTACTGGAAAAATGTATTTTCCATCACACCAGAAGAGAACGAATACTTTGACCTAGAGTTTGAGGAACACATTCACGACCAACTAAGACAAGAATTAGACAGGACATACCCCTTCAACAACACAACTGCTGACAGAGAGATGACTGGTTATAGACGGAAGAAGAAATACTAACGACGCTACGTACCTTCAAACAGAGAGCACCAGGAAAAACAGAACTGACCAAACTTAACTTGTTGAACGCACTCCGTAACATCTTAGAGGGGCTGGTCGAATGGAAGATCGCTAAAATGATCTTCATTCCAAAAGCCGGAAAATCGCCGGACAGACCAGCAAACTTAAGACCCATTTCCCTCCTAGAAGTAGCAGACAAGGTCTTCTAGAAGGTCCTTGCTAATAGAATCCAAGATTTTATGGAGGATCACAACCTCCATAACCAACACCAGCATGGATTCAGAAGAAGAGAGGGACTGATAAGGAGCTAGCAACCATCACAGAAAAACTAGCGAAGATTGCTAGCCAAAAAAGGTTTGCTGACCTGGTGCTCAGAGACGTTAAGAAAGCATTTGACAAAGTATGGAGGACTGAGCTTCAGTACAATATACTAAGACTTGGACTAAACCCAAGACTAGAAAAAATTCTATGTGACAGATAGGATAGCGTATATACAAATATACTACGGCACGGGACCAGAATTCGAACAAACTATATATATATATATAGTCATATGAGTTGCTGCTGACCAGTATAATCTTCAATTTCACGGTGAAGGTAAGGACACATAGGAGGCTGAGGTACATGTTGTTTATTTATGGAACAACGTTTCAGGCGTATCACCCATCTTCAGGTTCTAAAACATAAATTAATCTAGTACAGTTAAAGAATATTAAAAATATTAAAAATAATTAGGTTATGACTATGTAGGTGAATCAAAAATTAGAAAATAACTCAGGAATTTAAAAGTCAAGAGAATCAAATTATCAATCTAATATAACACTATTGAAACGAAAAAAACCCACAAAAAACAAAATTAAATAATTACAGTATAATATTGCTTACCGATAATTCATGAATTTGAAAGGCAAGAGAATCAAATTATCAATCTAATGTAATCACTATTGACACGAAAAAAAGAAGCAAAAACACAAAAGTAAAAAATTACAGTATAATATTGCTTATCGATGAAGTTCAGGAGAAATCACAAAGTGAAGAAATTATAAAGGATGTGGCTTAAAGAAGGATAGGAATCAAATTCCCATCCTTCTTTAAGCCACATCCTTTATAATTTCTTACCTTCACCGTGAAATTATATATATATATATATATATATATATATATATATATATATATATATATATATATATATATATATATATATATATGCAATGTCCCTTGGTAAAAACTTTTAATTTTTTCCTGTGGGATATTGCATTCTTTTGCTACCCTCACGTGATACTTTGTGAGTTTTTCATATATATATATATATATATATATATATATATATATATATATATATATATATATATATATATATATATATATATATATATATATATATACCCACTAGCAAGGAAAATGAAATCAGATTCCGGCAAGATATCAAATTCCCATGTTGTTAACATTACAGACCGTATTATCAAACCTAATGAACTCTCCCATTCCGCCAATTCTATCTTCGCCAGCTTTGACGTCTTATCCCCGTTCAGTGGAGTTTCGCTCAGTGATATAAATTTTCTAGGAAGAATATCTTGCTACATTCCCTCTCCCACTTCCTGACACTATTGTTATTAAATCCAAACTTTCTTTTTTTCAACAACTCTAAATTTACGTTTAATTAAAAATTTCACTGCCAAAAGTTTGGAAAGGCTATTAACTGTTTATCACCCGTTCTACCCAATCTATTTCATTTACCTATCATTCACCTCTGACTTGCACTATTTCTTTTCTCTTTTTTGAACTAGCCTCGACTGGACCTTAGAGTATTTGCTGGTTGCTAATTTTGTAAGATTAAAAAAAATGAGAGAGTCAACTTTTCTCTAAGCACTAATTTTAACTATTAATGCTTGAAAGAACTTCTAAAAGTTCAACTTTTACAAAAATATCAACATAAATCGTAATGCATTATTCCAGTAGCGTAAAATCTCACTTAAATGCTAATCAAATCAGAGATGTAAGAAGGGAGAAATTATCAGGCTAAAAAATAAAGAAAAAACGACTTCCTAAACCATCTTGAGACAGTGCTAAAGTAGCCAGCAAGAGTATCGAAGAGCTTTACTAAAGTATAACGAGTCCGACCAGAATGAGTGCGTCATGATCCCATCGGCGAACTGCTTCTCGATTTCTAGCTGCTATGGCCGTGGAAAAGTAGCAACCCTTGATTAGCCATCTAATAATATATATTTCCGAAAATCTGTTTATACATATATATATATATATATATATATATATATATATATATATATATATATATATATATATATATATATATATATATATATATATATATATATATATACGTAGGGGAGTCAAAAAGTTCTCAGACAAATGGCATAAAATTTTTATTTGTAATAATACTGTAATCATTTTTCTACATAAGCTCCATTAACATCTATACACTTTCTTAATCTATGAATCCAACGGTAAAGACCATCTTTGTAGAATTCACGGGGTTGTCTCTGGCACCAAGTAATGACCTGCTTTTTTGCTTCATCTAATGATTGAAACCGGGTTCCTTTTAGGTGTCCCTTTAAATTTGGTTAGGTTAGGTTAGGTTAGGTTAGGTTAGGTTAGGTTAGGTTAGGTTACCTAACCTAACCAAATTTAAAGGGACACCTAAAAGGAACCCGGTTTCAATCATTAGATGAAGCAAAAAAGCAGGTCATTACTTGGTGCCAGAGACAACCCCGTGAATTCTACAAAGATGGTCTTTACCGTTGGATTCATAGATTAAGAAAGTGTATAGATGTTAATGGAGCTTATGTAGAAAAATGATTACAGTATTATTACAAATAAAAATTTTATGCCATTTATCTGAGAACTTTTTGACTCCCCCCTCGTATATATTAGGGTGATGACTTTTTTACAACCTCTTATCCCTATGTCATGATTTGATGAGCTTTAATTGAAGATTATATAAAATTTTACTTTCAAGGTTATTTAATAAAAAAAACTCACGCACGAAATGATTTTAAAAATTTTATTTGTCAGCTTTTTTGTCCCGGTTTTGAAGTCACTGGCAGCATATACAAGATTGAACACAAGCTTATGAGTCACATATATATAACATTATATAGGAGCATCAAATACACAAGGAAGTAAATTAGTTACAATAATATCATTGGACAGGATGAATCTCAGTGATAGGTTGTCCTTGTTGCGGCAGAACACGTGCAAGTCTTGCATAACTTTGACCGCACGCTCACAGCACTGGTTGCTTGGGGCAATATTGATTGGAGATTCATCTGTTTTCCAGTGGGTCTTCAAGCATTTTAGACCTGTTAGGTATTCATTCAGAGCTGCAGATAGTTCATAAAAATCTTGAGCGCGGAACAAGTGTGTGCTAAACCAATGGTCAGCCCATGAGTAGGAAATGAATGAACAGATTTTACGCAGCCTGCTCCGGGTGTCAGGCATCAGAATGAACGCAAGAAGGGCTAGAATGGCATGGGAGTTCCAACGTGCACTGCTGATGTTTGGGATCTTTTGAAACTTTACAAAGGGGACCTCATTCATCTCAGTGAAGTGAGAGAAGACACTCGTGAGGTGATAGAGAAACTTCATGTCGTCTCTCCAGCCGCCTGTTTCCTTAATCTCAGTTTTACCGTTGCTGAAGGCTGCTTTCAATTTATCATAATTGCTCATCAAATCCTGCCCAAAGAAGTACTCTATGTTTGGTCATTTAGTCGACCATGGAGCTCATCGTCCATGACAACGCGAAGAATCCGATCCAGGACATGGTGCTGGCCACTGATGAATTTGGGTTTGGGGTGACCTTTATCTTCGAACATTTGCTGCAGTCGAACAACAACGCCTTTCTTTTTGCCGGTATTCACGCTTGTTGTGTCGGTGACAAGCATAACAATTGATCCCAAAAGGTTGAACTCCTCTAACACACCCTGGAGCTCTTTTGCAATTGTTACAGCTTTCCCATCCTTCAATTTGAGCGCAGCCAACTTTATTTCTTTCGCTTTATTCTTGAGGACCACGACCTGATATTCAAAGTCCTCAATGCGTTTGCCGTCAAAGTATAAGCTACACTTTTCCAGATCAAACGTGCTCACCAAGTGCTTCTTCACCTGAGCAGCTCACGTGGTGTAGATAGCCTTGTGGATTGCTGACTGACATGGGGTTGGGATTTCAATGCCCTCACCAGAAAGCTGGCGACACACCTTTGCTGCTCTGTGGGACGACAGCTTTGCGCTTGTAGCATATATATATATATATATATATATATATATATATATATATATATATATATATATATATATATATATATATATATATATATATATATAAATATACCAGTTTATAGGGGAGGATTGAAGTTACCGTTGAAGTTGCCCTATGGAGTTACCGGTTTGTAGGTGCGTGGTCAGTAATTATAAGGGCGTGTATTGAAGAGTCCTCGTTGCTATTGTGCTCGACGAGTGACATGGAATTTAGGTAGTGGGCCTACTCTACGCCTCTGGCGAATTGGTTCTGACGCCTTATCCCGGTAAAGGGCGCTGCGAGTTGCCTCCCTGGCCGCCATGATGACGGAACCCAGTGCGCTGTCCAGCCTCATATTAGCCTCTTCTCCTTCTTTCTGACAGCCTGTGTTTTCTGCCCTACTTCCTCACTTTTCCTACAACCTCTCCCACAACTTTCTCTGGTTGGCCTCTAATTTCACAGGGGCGACGCCGACCAGCTTCCTCTCACCCAACTATCCCGGATCGGGGCTGAGGGGAGAGGGGAACAACGTTCCCTCACAACTGAGCTCAGATATGGGATTGTGTGTTTTTAACAACCTGCTTCATCTCCATCGACACCTTCTTCACTTCCCTTTTCTTTCTCCTTTCGATCTATATCCATTTTACGCCGTGCCTAAGGTGGAACCGCCAGGCCGATGGGTTGCCAGGCCACTAGGCTGGAGGAGTGACCTCAAAGGGGGGGAGCTGGTTCTGCCAGCCCCGTACTCACACCTCGTCGAGCGGGCTACTGCGTGGGGTGATTGGCGTATGCCTCCCGTACAATAAATAGGGTCACCATATGCTCAATGATGAAAACTCCCCAAATAATCTCCGTAAAATTTCCCCTGTAAAATCGACAGAACCACCCTCGTGCAGCTTCACCAAAAACTGGAGTCCCCCACCCCCTGTGCTTTTGCAGGGGATCCTTCAAAACTCTTCAACCGGAGAGGAGGCTTACTCCTCCCCTTTGTCTTCAGGTGTAGAGAACTCCCATCACCCCCTTCTCTGGGGTCACCCCTGGGCGACTTACTTTCACCAGCGGCAGTCCCCCCCTTTACTTTCTAAGGGGACTGCCCAAAAAGGCAGGCTGCACATAAATAACCAGACCCGGTGGGAGAGGCACGAAAGGGCAAACCTCTTTAGAAGGAGGGAAGATAGGGCCCGTTGGCCCCTTCCCTCTAAAAACCTGGGTGCTCGCATATTGAGCTTAGAGGGGCACACCGTACGTGCCCCCCTCTCTTCCCCGACCAAAGACACTATAAGCAATGGGAAGTGTTCTGGGAGGGGGCGAGGTGGCCATATGGAGCCCCCCCCCCTCCTGATATGGACATGGCCTCCAAGGCAACCCAGACGGTTGGACCTTTCATTGGGGCGGACCTAGGCTCGGGGCCAAGCACTGAACCCAAGTCTGCCCCTGTGCTAGTTCCTTTTCAGACGCCTTGGGTCTCCAATATTTTACAAGGGGAGGAGGGAGCTCCTCCTCCGACTGGTGTCCATGTGACAGCCAGGACCTTCTCTATCTCGGAGAAGGATCTTGCTGAGGCCGGTCCATCAGGCCTGGGTGCTCGTGCCGGCGGAGGAGAGAAGCGCGTTCATTCCCCACCGTTCTCCCCTAAAAATATATAAAAAAGACTAGGGGTTCCTCTCCATTTGCGGGGGCCGCGGAGACGGATGGGTCTGCTGCCGTTTCGGTAAGCGACCAGGTGAAGATTAGCACGTCCAGCCCCGTTGCTTCCCCGGGTGGGGAGTCCCAGAGGAAGACTAGAACTGCTCAGAGCGTAGCATCGATTACGTCGGGGCCCCTCATTTAAAGGCTACTTGGTGTTTTCGAGTCCGCTTCCTCGTTATACGCCCCACTGATGGAAGCATGTTGGCTAAGAGCAACAAGATCCATCAGAGGAGAGACTTAGCTATCGTGATTGGTAAAGAGCCGAAGGTGACCCGCTTCTCAGACGGTAGCCTTCTGGCGAATGCGTCGAATCCCTCCGAGGCGGCCATGATTAGTTCCCTTCGGACACTTGATAGTGTAGTGGTTTAACCCCTACAAAATGTAATAAATTTCCCCCAAACAATATGTATATATATATATATATATATATATATATATATATATATATATATATATATATATATATATATATATATAGTTATAGTTATAGCTATATCAGGAAATGTATTAAATGGCAACATTTCCTTTTCACCATGTGAATGTAAATTCAACAAATGGTCTATTTCAATTCGTGCTCCGCTATTAACATGTGGGTAAAATAATTACGTACAATTCTTAGTTTGTTTTTCCCCTTTGTATCAAATTCATTATGACGTAATTTTTTATTTCCAGACCCATTAATCACGTTAACCATTAGTATAGATTTTCCTTTCACTCCAAATCATTAGTATAGATTTTTCCTTCACTCCAAATCATTATTATAGATTTTCCCTTCACTCCAAATCATTATTATAGATTTTCCCTTTACTCCAAATCATTATTATAGATTTTTCCTTTTCTCCAAACCATTAGTATAGATTTTCCCTTCACTCTAAATCATTAGCACAGATTTATCTTTCATCCCAAATCATTATCATATAACTTCCTACACTCCCAACCCAATTATCGTATAACCATTCGTTACGCTAGAATTAATTCATCCCCAAATTATTTACATGTCACATAGTTCTAATTAATCAATAGCCCACTGTTATTTAATAATTGTCCACAATCATTCGTCGCCATTATTTAGTCTCTTTTATTAAGTTTTCTATTCATTGATCAGACGTTGCCTGTTTACATAAACCATATTGTCGTGTACTGTACAATTCTTAATTTTGTAATTTAAAGGACATAACTTACGCTCTCCCCATATTATATTCCCTCAACTTATGTATATATATATATATATATATATATATATATATATATATATATATATATATATATATATAGTACAAGAGGAATAAGAATTGGACGCGAATGAGCAAATGACACAAGAAACCGGAGTTTTTTAAAGGGAAGAGAGAGGGACATTAGAAGAATCCAGAATCAAAGGGAGCAGAGGGCGGCACAGTGAAGGCTCGCGTCCAATTCATCTTCCTCTTGTACTAAATGTATTTATAGTCAGCTACACCAGGTTTCTGCATCTTTCTTTCTGTCTTCAAATTTTATTTGAAAGACAGAAAATAAAAAGGACACAGCCCTGTGGTGGTTGTATAATCACCCGCAGAACCTGTAGTTGCTTTCTTTATATATATATATATATATATATATATATATATATATATATATATATATATATATATATATATATATATATATATATATATATATATATATATTTATTAAAATTATTTCTCGAAAAAATATATTGCTAAACTTATAATTAATATCCCTCCTGAAGAATTGCATTTAAATCATCCATTGACTTTCAACCTCAAATTCATTGCCAAAGTAATTTCTTAGTTTTGCTGGTGCCCCCTTAAACTGTATATGCTAATTACCATTAAAAACGTTCTACTTAATATTATTATCCCCATTATAAGCCACACACCCTTACGGCTTTAATAGCACACCGGTGAATATGACGCCACACTCCACCATGAACTTCGTGAAAGGAGTAGTTTATGCGAGGGAACTCGTGGACTACTCTATGGATGACATCACCATAGAGCTGGCTGACCACGGAGCGGTCAAAGTCGATCGTGTGATGAGAAAACAGGGATGGGCCTCGAGACCCACCCCTACACTATTCGTCACGTTCGACTGTGATAAGCTCCCTCAGTCGGTGCGTGCCGGTTAGTATCGGTACCGCGTGAAGGCATTCGTGCCACTGCCGCGGAGGGGCTATTACTGTCATCGCTTCGGCCATACCAATCGCACTTGTAGGCACGCAAAGTCGGCGTTAGCTTAAGTCTGTGTAAGTTGCTCCAAGGCCGCACACGATAAGTCCAATTCGTGTGCGATCAAGTGTGTCAATTACGGAAAGACGCACCCTGCTTCCTCGAAGCAATGTAGTGCGTATCTCCTTGAGAAGGAAATCCTAGCCGTTCAGGCCCAGGATCGTCTCTCATTTTGCGAGGCTAAGGACTTGGTCCTGGCGCACTCGTCTCTGCCTGGGACGTCTTATGCCTTAATGCTAAGAAAGACACCCTCTGCTCCTGGCCCCTCCAGTCCTACGAGCACGGTCGTTTTCGCGCCAATTCGGAACCTTTCTGCAGGTTCTACCCACCCCGGGTGCTCCCATGGTAATGCTGGTGGCACAAAGGGTTCATACCCAGCCCCGTCTAAAACCAGAGCTGCACTTCCTTCTCCCAGCGTGAATGTTTCCCGTAAGGCAAAACGGCCGCGCGCCTCTACCGAGTCGTTAAACTCACAGGAGGCACCAACCCTGAAGCAGGTCGTGAGGCCATCTTCCGGGGTTTTAAAAGCTGCCCCTCTGAAAGAGGTACAGCACTAAAGGGGCTTCGGCTCCTTCGACCACACCCAGTGGCCGTCTGGGTTGCTCGGAGACAGTGGATCCTCGAAAAGAGGGACCCCGCCTCCGAAGCTGCCCCGCTCGCCTAAGGATCAGAGGCTGAGGGAGGAAAAGACTCTCATGTAGAGCCAAACCTACCCCGGTAAGTCTTCGAAGGCGACAACGCCTTCAGCTCATTGCCTGACCAACAGCGCCAAGAGTTCTACCTCCGGGAAGCGTACGGCCATTCCCGTGAGAGCCTTCTCTTCGAAGAGGGCTCCCGCGTCTCCTCCGATGCATGCATGTTGCTTCAATGTAATTACCGCGGACTCCGGGCCAACTAAGAGGAGTTGCGGAATCTTGTCTCCTACCGTTCCCTGTTAGCTATATTTTTGCAGGAGACCATGCTGAGCGCCTGCCCCCTGCCCACTCTTCCTAGGTATAAGGGTTTGGACACCCCACCGCCACGGGATGGGGGCCGTGCAAGGGGATGCGCGATTTACACCAGGCATGATGTCTGCGTTCTTCTCTTTGCTTTAGATACCTCCTTTCAGTCAGTAGCTTTCCAACTGCACCTGGATAGGAGGTATACTGTTAATTCCTCGTATATTCCACCGTCAGCTGACTTCCTGGCGTATATAAGTGTCTTCACTTAAGGAAAGGACCCCTCTAGCACAGGTGTTAAAAAGTCAAAAGGATTCGGGGCAAGTTTTCGCAGGACCACCTTCCCGTGCTCCAGGAGAATGGGACCGCAATCTCGGACCCCGCGTCTATGACGGAATCTTTCGCGACCGCTTTCTCCGCATTCTATAGCCGGAATGCTGTTCCATCAGCATTCAATGCGCGTCGTGATGTCGGGGAAGGCCGCCGACTGGACTTTACCTCCAGAGGCGGAGAACCCTTCAACGACAGGTTTACTCTGAGGGAGTTCCGCTCCGCTCTCGCTTCGAGCGCAGATACAGCCCCTGGCCCGGACGATGTCCCGGGCCAGGGGTGAGCGAGGCATGGCCTTTCTTTTAGATTTGTTCAACAGGACCTGGGTGGAGAGTCTCCTCCCAGATTCCTGGCGAATCGCTACTGTGCTCGTATTTCGCAAACCTAAGAGAGATTACACTACTCTGGCCGCTTTCCACCCAATCTCTCTAACCTCTTGCGTGTGTAAGTTGATTGAAAAATTGGTAAATGTTATACTAGCCTTTTTTCTAGACAGCGGAGGCCATCTGTCTTCTGGACAGTGCGGCTTTCGCAAGTTCCACTCCACGTCAGACGCTCTTCTCCTCTGTAGACAGCACTACGCTACGGTGTTTTTCGATCTAGAGAAGGCCTCTGATACCCCGTGGCGATACGGTATCATGGATGCTCTGAACACGATGGGGGCGAGGGAATGCCTCCCAATGTTTATATCTGAATTTTTGCGAGATAGTCGTTTCCGCGTACGGGTAGGGGGGGGGGGGCTCTCCAGCCCAATCGAGCACGAAGAGGGCGTTCCGCAGGGAAGTGTCCTCAGTGTCACACTCTTTGCCTTGAGCATCAATGGCATCACCTTGGTGCTGCCGGCAGATGTTCTCGCTACGCTCTACTTGGTCGACCTTTTGATCTCTTTTGGTCCGGCCCAGATGCCAACTCTAGAGCGTCGACCCGAGCAGGCATTGAACTGCGTCTCTCGTTATGCAGAAGCGCACAGGTTTCGGGTTTCTTTAGCCAAGACTAAGGTGGTGCACTTCTGCCGTCATCCACGGCTCCACCCTGACTCAGACTTGTTTCTCAATGAAGTGCGCCTGGAAGTAGTTAAATTGCACCGTTTCTTTAGTCTTGTATTTGATCGATGCCTCACCTGGGAGGCTGATATTCGCAGCATTAAGGTCTCTTTCCCCCCCATCATGGATATTCTCCGTTCCGTGACGTTCAACACCTGGGGCGCTGATAGACCGCTCGGTACGGGAGATTACGCGACGTGTCAGGCTCGGAGACCGGATTGGGATTTATAACAACTCACAAAGCGCCCTGAGTGCTCTCAGAGCATTGCAATCCCCGCATCTCCCATGGTTCGCGATAACCGTGACGTCACGGTTTTGGCAAGCCGGGCGGATGTCGAAATTATCTTCTGCTGGTTTCCAGGACATGTAGGAATTGTGAGGAATGAACGCGCCAAAGAATCGGCGAGGACTGGGCCACCAGACAAGCGTTTCGCTCTTCCTTACGCCGATTACATGGCAGGAATACGAGCAGCTCTTCGGGCTGCTTGGAAAATAAGATAGGAGACGGTTGAGGGGAACCTAAATTTGCGTGAAATTGCGCAACGACTGATTCGCGGGACGCACCGCCATTTGATGGAGCTATCGCCTGTGCCTTATTGTTTCGACTGCGTTATCCCCTCAGACTGTTCAGCACATTCTTGTTGAATGAACCAGTCTAATTGATCTTCGCGCACGTTACCTGTCCCAGTACTGGGATGAGCGGAGTCACTACCGCTTGTCCCTTGTACTCGAGAAGGATTCATGCACACTCACTTTTGGACTTTTTTTAGGAGGCTGGCCTCCTCTACCTTATCTAACGGTTATGTTGTTGATGTTGTTTTGTTTTTTGCAGGTCTCATGTTCCTCCGCCGGGGGGGGGCCTCCCCCGATGCCGAAGCGTGCTTCCTGCTTGTTGCCCTTTTCATTTTTTTATTGTTATTTTTTTGCACATTATTTTAATGTATCCTAGTACTAGGCTGTCGTGAGTACGGTTGCTTATGCCCAAGTAGTCAGTCGCCAGATGGGCTCCTAAAATTGAAAAAAAATCAGACCTGATCGACGGACTGGAGATAGGTGTTTTAAATATGGATGAGTTTACACAACACTGCCTGAGAACAGTTTCAGTAACGTGTCTTGATCTCTCCAAATGCACAGCCTGATTTTTAGTGGGGGGAAGGGGTAGGTACCTCCATGATAGTAATAATTTTTTCATTCAAATATAATTTTTTTGACCGATGCCGCCTGAGAGACCCTCCCCCCATCCCTTCCCGGTGGTGCTTGGCGCTTGCACAGTGGTCCGCATTTATGGAAATGAATGATTTTGCTTTCCCAATCGAGGAGCTTAGGTCAAAGGATGAGACTGATGAGTTCTCTGGTAATCTCTTCCATGAGGGCCTAGCTAATATTCCTAGAACTTCTGGCTGTTTTTCAAGCCGACTGCTTGCGTAGTGGTAGGCCGAGTGTGAGACAGCCCGCAAACAGAAGCGTTATGTCTACATGCGCTATAAGCACCGCCCAAATGATTTCACTATCGGTGAAGTTCGTCGAGCTAGAGCTAGTTTTCGCTACGTTTCGAAGCACGCATGTCACTCTTCTTGGTGTGTATAGGTGTCTTCACTTAACGCGAAGACCCCTCTAGCAGGGGTGTGGAAGTGAGCGAAAAGGATTCGGGGCAAGTTCGCACAGGACCCTCTTCCCTTTCTCCAGGAGAATGAGACCGCAATCTCGGACCCCGTGTCCGTGGCAGAGCCTTTCACAACCGCTTTATCCGCACTTTTTCAGCCAGGATTCAATGTACTTCGTGATGTCGCGGAATGCCGCCGAATCGACTTTACCTCCAGTGGCGGAGAAGCCTTCAACGACAGATTTACTGTGAGTGAGTTGCATTCCGCTCTCGTCTTTGCGCGGACACCCCATCCCTTTCCGAACGATATCCCGAATGCCATGCTTCGGCACCTAGGTGAGAGAGGAAGGGCTTTTCTGCTAGATATGTTCAACAAGATCTGGTTAGAGGGTATCCCCCCCTGAGTCCTGGTCAATCGTTACTGCGTTCGCTTTTCGCAAACCAGGGAGAGATCACTCTACCCCGACCTGGTTCTACCCAATCTCTAACCTGCTGCGTATGCAAGTTGATATAGCAATGGATAAATGTTAGACTAGCCTTTATCCTGGAAAAGGCAGGCCACCTATCTTCCGCAAGTTCCAGTTTTTTTGGATGTAATACTCCGACTAGAAAATACCGTCTTACAGGCCTTCTTTCGTAGACAGCACTACGCAACGGTGTTTATCAATCTGGAGAAAGCCTTTGAAACCACATGACGATACGGTATTATGTATAATCTCCACACGATATGGATGAGGGGATGCCTTCCTAATCTTTATCTCGAAGTTTTGGCAAAACCTTCGATTCCGCGTAAGGGAGAAGCCCTCTCTGGTCCAATAAAGCAGGAAGAGTGTGTCACGCATGGAAATATTCTTAGTATCACATTCATTGCCTTTTGCATCAAGGGTATCACCTCGCTACGCTCTACGTGGACCACTTTTCGATCCCTTTTGGTGCGGCCCAAATGCCAACTCTGGAGATTCAAATCCAAAAAGAATTGAACCACATTTCTTGCTGTGCCGAATCGCACAGGTTTAGTTTTTCCCTGGTGTAGATAGATGGGAATAGGAAAATGGGCAAATAAAAAATAATAGCGTAGGCGAGTTGCGAAGAGCTTCCCGCGTCGCTGGACCACTGGTAGCCATCGGCAAATCCACTCCGCCATCCTGAGTCTCAAAAAAGACTCATTCAAACGAAGCTTTTAAGCCGCTCGACTGCACTTCCGGTACGCTATACAACCCCCGTCCTAGAAGCGGAGCGTATTTTGAAGAAATGAAGAGAGCCCGTTTGGAAATGTTATCCAAGGGCTAACGCTCCCCCTCCGGGTCTGGGCACCATTGTAGATGTAGGGGAATAGGAAAAGGGGAAAAGAAAAAATAATAGCGTAGGCGAGTTGCGAAAAGCTTCCCGCGTCGATGTACCACTGTTAGCCAGCAGCGAATCCACTCCGCAATCCTAAGTCTCAAAAAAGTCTCATTCAAACGAAGCTTTTAAACCGCTCGCCTGCTTTTCTCGTACTCTATACAGGCCAACATTAAGGTGAGCACATCCACGGTTCCACCCCGACCCGGACTTGTTCCTAAAGTGGTTCGCGTAGAAGTGGAAGATTCGCACCGTTTTCTTTGGGCTTTTTTTCGACCGACGCCGCACCTAGGAGGCTAATATTTGCAGCCTTAGGGTATCTTGTGCACACTCCAAGACATTCTAAGTTCCATGACGTCCAGCACCTGGAATGCTGATAGGGCTAGTGCCTCGCTTTTCTATCGATGCTTTGTTCCTTTGAATCTTGACTACGTATACGAATTTTATGCATCCACAGCCAAACGTGTATTTCTGAAGGTGTACTCGATCCACCATACCGGTCTCCGCCTGGAAACTGGTGCCTTCCGCACGTCCTCCATTGAGAGCCTACTTGTCGATGCTGGGGAGATGCCACTCGCCCTTCACCGTGTAGAGTGCATTATGCGCCTGTAAGCACGAGCCTGGCGCCTCTCTGTCGCCAATGGCTCTCACTGCATCCACAGCCGATCTCGATGGTGCCTATGCAGCCAAGAGACGCCAGTCATACCCCTAAACCCAAAGGGTTTAGGGTTAGGAACCTCCTTCGTAAGCTCAGTGTAGCTCTTGACCCGGTAGCGCATCTGGTTCTACCAAGGACGCCACCTTTGGCTATTTGTCGCCACATCTCTGACCCCAAACTTTCTACAGCGCCGGAAGTATTGTGTTCGGCTTTTTTGTAGCACTTTTGGTGTCACGCTTTATATATGCTAGTGTATACCGATGGCTCCAAGCCCAAGGAGCGGGTCGGTTTCCATGCCGTATCTCCTCTGTTTGAACTCATTGGGCGCAAGACACCGCTCGGTACGGGATATAACGCGTCGTGTCCGGTTCGGAGACCAGGTTGTGATCTATAGTGACTCCCAAAGCGCTTTCAATTCTCTCAGGGCATTGTAGTCTCCACACCCACTGGTTCGTGGTATCCTTGATGCTACGTTTTTCGCAAGTTGAGTGAATGTCGAGATTATCTTCTGATGGGTTCCTGGACATGTAGAAATTGCGGGGAATAAGCGTGTCGATGAGGGCGCCAAAGAGTCCGCGAAGACTTGGCGAGCAGACCAGCGTTTAGCTCTTCCCCACACCGACTACATGCCAGGAATCAGGGCAGCCCTCTGAGTTGCTTGTCAAAGAAGATGGAAAACGGCCGAAGGAAACCTAATTGCGTGCCTTTGCGGCTCAACTGTTCCCTTGGACCGACCCCCCCCCCTATGCCGAAACGGTTTCAGGCCGCTTTCTGTCGTCTTCGAATTGGACACACTCACGGGACGCACCTCCATTTGATGGAGGGCTTGCCCACACCTTATTGCGACGACTGTGTTGTCCCTCAGTCTGTTTGGCACATTCTTGTTGAATGTCCCAGTCTCGGCGATCTTCGCACGCGTTACTTGTTCCCTTATCGGGCCGACCGGGGTCGCTAGCGCTTGTCCCTTATATTCGGGACGGGGTTATGGACATAGACTTGCCGACTATTGGTCTTTCTAATTTTAAGGAGGAGGTTGACATTCTCTATTTTATTAACTCTGTTGTACGTTGCATGCTCCTACACCCGGGCAGGCGGCCCCCCCCCCATCACTCACTCCCGACTACGGAGCGTGCTTCCTTCTTCTTGATATTTTGTTTATTTTGTTATCTTTGTTATTTGTTTTTTTAATATAGCCTAGTATTAAGCTGTAGCATAATTGCGACGACTCTTGCCCTAGTAGGCAGTCGTTAGATTGGCTCCTTAAAAAAAACTCACATCTTCAGAAGACAGACCTCTTAAACATAGTGTGTTTCACCGGATAAAAACGACAAGTGGGCCTGTATTCTCGCGCCCCCATCGTCTAACCTCACATAAACTTGCATTGATGAAGCAAGAGTTCCCCTTAATGATAGAAGCTGGCATAGCTTGCCCTTCTACTACTCTTTGGGCCTTTCCTCTTCATATCGTTCCCACATCCACTTCAGGTGAGTACAGAGCTGTGTCTAATTACAGGCGGCTAAATGCTTGTCCTATTCCAGATAGATATCCTCTCCCCTATCTGTCTGACTTCTACTGTTTTTTTCGGTTGTTCATTCATTTCGACTCTATCTGGTGCATGCTTTCCACCAGATCCCAATTCACTCAGATGACATCCCAAAGACAGCTATTACCACGCCATTTGGTTCATTCATTATGCTCCGAATGCCTTATGGTCTTCGCAACAGTGGCCAGACCTTCCAACGTTTTATGGATCAGGTTTCGAGAGGTCTTCCTTTCGTCTTTTGTTACATAGAAAACCTTTGGTAGCTTCTTAGTCTTTTAGAGGAGCACCTATCTAACCTTCGTTAGGATTTCGTTCGATTTAAAGAGTATGGTATCGTACTCAACACTTCTGTCTCTTTACTGTCGAACAAATCTCAATTCTTGGACACCATGTTTCTTCTGACGTAATTTGTCCTCTTGACGACACAGTTGCTGTCATTCGGGTTTCTCCCGACCATCTTCACTCGAGTAAGTTCATCGGTTCTGTGGTATGATTTACTTCAATCATAGATTTATTCATGACGTTTTTAGGACCATGCAACCGCTCTACACTCTCCTATCATTCACCAGGACTCTTCTATGTCATGGTTTTCAGAGGCGTGATAATATTTGTCTCGCACCAAACAGGCTATGTCCTCCGCCATTTCAGTGGCCTATCTTTGGCCAAAGGCCTCTATGAGCGTTGCCTCGGATGCGTCCGCCATCCATGCTGATGCACCCCTACAACAAAAAGTTGTTGACTCATGGCAATTTCTCTCTTTCTTCTCAAAATCATTAACTCCTTTTCAAAAGAGAGATATCATTTTTCCAAGGGAGCTGTTCAATATATCTCTCGTCCTCCACAACTTCAGACAATATTTGGAAGGATGAATTTACTGTCTTCACTGAAAAGTCATTTGTTGGTGCACTATCCATGCATAGCATTTCTTCGGCGCACTCTGCAGTCTAAGCTCGTCATCTAGACTTCATCTTGCAGCTTACAAGCGAAATTAAATACGTTCTTGGTTCGTCAAACGTCGTACCGGACGCGCTTTCTCGCATTTCTTGAATATTGTACACACCTCTCTCTCATGCACCTATTGACCATGCGAAAATAGCGTTGGCTCAGGAACATAATGAAGATACAAACACTGTGTCCCTCTTCTCAATTCGTCGTTCGCAAGATCGACTTACCAGACAGCCCTTCCAGGCGCATCCTGGTCGACTTTTCCTTACCTGACTGCCCTCGTCATCCTATTCCTCTAGCATGTATTTGACAAACTCGCAGTCTTTCCCGTCCTGACATGCAAGCTACTCGCAAGCGCATTGCACAACGTTGTGTGTGGCCAGGTATGAACGCCGATGAGGCCAAATGACGCTCTCATATGTGCCTTGTCAGCGTGTTAAGGTTCAGCGCCTACACGAAGACTCCTCTGGTTTCTTTTGCACTGCGTTCGTCCCGTTTCATTGACATTCTCGTCGATCTCGTAGATCATCTGCAGTTACTCCAGTGGTTGCACCTTTCTTCTCACCATGATCAACCGCTTCACTCTTTGGTCAGAGGCTGTCACCACTCCAGACATCCGAACCTCCACCATCGCTAAGGCTGGGTTGTTCGTTTTGGTGTCCCTTTCACAATCATAACTGACTGTTCTCATGGCAGTTATTGGTTCTTTTTGACTTCGTGCTACAAGCTACGATCTCCAAAGCAACACCGCCGTCAAACTTTTGCATTAAACACTCAAAGCAAGCTTACGCTTCACCGATCCAAATATCACTTGGGTGGACAAACTACTTTTGATTCTTTGGGGCATTCGTTCGTCCTTGAAAGAGGATTTGGCATGCTTTAAAGCGGAACTTGTTTATGGTACCTAACTCCATCTTCCTAGTCAATTCTTTTCTTCTACTGACCACTCTTTTGTTCCCATGTTTTTTTCCCTCTCGACTCAACTCGCTCTTTATTGCAACCCGTTAACGATGGACCCTTTCTCGTCATCTCTAGGAAGCTAAAGTTCGTTGTACTACGGCTTTGCACCATCCAGGTTATTGTTTCTCTGGATCGCCTGAAACCCGCCTTAATTAATACTATTCACTCTGAACAGCTCTAGTCTTCTTCTTCTTCCACTATTTCGCAAAATGGTCCAGTAATTCCCCTAACTCACTACTATCCAACGTATCCACCAATCACCTCTACCTCGCCCATATCTCCTTCCCGATTGCTGCCGCTCCTCTTTCGTCGTAGGAAACCCTGTGATCAGAGCTGGCCAGTCAGAGGACCATCTTTCTACCTCTGGTCACCCCGTAATCATCAAGACAGACTCAAAACGTCCTGGTATCTCAAGACACCAGTTCAGAGAGAATAACCAAAGGGATTACCATCGATCTATTCACCTTCACTTGTGACAGTACCTCGTCCGCATCTTGTGCCACTGCCAGCGATTTGCGTCCAATCAATCGTAACCAGCCCACCGGCGTCATCACACGGTCCGGTCGCGTTGCAAGGAGACTTCGGAGATATTCGGACTAGCATAAAACCTTTTTGTAACAGGGGGTAATTCTGTTAGGGGGAAGTGTATTGTAGCAGTTGTCATCTAGCTCAGCTACTACAAAAGATCCTAAAATGCTGCAGGCATTTTCCTCGTTTATGAACTTACTCATCTTTAATTAAATTTAATTACGACACTCCATGTACACCAATCCGATTAGGTTTACTCCAATACGATTCGTAGGGGTTTTCTCAACCAAACACAACCGTTGGCTGTCACATTTTAAATTAACTAATCAGTGTCGAGATCCTTTAGTTTTTGTATCGGTTGCATCCCCAAAGTCACTAGTGTTTTCTCTACCCCCCAGACAAGGTCATTTACCAATAATGTTCCTATAATCAAAGTTATTCGAATGTCCAAGTGTCCAGAATGTGATTTCCCTCTTTTTTTTGCATTTCCAGTCCCCCGCGAGGTTATAATCCGTGTGTGAATACCCCTTGTTGCTATACCCTGTTTTCTTATCGCTTGTGTTCATACCACTCGTATTCAGACCCGTGTCTATAAATTAATACACATAACTCATCTAAATATATTTCATTTGTATTCAATTTCAATTGCTATTTTCATCTGTGTATTTCTAATTTCGCCTTTGCTCGTATTTATACGTATTAATTTCTTTCTGCCATATATCATTATCATCCATAACTCTATAATTTAAGATGGGGATTTTTTGAAAATTTATAAATGTTTTTTTTGCTTAGTTGACAAATGACTTCGGGTGTTTTGGAAATTCAAAGGATTGAAATAGTTAAAAAGATCATGAAGAAGAAGAAGAAGAAGAAGAAGAAGAAAAGGGTGTTAAAATAAAGTTTATAAAGAGGATTAAAAAAAAGCGGTTAAGATTAGCAAATAAGGCCGTAGGCCACCCCCCCGCAAGGGTGCCTGTGTAAACAAGCTCTTCCTTTTAAGGAAGACAACAGCGGCTTGTTACCTCTATAATTTAAGAAGGGGATTTTCTTGAGTATTTGAATAATAATTTCACCTTAGTTTGGTTATGACTTGTTTTTTATCAAAGTTATTTCTAATAATTCTTTTATAATATCAAAAAACAAAATGGTGAAGTTCGTAAATAAATATAAGTATCGATATTTCGTGAATTTTTTAAAACCCAAAGAATTACAAATGGTGAAGTTCAGAAAATTTATTTTTATATATCTTCTTCTATAACTATATTTTAGCAACGTGTTATTTTGAAAGGGGGGAAATTTAGCTTAGAGTTCCTTTTTTAAATTATTATAATTGGCGAAGTTCAGAAAAAATTTAACCATGGCTGCTTTTTTTAGATTTTAAATGTTAATTTTAGTAGCGAAGCCATTGGCAGGTCTTTATATAAAATTTTCAATTGTTAACTTTCACTAATACTGTGTATAAACATTCCACATTTATTTAATTCCCACCAAGGAAGTGGTTCGCGTTTGTGGTTTGTTAGGCTGCTTATTAGTGGTATTCGGGAGGCCAATGGAGTCACTCGAGCTCTTGAACCTGTGCCTGGGAGGCAAGAGCTCGCCGGGAGGTAAGAAGAGAATTCGAAAAGAATGGGAAATAGAATAGACTTTCTTAAATGAGTCGGGGGACCCGGCGAATTCCTCACCCAATCCGAGTCCATTGGAAGTATTCATGGGATTAATGGACACAGTGGGTTTCCAGTACAGTGTGTCAGCCAATTTTACACATGGGCGATGTGACATTCAATCGCCTTTATTATGATATGCAGGAGCTCACATCCTGGCGACCGTTTGCTTAGTCACCCACCACTTGCTGGAGGAAGAAGAGAGAAAATAAGAATTTGGAATAAATAGTATACAACTATTTAAGGTAGCTAAGGGATACATTCCAATGACCAGAATAACGAACGGATAATATCCAAACGGCGGTGGAATAATAACGAGGTTTTTTTTATATATAATAATTGTATTTGCTCACACGGTATTTTTAACATTGATAAAGTGCCTTTCTAACAAGGCCCAAAGTACCGTAAACTGACTTGCCAAACGTCAATAAAAATGTTCAGACCTAAAAAAAATCAGGATAATTTTGAGTATTTAATATAGCTGTTCATTAATGTTTAGTAAAATAGAAATAATACAGAAATATTGATTTTGATGTCTCTATTAAACTTATTTCTGAACCTATCTTTCGAGCTTAAAAAAATAAACAGATTAGCTAATAAGTGCTACTACCATTTCACAGCAATCTTTACCATACAGAATATATAGTATTAAAAATTTTTTAAATTTAAATCAACATAGTTTCTAGTAATATTAATTTTCTTTATATCAAAATAATGGGAATTAAGTGATTTAATATATAATATTAGTAACTCATAATACAAGGCTCGTGAAAAAATTACATCCCTATTTTCTTCGGGCTTATAAATTCTAAAAAGGTGTAAGTCAGAAAGAAAAAGTAAAGTTTAGCCAAATCGCACAACTTTGTCGTAAAGCTTCAAGGCGAAAATGATGTTGATCTTTTACAGTGAAACCAAGTATCAACATTACTAATGTGTAATGACAGCTGGATAGAAGTGTCATATCTAAACAATAATGGACAAAAACGAATCCGTTCCAAGTTTAAAGCTGCATTTTGTATTTAATATTCCATTTATTTTTCTACAATCCAGATTTATGATATCTTATATATATATATATATATATATATATATATATATATATATATATATATATATATATATATATATATATATATATATATATATTAAAAACGATTACTTTGCTATTTAAAAAAAAAACCGAAACGAAAAGTTCGTAAGAAATTGTTAGCATGACAATCATCACTTTGTCCCACAACAACCTGGATCTAAGACACTAGAAGATACTTGGAAACAACACACAAACAAAACAAAAACTGCGGAAAGCTGTAAAATATCAACAGTAAAAGAGAGACGAACCGGTAACTTATGAAACTGAAGATCTCATTTTAAGCAAACACCCCTACACAGGACTCGGTTCCTAAACTTGTAATTGGTGGCTAGAGTGAGCTATAAGTCATTTAGACAATATAATAATTCACCTAACACAGGGGGAGCAGGGTTCTCATTCTCCTACAGATTAGCCAGATTTACTGGAACCTTTCCTTTACCCTAAGCCTCACCCTAAGTAAATCACTGCTATCCCTCTGAGATGTGCCCATCATAAATTGCTGCCAGGAATGAAGTTAAAGTCAAGAACTTTGATCTTTACGTTTTCTGAAGTAGAAATGTTAGCATTTTTTCATAGTCGAGAGAGGAAATTAATAAAGCCTGAATATGCATTGGCTTATACTAAAAATTTAAAAGAATATATATATATATATATATATATATATATATATATGTGTGTGTGTGTGTATATATGTGTATATATATTTATTTGTAAAGCCCAAATTATGTTTATTAATATAATTGCTACAAAAGAAAAACAAATTAGCTGAGATTTTCCATGTAGGTATGTAAATTCTCATAATTTGTATTCCCTTCTGCTCAAAGGTTCTTCTCTCGCTGAGGAGACCCAAAGGGGAAATAATATTTCTCTGAAACAGCTTTTCACAGTAGTACACAAACTACCTACATAGAAAATAATTTTTTTTTGTAGCCTAAACCAAATTCATTTCCTCTTTTTTTCCAAAGTAACATTTTAAACAATGTAGAAAGTTTTATTTACACAAATGTTCTTTATGTGCCCACTTTGGTTAAGCTCTTTCCGCGGCTTCATCTTGAGGACTCAACAATGTTACGTAATGAGACAAACTCTTGGAGAGTTTCCAACAAGGAAAATGCCACCGGAAGAGTACCAACACCGGCAGAAGATTACTAACGCTGGTGGAAGAAGACAAATGCCGGCTTACAGGGCCACTCTCGAGACAAAAGGACGAATGTTGGCAAAAAAAAAGGACCAATACCGGCAGTAAAGTGCTGACGTCAGCAGAAAGGAGAGGTACTTCAACAGAGACCCGTAGAATACAACCAAACATCAATGGAATGTTCAGAAAAGTCATCAGAGGGACTAAGTTGGAGATTGGATTTAATAATTGATTTAAAAATTCTGTGTTTCGAAAAAGAAATAAAAACTTCATTCATAGCGCCATTAAACACTGATCTTTGAAGAACAAGACAATTGAAGCTTTAGAATTTAGCTTCTTTTAAGCCCACTTATGTCAGCTTAAACTACGTTAAAAATAGTTTAGCTATACTTAACTTTTAGAGTAAATATCTATCAGAGATTTTGAAGCAGTCTGGTAGTAGATAGGATAAGTAAACAAGTAAGTAGCTACCAGTCCGTTTAAAAGTTGCCAAGTGCAAACCAGTCAAGGCTAAGAACAATAATTTAAGTTACCACAAAGAATAACTCAAATATTTAGTATTGATCAAAGGGATTCGGTCCAAGTTACTTATGTGACATTTACAAAGTTCTACAATTGGAAAATTGGAATGCATTATTACCCTATAAGGTACAGTTAATAAAAAAAAAAAGCCTCGTGTGTACATGTGTGATGGGAGAAGAAAGGGAAAGTTAAAAGGAATAATTATTAGAATATGCTAGTGCCTAAGGAATATATAATCTTTTTTCTTCTAATTGACTGAAATTAAAAATTAATGGCGCGACGATCACACAACTACAAGTATCTCTAGTGAAAAATGTATGTGTGGGCGCGCACAAGTGTATATGTGGTGTGCAGTGAGAGTTTTATGGATACAAGATATATTTCTGCAAGCTTCATATAACATCTTTGGAAACGAGGCTAACACATAAATCTGAGGATAGAATACGAGACCGAATTGACGACAGATCGATGCGGTCGGAGCGGAGCGTCTTCGAAGATACATCGAAAAGCTCCTGAAGAACAACTGATTTAGTTGACTTCTTGAATAATGGAGGGAGATGACGCGTCCACAGGGGTTTGGAGCCTCTTGAGAGCATCCAAGGGTGACATTGGTGTAATTGGCGTCATCGGGGTGATGGGTGAAGGGGGAGACATTGTGAGTGCGGGGGTGGTGGGGGACCGAGATAAAGAGAGTAACTTTGGGGTGTTGCAAGTGGGGGAAACGAGAGCCTGGACTTGGCGGGAATCGAATGGGCATTCTCGCTGTTGATCCACCCCAGAGCCTAGCGGGTATTGACAGCCCCCACTTGGACTGCTCAGGTGGCGGTGTGGAATGACATCACGCTCCGCAAGAAAAGGCCAAAGCTCCTGAAAAGAAAAGAAAAATTAACTAAAGACACTCATTAAGTCACCCTCAGTCCATTTCCAAACAGAAGCGCAGGCAGTTTCCTCAGTCTCTAAATGGGGAATGAAAGCTGGAAATAAAATTTAGTAAAACACATTTTCTTTAGTTTCAGCAAAACCAAAGCTAAGAATTATCTGCATAAATAGCT
This sequence comes from Ceratothoa steindachneri, assembly GCA_963969495.1. Classification (NCBI taxonomy): domain Eukaryota; kingdom Metazoa; phylum Arthropoda; class Malacostraca; order Isopoda; family Cymothoidae; genus Ceratothoa; species Ceratothoa steindachneri. The sequence goes on from OZ018329.1 coordinate 49,805,818, forward strand.
ACCCTCGAATAACAATATAAATAAGGGAAACAAAGTAAACAGGCCGATTTACAATGGGTATATTACTCCTGGCTTTGGGTCCTTTGTCTTTTGCCTAAGACAGGTACCTCAATGAACTCCACAAGCCGGGCGGAGTCTCTTCCCCAAATCCTTGAACTCCGTTGTGTGTGTGTATGTGTAGGTTTAGTTTGAGGAGCGTAAGTGTTGACCATGTTATAAAAGAGTGCGCTTTGTCTCGTTCATGGGAACAGCGGGCGTAGATGTCCGTGTTGGACAAAACAATGTTTTAGGTGCTTATTTCTTCGTGCTCATCGCATCAGGGCCATGAAACTCTACCCAAGTGTGGCGTGAAGGTCTTTTTTTTTCAGGTTATATATGAAACCCTCCATCAGATGGTGCTGCCCCTCGAGTGTGTGCCCGATGCGAAGGCGACATAAAATGATTTCATAGTACTGAAGCATTAGGAGATAGGTCGACGGAAATAGAAGGGATGGTGTGGGGCGATAGTACGCAACTAGAAAATTCTCTGGCGTTGATTTCATAGTACTGAAACATTAGGAGATAGGTCGACGGAAATAGAAGGGAGGGGGTGGGGCGATAGTACGCAACTAGAAAATTCTCTGGCGTTGTTTCCGATCTCCTCGACCATGCAGCCCTAGGGCTGTCATGCTCCTTGCCAGGTAGAGTATTTGAGGGAAAGCGAAAAGCAGATCTGGTATTAAGACTATGGAGACAGCCTGGCCCTTTTATCAGCGTACTCATTCTCGGAAACTCCTACATTTCCAAGAACTCAGCAGAAGCCAAATTCAACATCACCTCCAGCTCGCAGTAGCCGTGACATCACGGATACTGCGAACGAGGAGATGCACAGATTCCTATGCTTCAAGGGCACTTTGCGTGCTTTGTGAGTCGCCATGGATGATATTTATATATATATATATATATATATATATATATATATATATATATATATATATATATATATATATATATATATATATATATATAAATATTTCTTTTAGGAGCCCATCTGGCGACTGCCTACTTGGGCATAAGTCGCCGTACTTACCACGACAGCCTAGTACTAGGCTACTTTAGAATAATAACAACAATAAAAAATAAAAATGAAACTAGCAGGGGGCAGGCTCCAGCATCGGGGGGAGGTCTCCCCCGGCGCAGGGACGTGCGATCTACAGAGAAACAACAACAACAAAAAACCTACCTAGTTAAATAAACGGGAAAAAGCCGGCCTCCTCCAAAAAGTCATAGAGTCCATAAGTCAATGTGCACGAATCCGTCCCGAGTACAAGAGATAAGCGGTAGCGACCCCGTTCGTCCCGGTACCGGGACAGGTGACGTGCGCGAATATGGCCCAGACTGGGACATTCAACAAGAATTTACCGAACAGTCTGGGGGACAGCGCAGTCTTCACAGTAGGGCGCAGGCGAGCACTCCAACAAATGGCGATTCGTCCTACGAGTGTGTCTGATTCGGAGACGAGAGAAAGCAATCTGAAGCCTTCGTGGCATTGGGGGGTAGGCCCATGGGAACAGTCGCGGCGCAATGGCACGCAACTTTAAGTTCCCTTAGACCATCTCCCATCTTCTTTGCCAAGCAGCCCAGGGAGCTGCCCGTATTCTTGCCATGCAGTCGGTGTGAGGAATAGCGAAACTCTAGGCCGGTCGCCCAAGTCTCGCGGACTCTTTGGCGCCCTCATTCCTCGCAATTGCTACACACCCAGGAACCCAGCAGAAGATAATCTCGACATCCGCCCGGCTCGCCAAAACCGTGGCGTCACGGATATCGCGAACCAGGGGATGCCGAGATTCCAATGCCCCGAGAGCACTCAGGGCGCTTTGTGAGTCGCTATAGATAACAATCCGGTCTCCGATGGCATGTCGCGTAATCTCCCGTACCGAGTGGTTTATTGACCAGCTTGGCCGTGAAGACAGGCGCAGCGCCTGGCAGAGCCCCGCTGACTTCAAACAGAGGGGATACGGCGTAGAAGCCGACGCCCTATTCGGACTTGGAGCCATCCGTATACACTGGCACGGTTCCAGCGTGACACGACGTGTGCTCCAAAAAGGTCGAACGCAATACTCCCGGAGCTGTAGAAAACTTTGGAGCAGAGGCGTGGCAACAAATAGCCAAAGGTGGTACCCTCCAGGGTGGCGTCCGGGGCAAAAGAAGGGGCGCCACCAGCCCGAGAGCTATACCTAGCTCTCGGAGTTTCGTAAAAGGGCTTAGAGTATGACTGGCGTCTCTCGGCGGCATATGCACCGTCGATATCAGCTGCAGATGCAGTGAGAGCTGTTGGCAACCGAGGGAGGCGCCGGGCTCGCGCCTACAGGGGAATAATGCACTGTGCACGGCGCAGAGCGAGTGGCATCTCCCCAGCAAGGACAAGTAGGTTCTCAATGGGGAAAGTGCAGAAGGCACCGGTCGCAAAGCGAAGGCCGGTGTGGTGTATCGAATCCACCTTCGGCAATACACGCTCAGCAGCGGATCCATAAAACTGGCATCCGTAGTCGAGCTTCGAACAAACAAAGGATCGATAAAAAAGTAAGGCAGTAGCCCTATCAGCACCCCAAGCGCTGAACGTCACGGAATGAAGAATATCCATGATACGGGTGCAAGAGACCCTGATGCTGCGAATATGAGCCTCCCAGGTGAGGTATCGGTCGAAAACAAGACCAAGGAAACGGTGCCAATCTACCACTTCCAAGTGAACCCCGTTTAGGAACAAGTCTGGGTCAGGGTGGAGCCGTGGATGGCGGCAGAAGTGCACCACCTTAGTCTTGGCCAAAGAAAACCGAAACTTGTGCGCTTTGGCATAGTGAGATACGCGGTTCAATGCCTGTTGGAGTCGACGCTCCAGAGTTGGCATCTGGGCCGCGCCAAAAGAGATCGAAAGGTCGTCCACGTAGAGCGTAGCGAGAACATCTTCCAGCAGCACCAATGTGATGCCATTAATGCTCAGGGCACAGTGTGACATTGAGAACACTTCCCTGCAGGACACCCTCTTCCTGCTCCATTGAGTCCGAGAGGGCTCCCCCCACCCTTACGCGGAATCGACAATCTCGCAAAAATTCAGATATAAAGATTGGGATGTGTTCCCTCGCCCCCATCGTGTGGAGAGTCTCCATGATACCGTATTGCCATGCGGTATCATAGCCTTCTCCAGATCTAAAATCACCGTGGCGTAGTGCTGGCTACGAAAGAAGGCCTCGCAGACGGCATTTTCCAGTCGGAGAAAGCATCCGACGTGGAATAGAACTTGCGGAAGCCGCACTGTGCAAAAGACAGATGGCCTCCGCTGTCCAGAAAAAAAACGGCTAATCTAACATTTACCAATTTCTCCATCAACTTGCACACGCAAGAGATTAGAGAGATTGGGCGGCAACCGGCCAGGAGAGAGTGATCTCTCCCCGGTTTGCGAAAGGCGAGCACAGTAGGGATTCGCAAGGAATCTGAGAGGAGACCCTCCCCCCAGATCCTGTTGAACAAATCTAACAGAAAGGCCATACCTCGCTCACCCAGGTGTCGAAGCATGGCGTACGGGACATCGTCCGGAACAGTGGTGGTGTCCGCGCACAAAGGGAGAGCGGAACATACTTACTCACAGTAAACCTGTCGTTGAAGGGTTCTCCGCCTCTGGACATGAAGTCCAGCCGGCGGCTTTCCACGACATCACGACGCGCATTGAATACTGGCGGAGCAGCATCCCGGGTATAGAATGCGGACAAAGCGGTCGCGAAGGATTCCGTCATGAAAGCGAAGTCTGAGATTGAGGTCCCATTCTCCTGGAGAACGGGAGGGGGTCCTGCGAGAACTTGCCCCGAATCCTTTTGACTCGTTTCCACACCTCTGCTAGATGAGTCTTCCCGTTAAGTGAAGACACGTATGCCCGCCAAGAAGAGCGGCGGGCGTGCTTCGAAATATACCGGAACTTAGCCCTAGCCCGACGAAATTCACTGACAGTGAAATCGTTCGAGCGGCGCTTATAGCGCATGTAGGCATTAAGCTTCTGCTTGAGGGCCCTCTCACACTCGGCTGACCACCACGCGAGTGGTCGGCGTGCAAAACGGCCAGACCTTCTAGGAATAGTAGTTAGGCCCGCGGCGATAAGGTTGCCGGAGAAGAACTCAACGGCATCATCCACCGACCTAAACTCCTCGACTGAGATAGAGAATTCAGTCATTTCCTGAAATGTAGACCACCGCGCTAAGCACCACCGTGGCGGACTCTCGAGCGACAGCGGCCCAGAAAATGATCTTTAAATGGGAAAGCGATCACTACCATGGAGGTCATCGACAACCCCCCAATCAAAATCAGGCTGCGCATCCGGAGAGCACAAAGATAGATCGAGGCAGGAAAATGAAGCGGTTCTCGGGCAGTGACGCGTAAATTCATCCACATTGAGGACACCCATCTATTTCAAGCTCCTCGATCAGGTGGGCAAGGCCTTGACCTCGGGGATTAATTGACTAGTCTCCCCAGAGGGGGTGTCTACCGTTTAGATCTACGAGCGAGAGAAATAGCCTCTGCAACCGTGTCACGACGCGGCGGAAGTCCCCCTCGTCGAAGTCGGCTGACGGGGGAATGAACGCGCAAATAAAAAATTACCTGCTATCCAGGTGCAGCTGCAAAGGTACTGACTAAAAGGAGGTATATAAAGCGAAGAGAAGAACGGAGACATCATGCCGGGTGTAAATTGCACATCCTCCCGCCCGGCCCCAATCCTCTCGTGGTGGGGTCGCAAAACCCTTATACTCCGGGAGGGTGGGCAGGGAGCATGCGCTCAGCATGCTCTCCTGCAAAAAGATAACTAACGGGGAACGGAAGGAGATGAGCCTCCGCAACTCCTCCCATTAAGCTCGGAGTTCGCGGCAATTCCATTGAAGGAATATGCCCTCCAGTCCTACCTCGGAGAAGATGCGGGGGCCCTCTTCGAAGAGAAGACCCTCACGGGAATGGCCGTACGCTTCCCGGAGGCAGAACTCCGGGTGCTGTTGCCGGACAATACGCTGAAGGCGCTGTCGCCATCAAGGACTTATTGGGGGAGGTTGGGCTCGTCATGCTAGTTTTTTCCTCCCTCCGCCTCGAAACCTCTGGCCGACGGGGGGACCTCTTTTCGAGGATACACTGTCTCCGAGCCACTCAGCCCACCACTGGGCGTGGGCGAAGGAGCCGAAGCTTCTTTAGTGCTGTCCTCCTTTCGGGAGGCAGTTTTAGGAACCCTAGAAGATGGCCTGGCGATCAACTTCAGGGGTGTCGCCTTCTGCAAGTCTAACGCTTCGTTGGAGGCACGTGGCCGTTTCGCCTTACGGGAAACGGTCACGCTGGGAGCTAGGGGGGAGGGGGGTAGCCGGGACTGAGGGTGGACCCTTTGTGCCGCCAGCTTTATCAGGGGAGCGGCCGGGGTGGGTAGAACCTGCAGAAAGGTTCTGAATGGGCGCTAAAACGACCGTACTCCTAGGTCTGGAGGGGCCAGGGGCAGAGGTCTCTTTTTCAACATTGAGGCATAGGACGTCTGGGCAGCTCTGGGCGCGCCAGGACCAAGTCCTTAGCCTCGCGAAATGAGAGACGATCCTGAGCCTGAACGGCCAGGATTTCCTTCTCAAGGAGATACGCACCATCACATTGCTTCGAAGAAATGGGGTGCGGCTCTCCACAATTAACACACTTGGCCACACACGATTTGGACTTATCGTGTGCTGCCTTGGAGCAACTTACACAGACTTCGGGTGACCCCGACTTTGCATGTCTACAAGAACGATTCGAATGGCCGAAGCGGTGACAGTAATAGCACCGCCGCGGCAGTGGCACGAATTCCTCCACGCAGTAGCGATACCAACTGGTAGACACCGACTCAGGGAGCTTGTCACAGTCGAACGTGACGAAAAGTGTAGGGGTGGGTTTCTCGAGGCCCCTCCCTGTTTTCTCATCACACGTTCTACCTTGACCGCCCCATGGTACGCCAGCTCTAAGGTGATGTCCTCAATAGAGTAGTCAACGAGTTCCCTCGCATAAACTACTCATTTCATGGTAGAGTGCGGCGTCACACTCACAGGCGTGCCATCAAGTATCCGAAGGACACTAATCATGGCCGCCTCGGAGAGATTAGACGCATTCGCCAAAAGGCTCCCGTCTAAGAAACAGGTTACCATCAGCTCTCTACCAATCACACTAGCTAAAGCTCTCCTCTGATGGATCATGTTGCCCTCATCTAACATGTTGCCATTAGTAGAGCGAATAACCAGGAAGCGTTTGAAGCCAGCGGGCTCGAAGACGCCGGATAGTCTCTGAATGAGGGGACCCGATGTAATCGAGGCTCCGCTCTCTCTCTGCGCACTTGTACTTGTATTTTTGGTCTTTGTCAGGGGCTCCGCACCTTGGGGGGGGGGGGGGCGTAACGTGCCGATTTTGGCTTGGTCGCTTACCGAAGCAGCAGATTCATCCGTCTCCGCTGTCCCCGCGGATGGAGAGTAGCCCCGAGTCTTTTTCGTTTTTTTTTTGTTTCTTTTCTTTTTAGGAGAGGAGGGCGGGAAATAAATCCGCTTCTCCCCTCCGCCGGCAGGAGCCCCCAAGCCAGATGGACCGGCCTCAGCAAGGTCTTTCTCTGAGATGGAGAATGTCCTGGCAGTCGCAGGGGCACCGGCCGGAGGAGGAGATCCCTCCCCTCCTTGTACTGCCTTGGAGACTCGAGCCGTTTGAGGAGGACCTTTCATAGGGGCGGACTCGGGTGCAGTGCTTGGCGCCGAGCCCGGATTCGCACCCATGGAAGGCCCTACCGTCTGAGGCTGGGTTGCCTCAAGGACTATGTCTATCTCGGGGGGGGAGCCTCCATTTGGCCATCCTTCCCCCCCAGGACATCACAGGTCCCATTGGCAGCGGTGTCACGAGTAGAGTATGGGAAGGCACAGGCCTTGACCCCTGCTAAGGTTAATATACGAGCCAGCAGGTCTCTGGAGGAAAGCGGCCGATGGACCCTGTTTTCCCTCTCCTCCCTAAGGGGGTTTGCCCTACCGAGCCGCTTCAATGGGGAGCGGTTGGTTATGGGCTGTGCTGGATTTCTTGGTAGTCCCCTTTGAAAGTAAAGAGGGGGCTGCCGCTGGAGGCACCCGAGGGCACCTCCAGACAAGGGGGTTAAGGGGAGTCTCCTACACCTGTAGGCAAAGGAGAGGAGTAAGCCTCCTCCCCGGTTAAATAGATTTGGAGGGTCCCCTGCGAGAGCACAGGGGGTGGACCTCCATTTTTTTAGTGGAGCTGCCCGAAGGCGGCTCCGTCGATGGTGAGGGGAAAAGGAAAAGGGTTTTATTTGGGGGTTTTACATCATCGAGCATAGGGACCCTATTCTTTCTGCGGGAAGCAAACGCTAATCACCCCTCGCAGTGACCCGCTCTGCGAGGGGTGCTTATGGGGCTGGCAGAGCCAGGTGCCGCCATTTTAAGCCACCCCTCTAGCCTGGTGTCCTGGCAGCCCTTCGTCATGGCGGCCCCACCTTGGGCACGGCGTAAAAAAATAGTGAAGTGAGAAGGAAAGGGGATGTGAGGAAAGTATGGGTGGGGATAAAGCAGGTTGTTAAAAACTGGAGCTCAGGGGTTAGGGAACATTTTCCCCCCCTCCCCCCATCAGCCCCGATCCGGAATAGTTGGCTGAGAAGAAGGTCAGCATCTACCCTGTGAAAATAAAGGCCAAGCAGAGAAAGTTGTGGGAGCGGTTGTAAGGAAGTGAGGAAATAGAGGAGAAACAGGCTGACTGAAGTAAGGAAAAAAGGCTAAGCTGGGGCCGGACGGGGCGTTGAGTCCCGTCAGCATGCCGGCAAGGAAGGCAAATCGCCGCGCCCCTATTAGGGTCGCCATGGATAACAAAACGGTCTCCAAACCAGACATGGTGCGGTGCGTAATCCTCCTTACTGAGTGATTCATTGCAACCAACTCGGCCGTTAAGACTTACGCAGCACCCGGTAGAGCCTTGCCGGCTTCAAGCAAGGGGGAGATAGCGTAGAAACAAAATCCCTCCTTCTGTGTACCCTAGCAGTGCTCCATTTTGAAATGATATATGCTCCAAAAATGTTAACACAATACTCTCGGCGCTGTGGAAGCTTTGGCAGTAGAGCGATTGCAAACATTCAATTGTGCTATCCTCCAGAGTGGTGTCTTTGGCAGAACCATCAGCGCCACCTGATCGAGAATTAGGCTGAACTCTTAAAGGAATTTCCTTGCTCTGAACTAGAAAGGTTTAGGACTCGATTGGATTCTATCTGAAGCATAGGCACCGTCGAGATCGGCACCATGGCACTAAACTACAGGATGTAAAGCCAATACTAGCATCTCCTCCCGTAGGCAAGAAGTGTCTCTATAGAGGGCGAGTGGAAGAGACAATTTACTAACCAGGGGCCAGTGTGGTGTCCCGAGAGTATGAGGCGTCGGTCAAACACAAGACGAAGGAATCGGTGGGAGATAACCACATATAGGCGAGTCCTATTTAGGAAAAGATTCGGGTGGGGGTGATGTCCCTGATGGCTGCAGCCTTGATTTCGCCAAAGTAGCCGAAACTCGTACATTTCAGCAAAACGAGAGACGCGTTTCAGAGCCTATTGGAGTTGGCACACCAATGTAGACACTTGGGAATTTTGTGTAATTGAATTACTGGTTAGGTGTTTGTGGTAGTGTAGGAGTGTGTGTGACTACATCTGAGCTGCATAAGGTGACTCTGGTGTATCTAGGTAGATGCTCTTTATCATTATGTATGTCAGGTGGGCGTAGCCAGAGGAGATTGTAAAGGTACGTGCGACAAATTGTGTGTGTGGGGGGGGAGTAAGTTGGTGATATCTCTGTTAGGATGGGCATAGAGGTAAGGGGTGTAGAAGGGATGAGTGAAGGGACGAGGATCTAGTTTTCTTGTTCTATGGTGGATGGGTTTGTTCTTGGACCGAGGCATAGTTGTGAAGGGTAAAAATGTGAGCCAAGCATGTTTGTATAGAAAAGGAGGAGGGGGGATATTTTGTTTCTTCGTGTTGGTGATTATTTGGGTTGGATTAGGTCCATCTTTTGATTATATGGAGGGGTTTGTTTTGAGATTTGGAATCTTTTGAGAGGCAGGGAAAAATGTTGGAAGCCAGTCATGCTGGGAAAGAGTAGTTGAGTGTGGTGCGGACGAAGTGTTTGTAGTCTATGATCTATATTTTTTTTGTCCGAAGTAGACACCTGATTAACTCTTGTCACCATCAATTCTATATGAGGCTAAGCTGTAGGAATAGGCCCAGCGCAAGCCCTTCTCCACATTAATCCACTCACTGCGCAAGCACAGCTTCACTCATCCTTCATCCTTTTGTCATATCTCTCTCTCTTTTATTCAATCATCCCCTTCACACACTCATTTCTTCATTAACCCTTTATCATTATACCCATAAATTAATCTCCATTTTCATCGAGTGAAGCTTGAGTCGTCTTCGTATTCGAAGGACAGCTATAACTCTAAAAAAAGAAGAAGTGATGTATGATAATTGGATTCTTGTTTATGAGAGGTGAACAATGTTACGGGGGATTTGTGTGGCAGTGCGTGCGTTGCTGTTCTGAGAGGTTATGGTGAGGTCGTCTGCATATGATTTTATTGCTATAGTAGGGTTGAAGAGAGTAAAATGTGTGTGTCTTGGGAGTATGTATTTCAAGATTCTGATTATGAGTTGCTATGGTTTGCCTGTAGAAGTTGATTAGACATTTGGTGTCAGTGCGTATGTTAATGTAATGAGAGGTTATAGTGGGACTGTGTCACACGCCTTGGTCATGTCAATGGCCACCAGGATTGGTTGAATTAATAAGGCGCAGGCAAGCGCTCCATCAAATGGTGGTGCGTCCCGCGAGTGTGTCCAATTCGGAGACGACAGAAAACAACCTGAAGCCGTTGCGGCATTGGAGAGTAGGTCCATTGGAATAGTCGGGGTGCAATGGCACGCAACTCTAGGTTCCCCTCGACCATCTCCTATCTTCTTTGTCATCCAGAAAGGAGGGCTACCATGATTCCCACCATGTAGTCTGTGTGAGTAAGAGGCAAAGGCTGGTCTGGTCACCCAGTTCTCGTAGACTCTTTAACGCCCTTATTCCCAGAAATTCCAAATTGTCCAGGAATCCAACAAAAGATAATCTCGATATCCACTCGGCTCGCACCGACCGTGCCGTCACGGGTACCGCGAACCAGTGGGGTGGAGATTTCAATGCCCAGAGAGCACTCAGGGCGATTTGTTGTGCGAACCGTACACGACGACTTATTTCCCATACCAAGTGGTGTATGGCAACCAGCTAGGCCGCCAAGACAGACGCCGCGCGTGGCAGAGCCAAGCTTTTTTAAAACAGAGCTGATACGGCGTGGAAACCGACCCCTTCCTGGGACTTTGAGCCATCCGTATACACTGGCACGGATCTAGTGTAACATAAAGTGCTCTAAAAAGGCTGAACAAAATACTCCCGGCACTGTAGAGGTTTTGTGAGCAGAAGTGTGGCGACAAATAGTCAAAAGTGATACCCTCCAGGGTAGCCTCAAGAACTAGAGGTATCACCAGTCCGAGAGCTACACCGAGCTCTCGAAGGAACCAAAAGGGTTTAGGGTAAGACTGGCGTCTCTCGGCGGCATAGACACGGTCGAGATCGGCTGCGGATGCAATGAGAGCCGTTGGCGACTGAGGGAGGCGCCGAGGGTCCGCGTACAGGCGAATAATGCACTGTGTACGGCGTAGAGCGAGTGGCATCTCCTCAACATCGACAAGTAGACTCTTAATGGGGGACGTGCGGAAATTACCGGTCGCCATGTGGAGATCGGTGTGGTGGATCGATTCCAACTTGAGCAATACACGCTCGGCTGCGGATGCATAAAACTTGTATCCGTAGTCAAGGTTTGAACGAATAAAGGATCGATAGAAAAGCAAGCCAGTACTCCTATCAGTACCCTATGTACTGAACGTCGCGAACGAAGAATATCCATGGCGCGGGTACAAGGGACCCTAAGGCTGAGAATATGAGCCTCCCAGGTGAGGTATCGGTCGAAAACAAGACCAAGGAAACGGTGCCAATCTACCACTTCCAAGTGAACCCCGTTTAGGAACAAGTCTGGGTCAGGGTGGAGCCGTGGATGGCGGCAGAAGTGCACCACCTTAGTCTTGGCCAAAGAAAACCGAAACTTGTGCGCTTTGGCATAGTGAGATACGCGGTTCAATGCCTGTTGGAGTCGACGCTCCAGAGTTGGCATCTGGGTCGCACCAAAAGAGATCGAAAGCAACTTCAAGTAGAGGGTAGCGTGAACATCTTCCAGTAGTACCGAAGTAATACGGTTGATGCTCAAGGCAAAGAGTGTGACAATGACGTCACTTTCCTGCAGAACACCCTCTTCCTGCTCCATTGGGCCGGAGAGGGCTCCCCCCCACCCTTACGCAGAATCGATGATCTCGCCCAAACTCCGAAGTAATGATCGGGAGGCGTCCCCTCGCCCCCATCGTATGGGGATTCTACATGATACCGTATCGCCATGCGGTATAATAGGCCTTCTACAGATAGACAAACACCGTGGCGTAGTGGTTTCTACGACGGAAGGCCTCGCAGACGGCATTTTCCAGTCGGAGCAGAGCATCCGACGTGGAGTGGAACTTGCAGAAGCCGCACTGTGCAGAAGACAGATGGTCTCCGCTGTCTCGACGGGGTAAAGGTATAAGGGGAAAAATAGTAGGGAGAGTCGAAGCATGTTAAAAACAACCACCCCCAACCGGAGTTCGAGATGTAAAGGTGTTTCCCTACCTCCCAGAGAAGAATGTACGAAAGCTGGTCAGCCTACAAAATGATCCGCCGTCCAGAAAAAGTGAGAAGGGGGTTTTTAAAGAGTGTCGAAAAGGAGTAAACTGGAAATATCTAGAAGAAATAAAGCCCATATAGTTTCAATCTAGCTTGAAACTGCTGGGGACACTGGGACCAAGATGGGCGCGCCTCTCCTCCAGGTGCAGATCTAAAGGGAAAGCCCTTAGCGGAGAAGATGGGAACCCACAGAATTGGAAGGAGTGAGGGAAATAGGCATATTACGCCCCCCCTAACCGGAACCGAGAAGGAGAAAATTGTCCTCGACCCTCCCCGCCTAAACCAGGCATGAGTGGACGAAAGCTGGTCGGTGGCTAGCTTCCAGAATTAGCGAGTAAAGCCCAAGATATTTAAGCTGTAGCAGAAACTTTTTAGCCCCACTACAAAATCCACCACCTTACGTTCGAGGTCGACAAGGAAGGTACGAATCTCGTATATTTTGTCATGGGTGTCTCGTGTTTGGTTGAGTGTAGAGATGTTGCGCTGCGTGAAAGCGTAGATGAAGTTTTACGGGCTTTACTTTTGTCTTGAACTCTAAGAGGTTGATTGAGATGCTGTGGAGGCATTCTTTTTCAAGGCGTGGTACTTTAATGTGTGCCTCGTTGTGTTGAGGTGTGTAGATGTGAGATCAAGCGCCCAAGCAATATTGGCCTAGGCGAGTGCTGGGTAGATGCACTCCTTTGTACTTGTGGATGATGGATTTCCTGGATTGCCTAAATAATGTACCTGTGATTGCCTTGGGTGTATTCAGATTTTTTGTTTGTTTTATTTGTTGTGATTTGAGGGTGTTTGTTGTATCTTTTGTTGTAGGTCTAAAGAGAGTAAAAGAAGATTTTGTTGCAGATCTTGAGCTGCTTGGGTGTCGTCTGTATGAGAGTCGAGCTCGGTGATTTCATCTGCGTAGCTGCAGAGTTTGATGTTGCAGTGGCGGTAATGGAGGTCATGAAGGAATAGGCTCAAGAGGGTGGGAAATAGCACTAAGGGTAGGAACTTTGACATGGTTGGCAAATTAAAAAAAAAAACAGCCCTAAAAAACCCAGGTTTTATTACCAGGTTTTTGGGAGGGTTTATTCAAGTGAAATTTGAAAAAACCTGGGTTTGTTTTTTTGTTTTTTTCGAAATTACACTTTTTTTTCCAAGGAATGGACGCTATTTATCATTATTTTATTCAAAATGCATATCTATGTTTCTAATTTCAACAAATATGTATCAAATTAAGGTTATCTTTCTGATACTGAATCACAATTCATTTCTCTCCTTCTACAGGTTATGGCTATCATGGGTACTCACAATTCTCAATCAGTGCTCTGTTCTTACCTTAATATAATTATTAAACTAATCAATTATTAATATTATAAAAATAGAGATAACTATTCGTTTCTACGGTATTCTAATGCTTGTAATGTTTTTTTTTAACTCGAGATTTGAAACCCCCCAGAATAACCCCCACCCCCCCAAATATTTGCCAACCCTGGACTTTGGTTATTGATATATTCTGATATTTCGCTTAGTTGGTTCTAACGGATCAAGAAAAACAACCACAACAAAAGCTCACCTGCAGAGGTGACGCTTCGTCTCAAGATTCCGTGGAGCGAGACTTTCTGCCAGGAAAAGTGAAGACGGAGCGAAGAGTAGCGGAGAGGCTACGAGAGGGTGCTTCCCCTTTTCCTCCCTCACTTCCCCCAGGGTGGGCGTCCAGACATTTTTGGTACCGAAGCTACAATATGAGGACAATATTAATGGCAATATTTAATTATCGAAGCAGGTTTTCAGGGTAGAAAATCTGAGAAAATACATCTTACCTTTATTTCTAAACACTGGTCTATTTTGTTCCTTTATACCGACCTATCTACCACTTTCATTTTCGTATTTCTTGCTCAAATAACTAATCATTTTCACTCAAATCCTAATTCAATTCCTGTCAAAACCTCTCATTACATCCCTTAGAGACTGACCTTCTAACATCCTTCTTTTCAAATATTTTTTCTTCCATACAGTGAAACTTTTTTTCATCCTTCCGATCTTGACTACGAACTAACCGAGACAATACATCCGTTCCCACCATGAGCAAAGTTCTCGCAAGTCTGGTCAGTGGTCTGGTGTGGTCTGGTGTGGTCCTAAATTGAGGCGGGCCAACAAGGCGGCTACTGCCATAGATTATAGCGCACCGTGGTTCGGATTCCTCTTCAAACTGTAGCCCCTCAAACCCCGCTGAACAAGAAAGGCCTCAAAAACGAGTCTTTTCTTATTCATCCTCATTAAAAGAAAAGCCTGAAGTCGTAAAGATAGAACAAGTGAAATTGTGTGAAAGATATATGTCCGCAAATTCTCCTCTGGGCATTGGGACCCAGGAGGGAGGAAGGGGGGAGCAAATCCTCCAATTCTCAGCTCTACGTTGGTAACGAAAAATGGTGAAATTAGGTAAAGGGGAAATGTTAGGAAAGTGCATAGCTCATTTGGTGAAAGCAAGTCAAATTAACCCTTTCAGAACTTCCCCACATTTGTTGTGGTCAACCACACACCAGACATGGAGAAATTTTGAGGCAGTTCACAACAATAGGTCTCAACACAGGATCAAAAGTTAGTGAACGTATCCGTGGGATTATTAAAATTCCCCCCCCCCTCCCCATTAAAGCCTTCTACGGCACGGCTAACATTTGTACTTACTCCTACCAGGGAGAAAAGAGGATTTCTTTCACGATGTACGAAAAAAAAAATTGTTAATAGAAGATAAAAAAAGGTGAAAAAAGGAAGTTTTGCCTTAATGATGAAAGGATCGCTTTCTTTCTAAACTTTCCTTTGTAGTGTTATTTCGGCCAAAGTGTGTTGGCACTCAACCTCCTTGTTTTCTTTCCCCCTCTTTCTTGAAGCTTCCAAGCCTTTTTGTTTTGTTTTTGACGCACTCTGGAACGAGGGTGGGCACTCACCTTGCAAGCGGCTTCAATGGTCTTACACAGCGCCCCCGACGACGGCTCACAGTAAAAGATGTGCGCGAGAAACTGGTCCTGCGCCGTGTGCGCGATGAAAGCGCAGTGCTTCACGTTCTGGCCGATGCCCAGGAAGGACAAGAACCGGACTCGGCACTCGGCTAACTGGCGTCCGTCATCCTGCCGGAAGAGAAAACAAGTAGTTATTATCGTCCGCTTTCCCACAAGGTGGAGTTGACACGGCAACAACCCTACTGCCATTACGTAAGACGCTTGCAGAAACAAAACGTTCGGGTAGGAATCTCCCAGGGTCCGCGGCCCATATCATGATTTAGTCGGCTTTTACGAAATGCGGAGGAGGGTATTTTTCCTGCCCTCCTCCCCTATATAGGCAATAAAAGTATCCATACAAAATATTTATATCTACAAGGGTGATATTTAATGCACATCAAGCCGGTAGAATTACAATCTAGCCGAGTGGAAACTGCTTTGAGGATGACCAAAATTAAGGCACATCAGATGCGGTTAGTGAAGAGATAGTTGCAAATGCGATAGATTTCGTGGTTGTTGCAACATATGCTGTGATGACTCGTGGTTCGGGTGCCACATTAAACTGTAGGTCTCCATTGAGGCCTCAAAAAGTGAAATAAGTGTTAGAACCAAAACCAATCAAGCAGATTGATATAATTAAAAAAAAAAACAAGATGAAGGGCGGAGATTAAAATATATTAAAATTGATAATTTCCGAGATCTTGTCTCATCGGAAGACCTCAGTGTTTTCCTGAGACTGGAAAATTGGCATTAGAAACTTTATTTTCACCTCTCCTAAACTTTACTTTCATTACAAACCCGTTGGAAAACCTTAGCGATAGACGCCCTTATTAGCTCAGCTCTTACAACAACAACAAAAACTATAATGAATACTTATTAAATTAGGGTCAAATAAGACATACTGCCTTACTAAAATGTAATTCTGTGCATGGTATTACATTAGATTATTTCTTAGAGAGCGTCTCATCAAATATATATCTATATCATTCCAACTCTCCTAATCTTTATCTATGTCTGTCCCTCTACCATTTCTCTCACCATAGTTGCCTCTCTCTATCCCTTATTTCTCTCTACTTTCACCTCCCTAAATCTCTGTCTCCACTCTCCGTTGGTTACTCTGCTCCGGCCGGAAAGTGCTCTCTTCGAGTCTTTCCTTCGTAGGTACCACTTTGAAAGGGTATCTCTTCAGAGAGATTAAGAAAAGGTGCTGCAGGGAACTTCAGGAGATTTGGGATGGAGATGCTATTATTACTCATTGATTAAAGAGACTTCGCCACGCTCTCCTCATCCCACTGAATCAACTCCACTCATCCCGCAGACTCGGAGGTCGGGGAGGGAGAGCTACTAGTAATCCTCGATTAAGAAATCCAATACTAGTCTCTCCCCAATCCTTAAATTCGCTCCGCGTTCTAGAAAGGGACCTGTGTAGGGGTGCAAAGATGTATCAGAGAGAAAAAAAATTCCTTCCAACGCGAGAATATAAATAGCCCATTAAATTACCAAGTCAAAAAGACGGACTACGCCGTGGCGTAATGGTAGAGTGCTTGCCTCGGGATTCAAAAGACCCAAGATCGAACCCCAAAGTTCACAATTTTTACAAAAGAAAATTCTCGAAGAAAACGGAGACCACGAAAAACGCTTTAAGGACAACTCAAGTAATCAACTCAAGAGAAAACCGCTGTCTAGGTCACGGAAAGAAAACGACTATCAAGGGCTAACTCGTCTCAAGAAATCATCACGTCATCATGAAGCAGAATAAGTCATCACGTCATCAGAATTGGAAGGAATCATCACATCGTCGTTAAAAGGAAGATACATCAAGAAAAGGAAGATCAAGAATTAACCCAGCCAAATTAAAGAAGAAAGAATCTCAGCCTACAAGAATACTAAGAGTCAGATACATTGGAGTCAATATTTGAAGGGGCATCTTCATCTCAAGAAGTAATAAATAGATATGGAATATAATGAGAAAAAATCTCAAGTTGATGAATGACATTGATAAATAAGAAAAGTCATAATAAATTGCCCCCCCCCCATAGAGTAATGTGATGTGTGTGTGTGAGAAGGAATGTATTAAAAGAGACAGCAGTGTTGTGATTGACTAGTAAGTTCACTAGAACTGGGATCATTTATTTACCAGCCATCAGACACTAAATTGGGGGGGGGGGAGGGGCAATGGCATGGGTTTTACCACCGATCTGCACTCATTTAAGATAGTTTTATTTCTGTTTAGGGAACCTACTGATTGACGTGGGATCCGAACCATGGGTATTTAGAGCGTATGAGAGCCGTCCGAAAAGCAACCCGAATTTTTTTTCATCGTATAACACGATATTTATTTTGTAGTCGCGCGGACGCGACTCTCTAAGTTATTATGTCGGTCCGTAGGTCGGTCGGTCGGAGGGTAAACATTTTACTTATCAATGAGTCTTTGGCAATAACATCGTAACTATTCGGCTGATTCTAGCGAAATTTGAAACCCTTATGTTGCTTTACATTCCATTTTGAATGATATAACTACCAAGGTTCTCCCGAGGTTAGTCCGGGAATTATTGAAAAGAAAACTAACTATAAGTCGGATTGTCCCACTTGTCGAAATTTTGAAGGTCGTAAGGTCATAGGACAGAATAATTGAGAGCACGCGACCTACGTCTGTTGACCTTGTTTTTCCTGGGTAGAAATTATTATTATCCAATTGTTATGCCTGAAATGTAGAAGCAATGGCTATTATTCTCTTCAAATTTACCCTTTGTGACCTGAGGAAATGATAAGAGAACTTACAAAAACTTTCAAGAACTATCTAAAAGTTTCTGGTACTTTCCAGTAATATAAATACATACATGGTCCTTCACCCTTTGACTTACATGGTCCTTCACCCTTTGAAGACTGACGGAATTTAAAGTTAACTTTGTATGGTGTCAACCATTTTGTTGTTATTGTGTGATTGCAAAAGTCGCTTTCCAAAGATTAAGCTTCACCCCCCCCCCCACACACCAACCAGTTCAGCTTAGTTCTTGCTATTTAAGTAGATACTTAGGCATTTATCAGAGGCATTTATAAGGGGCATTTATCAAAGACATTCATAAGAGGCATTTATAAGAGGGATTTATAAGAAGCATTTATCAAAGACATTTATAAGAGGCATTTATCAGAGGGATTTATAAGAAGCATTTATCAAAGACATTTATAAGAGGCATTCATCAGAGGCATTTATAAGAGGCATTTATCAGATACATTTATAAGAGGCATTTATCAGAAGCATTGATCAGGGTCATTTATAAGAGGCATTTATCAGAAGCATTGATCAGGGGCATTTATAAGAGGCATTTATCAGAAGCATTTATCAGGGGCATTTATAAGAGGCATTTATAAGAGGCTGCAAGTATCCAGGAATTACCACTTTCTAGCCAATAACAAAAAATTCTTAGTATCTTCAAAGAAAGATCAACTTAAAGAGCAATTTTGTCCGTTATTTCAAAAAGAGAACTTCTCATACTTCATAAAAAGTGGAAAGGAAAAGGCAGGAGCTGCAAATTGCGGTGCCAGTGGAGACCGAATGAATCTTAAGTGTAACTAAGTAAGTAATGGTTCGCCAACCTGCCTTCATCCAGGAGGATCCCTGACCGGATAATGAAATCGACATAAAGATCAGTATGGAAATCGCTGGTGAGCCCGAGAACACCAGGGGCCGGTCCTCTTTGGTGAGAGGTGCCAGGAAGTATTTTGTTTTGACACCACACAGCATAAGAGCAGGAATCTTCGTCGCCCCGGGGCAGAGGGACCTGTTTCGCGTCAGAGGTATGTGGATAAAGATACCCATCGGAAGGATTCCTTGGAAAAGAGAGTGTATGTGTGTGTTGTGCTGCGAAGACGGGAGGGAAAAGACAGCAGTGTTGTAATGGGCTATGTGTGTGGCGAGAAGTGTAAGATTTACCCACCCGAATACATGGCTGAGCACAGCGCCTCCACCAATTGATAGCCAGATCTCTCTGTGCGCTGACGTTTGTGTCTGCTCATGCTGGGATCGAACCTGGTACCGCGACGTTGGCAGACTAACGCAGTATCTACTCGGCTAGCAAGAGCTCTAATCTTAAGTGTAAAGTCAGAGTATAGGCTCTGTCACCAATGGGCTTTTCGAAGAGTAGCATTAAAGGAACAATGTCAGTATGATCTTTAATTTGGAGGATCATTATGGATTAAGTTCCATAGAATATATCATTGTCTACAATACCGTTCTTCCACAGTAGTGGGGATGTGTTATTACTATAATACCCCCAAAGCCCCTACTCACTTTATGCCTTATTAATTACGCTACTCATTCTTCTATTTTTCTGTGCCTTTAGCGATTCATACCAATGTGATGCCGTTCTGTATCACCCTGTCCAGAAAACCCAAAACATACCCCTTCACAAGACCTCTTCCGTGTATAGCTCTCCCACACACTACCATCCCTCGCCCCTTTGTCAGTCTCTTTTGTGTTAAGCTGTCACGCAATCAATCCATCTTCTACACGGTCTTCCAACTCTTCATAAATTCATTCTTTTTACATCCCTATACCACCTTAATCCATTCTTAATTAAGACATCATTCACATCTTTCTTCACCCCTTATACACCTCTTATACATTCGTTCTAATCCCTATCTACCGTTTTCATACCCAATAGCTCTCACAAATTGTCCATTTGCACTATTCTTAGCATCAATCTTTCCTTCTTCTACACGTCTCACTCCTATACACCCCTAACGATGGGCCCAGCATATTCTCATGTAAATTTCTTTCGCATTTCACATTCACACTCTTAGCATTCAATAACGCTCTGATTGTTCTTAGACTTAACTACCATTCTGCCTTTTCCTGGCCATTATCCTTCACGACACACACTAGCAATATTACACTTGTTCAAGAGCCCCATCATAGACTAATGTCACACCCTATCCCCTCCTCACCATGAAACACCATCACCTTACTATTTTTTGCATTTACTTTTCACCCCCTCTTTATACATACACTGTCAAATGCTTCCATCAGCATTTTCAGATAACTCTCAGCCACTAATACCAGGTCGTCAGCACACACCGACATCGACAACCCTGCTACTCCATTCCTCCTCAAACTCACGCCCCAACATTACTTTGTTCAACATATCATAAATATATCAAAAGCCACACCAGCATCACACCCGCTCTCCTCAAGCACTCACATATATTAAACGATTCACTCCAGCTCTCTTTCATCCTAACGAACACTTTAGCTTCAACATAACTTTTCCCACAATCAAGTCTATCAGCTACTCCATACATTAGTACCTGCTTAGCATGAACCTTACACAGTATACAACGCAGATGAACAACTGTTTCATATTTTTCACAACTCACCGCATTTGTTATGGTAATGGTTGAAGGAGCAACAGCCACGGCTACAGATTTCCAGGGTGCCGGAATGTTCTCGACCATCGTCTGGATAGCCACATTCAGGACTTCCATTCCGGAGGGTTTGTTCACCTCGATCGACCCGGCATATTGGGCTCGCAGTACTTTCTTCGGTTCTTCCATCGGCGTCGGGAAGGATTGAGCTGTGGGTCAAAGCGGGAAATATGTTAACATCTACCCTCCACTCATATATGAGTGAAGTCAAGCATGGAAAGCAGTTTAAAAAGACAACTCGTACAACATAAAATCAGGAAAAACGCGGCCAGGATACAAGGTGTCCATAAAATATTTTTAAAGGCTAAAAATTTATTAAAAGGCAAATGATTAGGTGTGTGGAATTTCATGCAAATAATACTTTTTTCAAAAGTGGACGTTTTTTTTATCCTTTATAAACTACTGATGGCTCCTAAGAATAAATTACTCTAGTCCTTGTCAAAATATGCAGCAGTAAATCAATTATAGCCAACCAGTTTCCGTATTTCCCTTTCTATTTTGTCCGGACCTGATTATTTTAAATATTTTTAAGGTGTTTTGTTTTCTTCCTCACTATTAAAATGCTTCATATACATAAATTTCTGTTCCTTCTATCGGGTTTCTATCCATTTCATAGTGTTCTTTCTGATGTCTTGGTATAAATGCGTCGATCTAGCTGAAATTGGTGCCGTGACAGAGTGAGAGAGAAAAGACGAGTGAGAGAGAAAAGACGAGTGAGGGAGAAAAGACGAGTGAGGGAGAAAAGACGAGTGAGAGAGAAAAGACGAGTGAGGGAGAAAAGACGAGTGAGGGAGAAAAGACGAGTGAGGGAGAAAAGACGAGTGAGGGAGAAAAGACGAGTGAGAGAGAAAAGACGAGTGAGAGAGAAAAGACGAGTGAGAGGGAAAAGGCAAGTGAGAGGGAAAAGGCAAGCGAGAGAAGAGGCAAGCGAGAGAGAAATGAAAAGAGATTATTTGGTGCCAGGCTTAAAGGCAAGTACTCTGAGTCATGGTAGGAGGAAAGAAAAGGAAAGAAGCAGCGACGGGTGATGAAATGCACGGGTCATTCAACGATCACGTGGGAGTGCTGTGAGTCTGGCATAAGGTGCTCGTAGTTTAGCCTGGTATGACCAGGGCGGAGGTGGGCCAGCACCACCTCTTTATGGGCGGAGTAGTAGAAGGATGAAGCCCAGTAGCCGTGGAGGCGTTTAATGCGGTTGAGTTTGGTGTGAGGTGCGAAGTTCGCCAAGCAACCATCCATGGTGCATTAGGGATCTCCTTCACATGGGGGAGGAGATGAGCGAATGGAGGGAGGGGCTGGGAATGGTAGGGCGAAGGCTGACCGAGCAGCTTAGTCAGCTGCTTCGTTGCCGGGCACCCCAATGTGGGAGGGGACCCTGCAGAAAGTGACAAATTTATTAGACGAGAAAAAAAGCTCATGGAAGAGCAGTCACATCTCATGGATCAAAGAAGTTGGGTGCGAAATGGGGTAGTGCAGGCTTCGGGAATCCGTGAACAACACGAATTCGATGGAATTGAGTAGGACATTTATTACGGAGAGCCTCTAGGATAGCGTATAGCTCTAATGTATTAAAAAAAACACCCGGATGGCGGAAATAAGAGAAACGACAAGGTACCATCAACAGGACGGCAACAGACAAACTGGAGGGAACGGGAGCCATCACTAAAGACTGTCTTGCACTAAGAGTGGTTGGACGCATGGCTAAGGAACTATTATAAGGGAACGATCGCCGGCTTCTTCCACACACACTTCCTGGCAAGAGGTGTTTGCAGATTCTTGCTTGAGGCATCATCCACGGAGGAACAGACCAGAATGAAACCTGATAGACTGGAGCAAATAAGAGTGGAACCATTGTCTTTGGAGGGTGTCGGCGGCTTGAATGGGCACCAATGGGAACACTGGGAATGTTGATATCCAGCGGAAGCGAAGGAATGTTTTCGCGGATAAGAAGCCACATCTATCCAATAGGGAAGGAACGTTACATTTCTCGCAGATGCTGGCTACTAGAGAAGAGAGAAACAGCTGTGTAGCAAAACGAAGGCCGGATTAAGAACAACGCAAATGCGTCGGATAATATTGCTAAGCGGAGTTGCACAGCTGTACAGCCAAAGTCCAGTTTGAACTGTAGAGGTGCAGCAGCCTGCGTGGCTAAGAAACCCATTTAGTGTGGGGGAAATGGCTTAATGGAGGCAATGAGAGGCAAACTTGAAAGTTCCATGAAAGCTACTCATCGACGAGACATAAAAACTTCACTAATTGCTTTACCACAATGGGGTTCACATAAGGATGGATAGTCGACAAATGTGGGAAGAAGGGTCGCGGAAGACCCGAGAAATCAGTGTGGGCAGGAATCCACAAAATCCAGAAGAAGGCAACTTGTAGCTAAGAGAGGCGAAGGGAGTAGCGCCATAAGCTTTGTGGGTTTCAAAAAATACAGCAACCTGACACAACACAGAGAGAATACCTCAATGACGTCGTGGTTATAGAGTGGAGTGGGATCTAAAACACTGCAGAATTTGCAGAAGTGAGCCTGGCAGTCAAGGAAGATGGAATGGGATTCGGCATGGAAGAGTCTTTCACTACTCCGATCTCACACTTCTATCCGAAAGAAATGGCCAGATAGGTTTCCATCAGCCATTCGTATAACGCCAATGTATCAATTAGTCTATCCGCGTTACGTCGATAAGTTTCCCCTTTGTAAAAACATAATTTTCCTCTGTTGTCCACCTTCTCAAGAGGAGAGGCTCTGAAATATCGGTTATCAATCGTGTCTCCCTCTGACGAATTCTTTCTTTTACCATGGCCGCTGGAGGGCCAACCAAACCTTGAGTGGCCAGGCCGCTTTTGGCATCACCAGATTACAGCCAACTTACGTGGAATGACTTGTGAGTGTCTCTGAAGGCGCCGATTCTCCGTCGGGAGGTTGGTGGGTCTCGCCACTCGCCCCACAGTTACGCACGCCATGTGACCTGAAAACGAGATACCCTTTAAGAAGGTGATGTAAATACGGGAGTGAACACCAAAGAATAAAACTTTGAAGACCCCAGCCCTGAATTCCCACTTTCTAGGATCTGTGTAGATTTTGCGCGAGTGCAGTTACGTTCACAGGATTCGTTTTCACAGTTTCCCTCCTCCACCCTAAGCATTGCACAATAACTGTCCTCAGGAGCGGATCATTATCGGGGAAAGAAGGAAAAATTGGGAAAAAGAGACAAGTTAAATACGCCACCTAATACAAGCCGACCCTGTCTAATCCCCTAACCCAACCCAACGCCGCTTAACGTATTCATAGGTTTATTATATGTAGAGAAGGGTTCGAAACCACAAGTTTTCACCCATTTCACACGCATGGGCGTGAGGTGCAGACCCATTTAGTCGCCTTCCACAACAAGCAGGCGTACGGTAGCGTCATTCCTACTCCCTCATTACAAGGGTCACGATCTAACTAAGGGTGTACACTACTTTCCCACATTGAGCAAAGTTAAGCAACATAGGTTATAGTTAATGGTTAGATAGAATTATCAATTCATTGAATATTCTAATGAATTTATCTCTTTGGAAATGGGAATTAGTGGTAAAAGTCCCACCATTTAAACTCTTCAAGAACAAATTCCTCGCAGTACAAATCTTAATTTCTCTATGGGGAAGAAGCAAATATATATATATATATATATATATATATATATATATATATATATATATATATATATATATATATATATATATATATATAATTAGGTAAAAGGCCATGTTGTATGCAAGTTCTATTGAAGTCCACAGCTGTGGCAGCGTTATTAATTTTAACTTGTATTTTCTTAATATTTCTTACAAGTTTTTTAACGGGGTCTTCGAGGCGAGAAAAAACATCTGAGAATGACATTCTTTATTCCTAAGAGTCTTTCGACCATGTTAGGTCATCTTCAGGGAATGAACAGAAATGGAATTATTTAAAAGTTGCTACATTATATATAGTATTTCTACGTGAACATAAGTATTACAAAAATTAGCCAAAGAATGTCATTCACGCGGATGTTTTTGCTCCCCTCGAATACGACGTTAAAAAACTTGTAAGAGATATTAAAAAAATACAAGTTAAAATTAATAACACTGCCATAGCTGTGGACTTCAATATAACCTGCATATATAAATATATATATATATATATATATATATATATATATATATATATATATATATATATATACATGAGTGGTCTTAAAAGGTTGGTAGAAAATGGAATAAAATTAAAATGAAAAGTATAAATTTTATTTTTCGACATAAGTTCCATTGACGTTAAAACGCTTTTGCAAACGATGGTATCATCCATTTAAACTATTTATATAAAAATGAGAATTAAACCAAGTTAAAACAGAAGAAAAACCGAGTCCTTTTCAAGATTTTTAATTTTAAAAAAATAGGGTCGGATGACGCTCTATTTTCTTCTGGTGATGTTAAAAAGAGGCGTTTTAACTTGGTTTAATTCTCAGTTTTATGGACAGTATCATCGCTTGAAAAGTTGTATTGACCTCAATGGAACTAGTGGAGAAAAATAAAATTTATACTTATTTTTGCTTTTATTATATTCCATTTACTATAAGCTTTTGAAGACCCCTCATTTCTAAAATGTTGAAAGTAAAATTTAAAATAATTGAATCTTGGAAACTGCACAAATGGAAGTTCACCTCCCATCTCCCCCTCTTCAACTGGCCATTTGCTCACCCGTCTCCATCGGCTTCGTGATGGTCTGTTGTAGCGATCTTTCAATCATGATTTTCTTGCAGATATCCCGCAGTGTGTTAGCGATGGTACGTGCTGGTGTGTCGCATCGGAACACGTGGCACATATGTTTCCGTGTCACGCGATCACGAGCAACATAAGCAAAGTCCCTGCATAAAAAAGTATCATTAATCTGATAGCGAGCGTCGGTTTGACCATCGCTTCAAGGAGACCTAACTTCTATTTTGTACTTCAGCCTTTTTTATCGATCAAGAAAATTTGACTTTGATCTTTTGGCTTCGTGACAATTTAGTTTATTTCATTTGGGGGGGAATTTTGTGACTTTTGCTAATCAGCATCAAATGATGCACATATACATTTTATTGCAATTTAATGAGAACAAAACTTATCGATAAACAAAAGAAGACGCAATTCAACGAACATTTTTTTATTCTGGAGACTGTTTTCGGAAGGGAGCGGCTTCCATCTTAAGTCCAAAAACAATAACAAAGGCCGAAGTGTTGATTCTATATAGGGTTGATTGTAAACATATACTTCTATTTGGGGTTAAAAATGGAAGCTAGTCACTTCCAAACTTGTCTCCAGAATATAGTTTTCCGTTGAACTGCGTCTTCTTTTTTCTTTTTTTTGCTCATATAAGAAACTCGATACTGTGCGGAAAACCTAAAACCTACTGATGGTTCAGTGAACTGGATTTTGCCCTGAACGGTAAAATTTCAGCTTTTGTCTGAACAACTCTCGTTAATTTCACATATGTAGAACTTGGACGAACCTAACCTTCAAAAATCGATACATAGATATGATCATTTCCTATAAACAAATAAATAATGTTGACGGTTGATGATGAACCTGTGCTGGGTTCATAACGGGCTTACGCGACTTCAAAAGTATTAGAATCGGCGCTAGCATCTTTTCTATGGGCCAAGCTTTGAGATCAAGAAAGATTATTCACTCCTAACCATCTCTGTTTTCTTCGTCCTTCATTCACTCCCAGCGATCTCTGGTTTCTTCGTCCTTCATTCACTCCGGCGATCTCTGTTTTCTTCGTCCTTCATTCACTCCCGGCGATCTCTGGATTCTTCGTCCTTCATTCACTCCAGGCGATGTCTGTTTTCTTCGTCCTTCATTCACTCCCAGCGATCTCTGGTCTCTTCGTCCTTCATTCACTCCCGGCGATCTCTGTTTTCTTCGTCCTTCATTCCCTCCCAGGGATCTCTGGATTCTTCGTCCTTCATTCACTCCAGGCGATGTCTGTTTTCTTCGTCCTTCATTCACTCCCAGCGATCTCTGGTCTCTTCGTCCTTCATTCACTCCCGGCGATCTCTGTTTTCTTCGTCCTTCATTCCCTCCCAGGGATCTCTGGTTTCTCCGTCCTTCATTCACTCCGGCGATCTCTGTTTTCTTCGTCCTTCATTCACTCCCGGCGATGTCTGTTTTCTTCGTCCTTCATTCACTCCCGGCGATCTCTGTTTTCTTCGTCCTTCATTCACTCCCAGCGATCTCTGGTTTCTTCGTCCTTCATTCACTCCGGCGATCTCTGTTTTCTTCGTCCTTCATTCACTCTCGGCGATCTCTGGTTTCTCCGTCCTTCATTCACTCAAGCGATCTCTGTTTTCTTCGTCCTTCATTCACTCCGGCGATCTCTGGTCTCTTCGTCCTTCATTCACTCCCGGCGATATCTGTTTTCTTCGTCCTTCATTCACTCCCGGCGATCTCTGGTTTTCCGTCCTTCTTTCACTCCGGCGATCTCTGTTTTCTTCGTCCTTCATTCACTCCCGGCGATCTCTGGTTTCTCCGTCTTTCCTTCACTCCCGTCGATCTCTGTTTTTTTCGTTCTTCGTTCCCCATTCACTCTCAGCGATCTCCGGTTTCTTCGTCATTCATTCACTATCGGCGATCTCTGCTTTCTTCGTTACTCATGAAGACATTTCTCACGAAACAATTTTGCCTGTCATCAGTTATCCTCCCCCTTCACATACTTTCTCAGGGGATGTACTTTTTTCGGCTCAACTTATCTGCCAACTCAATGACTATGCCATACATCTTGTCCGACCATATTTGCATACTTAGCCTATAACGTTTTCCATCTGGCAAAACTTAGCAGTACAACCATTTACTCGCCTCTCGACACTAGCGGGGCAGTTTTCTCCGTTTGCCCCCTCAAATTCCGTTGCGGTACACTCTCATCACGGCAGTGCGAAATGTAAATATTTCTGTGCAGTAAACTTAATTTCTATTTTGCGATTTATTAATCTTTAAGTATCAGATTCATTATTCTTTGTATCTTTACGTGCATCAGATTTTAACCTGTATCAACTGCTCCGTCCATTTGCTTATTATTTTCCTTTACTCAGGGAATTGAATGCGTGGCCCCATCTTAAGAGGTATCAACCATTTGATCTTGGCTGCATGAATTAGTCTGTACTTGTCCTTATTATCCGGCTAATAATTATTTAATCTTGTTTTGAAATCCAGTGCATAGCCAAATACCTTTGCTTGCTCATACTCTTTAATGTGAGTGCCTTTTGTCAACTGGCAACGTTATAATGTTTCATTTTATTAAATGATACATCTTAGACTTGGATGTTCACTGAACAGAGGGGGTCGTCAAATTGACCATGACTAATAGCTTGATAAGAAGAATTAATAGTCACTATGCATTGTAGATAGAGGGAAGTAGGAAAAGGGGCAAAGAAAAAATAATAGCGTATGCAAGTTGCGAACAGCTTCCCGCGTCGCTGGACCACTGTTAGCCAGCGGCAAATCCACTCCGCCATCCTGAGTCTCAAAAAAGACTCATTCAAACGAAGCTTTTAAGCCGCTCGCCCGCACTTCTCGTACGCTATAGCATATACCATTCCCCAAAGCTTATGTAAATTTCTCTGCCGGTCACACAAAAATAGCTAAAGAACCAATAATTTGATAAGCTTTGATTGGGCCATCTTCAGTAGCTAGGGAATATCACAGTTATCTATCTAAGCAATCCTCTCTTCAGAGATAAATCACGGATCCAGCCCGTGAATCGTCACAATCACACGATCGATGATCAGAACCCCAAAAGAAGCAAGAATGTTTCAGCACCCGACATTTAGACGCAGCGAAGTCATACAAAAGTTCGTGTCCATTTTCTTGCCCTTTCAATTCATTTTTTGTCATTCAGTTTTTTCTTTAATTCGTCATAAAACGCAGGTAGATTTATATCGGGTAACCGTCTCTTTTCTTAAGATAAAACCAAATTACGAATGGTAAACCAAATTCTATAACATTTTTTTTGTTGTATTCCTTCCTTTAAAATCTTTACTTCCTAATTTTTACTTTAATTTGGCGCCCTTTTCCCAAGTCCCCCGCCTTTAAGTTAGACATTTTTTTTTTGCCGGGAAAACCAACCAACAACCTTCTGTAGGAAAATAATTAAAGTCGTCCATTTGTCTTCTTCATTTCAGACTCAATATACTCGCTATTTGTGGATAAATTATTCTAATATCGTATTAAACCACAATATACTAAGTTGTTCCTAATTAACTCATGGATTTATGTTTTCATTGTAAAATATAGAATGATGCTAATTCATGTAGAACTTTGGTAATTATTTTTACTGGCGGACCGCATCAGAGATATTTAAAGCAACGTATGCCGCAATGAAATAAATGTACTTACTCTTTGTAATATAGAGTACATTCTACCTTATATTTTCATAATATTTATTAGTAACCAAGTAGGTTAAAATGAATAAAAATAAATTGAAAAGAATGCAACTTACCTAAAAGTTTTAGTCCTAATAACGAACAAAATTTTTCTCCATTTTTATAGATGGAATAAGAGATATACTGAAATATTTCATAAATCTTTAAATACGAGTATTTAATGTCATAGCGCTGAGTCAAGTAGATGGGAAAGCGGTTGAAGTAAAAGGATAAAGATTGTAATCTTTGATGATTGTTTACTAAAGCACTAAAATCAAGATATCCATGGGAAGTTGCATTTCTAAGAATTGCAGCAAGATAATCATCAGTTATTGAACTTTCATTTATTAGGCATCGTTAGGGAAGAAGCTTGTTAATAAATGTCTGTTGAGCCGATCAAAACGAGTATTTCATAAGCGTTTTTCAAGTTAGAAAAAACCTCTGATCATTTAGGGAAGCAGAGAATTTAGTAAGGAGCAGACTTGAATTGTTTTTAAAGTCTGAGGTCAGTCTGAAGTTGAATGATTTCCAATTGGCGCTTTATTAGCACCAACTGAGAAAGGCAATAGCACTAGTTCAAAATTACTACCAATATCTTAAAATCATTAAATCTACGAGACAAGGAAGCATGCTATTCTTTTATTGGGGAAATATAACTTTCATGTTGATGCCATCTGCTCGCGCACCGCGGTTCGTTCAAGTATGAAGTATCCACAAACTACCGATCGAATATAACCAAATATAACAAACGATATTACACCTGTGGTACGAATTGTGACACGAATCTTACTCTAAATTAATCAAAACTTTAACACATCGTGCTTAAAACTTAATTCAACGCTGACAATTCCTCAAATAGGCATATTCTTAACTTTATTTTGTAGGACCTCTACTACAATAGAGCTTTCTGAAAGCTTCTATGGAAAAATATATAAAAAAAAACATGCAGTTACAGAACTAAAGGATATTGTAATGGAGTGTATGCAACATTCAATTATACCCTCTAATCCTACGAGGAAACGAGGGAATTCGTTCAAAGAAATAGAAGACGAAACGAGCAAATGCGAGAGAATCAAACTTGAATTGCGCACGTGATGTCAACCTTTCCGTTAGAAATTCTAAGCATAAGCAATACAGAAAGAAGTCAATAGAATAGATATAAAGTGTGTATTAACACCAACGAGTGTGGTAAACTGAGAATGAGGAAATGTGAGCGATGAAAGGTGAATTTTAGGATAAATGAAAACTTGTATATCTAAGTCATGGTGAGTTAGATATGAATGAAAACCAAATCAAAGGGAAAATGCATGGAAGTGATGGACGGAATAAAATTTTAAATTGACACCCATAAAACAAGGAAAATAGGAACAAAGAAATGAAACTTTCGGTCGCACAAAAAAATATTAATCAAGAAATCCCCCGAGAACTGTGGGTCCAGCTTCCCTAAAGGACGCGGGCTGGGCATAATTAGCCGGTCAGGGGACAACAAAGTATTATGTATAGAAGAAAATAATTAAATAATGGGTGGGAAGGAAATGTCTAAAACGTTGATTTTTTAGCGTGTGTGAGCAAGGAAAGAAGTGCGGTGCGTGCAGTTTTAACAGGTGAAGTGCCACAGTTATGGTTAGATAGCACATCATTTCAAAATCAAACGCCATTCACTCTAGTTTGCGACGCGCGGTAACAACGCTTTATGTATGGTTACGAAACAGCCAAAAATAAAGAACAAAGCAATCATATCAGCTACAAACAAAGTAAACACTAGACAAACAACAAGTCGAAATACTTTTGTTTACCTTTCTCTGTGATGGAGGAGGAATCATACCAACATTACCATACAGAAGAGTTGAAAAAAGGAAAAATGAAAAAAAAAGTTACATGGTGACCCTCCAAAAACACATTTCATACCAACATTCGA
Source organism: Ceratothoa steindachneri (assembly GCA_963969495.1). Taxonomy (NCBI): domain Eukaryota; kingdom Metazoa; phylum Arthropoda; class Malacostraca; order Isopoda; family Cymothoidae; genus Ceratothoa; species Ceratothoa steindachneri. The sequence continues at coordinate 49,836,401 of OZ018329.1, forward strand.
CATATGTAGGTATGGTTTCTCTACCTCTCCACTTACAAAGGTGGGCGATTGCTCTAGTTGCCCATACATTACGGAATAAAATGCTACAGGCAAGTCTTGTGAAACCCTTTTTCGCGCGTTCAGCGAAGTTAAGCCTCAAAGAGCACGGTTAGTCATCGAATGGTAGTTTCGATTTGGGACAACTTTGCGGCTGGTACCAGATGTTGTGACGCGTGGTTTGGATCTCGTCTTAAACTGTAGCTACCCCTCCCCCCCCCAAAAAAAAAAAAATCAGCGTCAGATGCTTCAAATCTGCACCAAAATAACATTAAAGAATAAAGTTGATCAGGACACAGCGGGACAACGGCTTGATGAGTCTCGCATCGTTCTAACGAGCGATAAACACGTTCTCCAAAGGAGTAAGACAGAGTAAACAAATGGGAAAGATGCAGAATGAGGTAAACAAAGAAGGGGGAAAATTGGCGATTTGCTGACACGATTTGTTTGCTCTGAGAAACTTTAAATTTAGATAGAGGGAAACATTTCAATACTATGGTTTATGGACCATTAACCAAACCGAGAGTGAGTGGTAGGGAGAAAAATGTTGGGGTGACTTTAGGTGATATATTTCAACTTGAGAAACCTGTGTTAAAAAGAAGCTAAGTCGCTGAAAAGATGGTGGCAGTTCTTATTTCTAGTACTACAATTTTACCAGTCGACTTTATCTCTTCAACTATTGTACCACTGTGCCTGATTTTTACTCATGTTAATTTACGATTATAAAAAACAAAATAGACAATTAGAAAAAAATCACATAACTTAAGTACATGATAATTCTTCCACACTTAAAAATCAAATACCTTGAGAAACAGGTACAACAGTTGTATATTCTTCACAATTCACTAAATTTCACCCCAAGTTGAGACACTTTAATAAAAAAGTAGATGTAAATGATCCAAATTCAGACACACCAATTTAAATGATCCAAATTCAGACACATCAATTTAAATGATCCAAATACAGACACATCAATTTACTTGTTTACATTTTTGCCCTCTAATACTATATACTCTCTTTCCCCACCCTTCCTCACCTTCCATTATCGCGTCCGACACCCCACACCCTGATTGTGTGGATGGGTTGCGTGTTCAGTACCGTGAGGTTCTCAGGGTCAACCAATTTCAACGAACCTTCGTCTAAATCCATGAAGAGATCCTTGCCCTGTTTCATAACGTAAAACATTAATAGTAGCAGCAGTAATATCATAACCGTGCTCTCCTAACACCAGGCGCTAGCATTTGTCAATGGCATAGGTTGGGGAAAGAAGAAGAGATAGAATTTGCATAACAAAATGGAATAGATAGAATTCAGGGAGGGAAAGTGAGATAGAACAGACCGCCTTAGGTCAACAAAGGCCAGAGTTCCTGATCTAATCCAGTCGGTTGTCGACCAATTTCGACCATGAATAAGGTCAAATTTAGCCGCCGATGACTCATTGTTGACGCTATCGAGCTCGCATTCTTAGGCGCCCTTGCAGCTATAATTCAAAGCTATCAACAACCGAGAATATAGTCAACTCCTGAGGGTGGTATGAAGAAGGTGTCCCCTCTCATAATTAAGATAATGGGATGGGAAGCAACCGACTTACATCACCCCATCTGCCGACGACGTCGAGAACATCCCTTCGACCTCCAACTGAGAGGTCGACGATACAGCGATTGACGGCTTTGGAAGACCTCTCGGGAGTGAGGTCTTCCTCCGCGATCTCGACCCACCCGAGGGAGCGAACGGCGAAGCGGATCGGACGTGACCCGCCCGAGTCGGAGCTGAGATCGCTACGGGCGGGATAGCTGCGTCTCCTGAAGGAGGAAAGCGATAGCTTACAAGGGGATCTTTCCCAATCTACCTCAATACTCGGGTCTTTGTTATAAGAATAGGAGCGAGGCGGGGGAAAAACGGGGAGAATAAGAGAAAAGGAAGAAAATATAATGAGACAAGAGAGATAAGGATAAATATGAAAGAAAAGACAAGTAATAATAAAAAAGTGAGACAAGGAAATATGAGAGAGTCAGTTCTACGACAACCCAGGTTTCGGTGTGAGCGAGACAAAATATCGATCAAATTTAGACGCACAAAATTTTCGAAATATGTAAAATCCCTCATTCGTCGATTCAAGGTCAGAAGGGGTCAATACAGAGAGGAGAAGATATAGGGAAAGAAGGCAGAAGGGGAGAAGGCAGAAGGGGAGAAGGCAGAAGGGAAGAAGGCAGAAGGGGAGAAGGCAGAAGGGGAGAAGGCAGAAGGGAAGAAGGCAGAAGGGAAGAAGGCAGAAGACAGAGGGGGAGAAGACAGGAGGAGAAGACAGAGGAGGAGGAGACAGAGGGGAAATGTAGAAGGGGAGAGAGGAGAATGCAGGGAGAGTGGGGGCAGACGGGGGAAAGGCAGAAAGGGAAAGGTAGAGGGAAATAAGACAGAGGGGAGACGATATAGGGGGAACAGACAGAGAGGAAGAAGACAGAGGGGAAGAATGCAGAGGGTGAGATGACAGGGGGGAAACATAAGGGGAAAATGAAGAAGGGAAGAGGGGAAAATGCAGAGGGGGGCAGACGGGGAGAAGGAGAGAAGACAGAAAGGGTCAGTGGGGTTGGGAGGGCGTTCAACTGCTTCTGGTACCAGGAGTCGCACTCTACAAGAGACAACCTACTGTTGGTTCCCAGGTCCCCACCAGGAGCAAGTCCCTTCAGAAGTTAAATAATGAGATGAGGATAATGAAAGAATAGGAGAGAATTCGAAAGAATAAAAATAGTTAAAAGCTTAAAGATAACAACTACTGCAGTACTCTCAACCTTGAGTACTGTAGCCGTGAGGATATACTTATGTGTCTAGGAACAAGTTCTAGTACACTCAAAAGTTCGAACTTGGACTCGGGTCGGGGGAAATTGAGGTCCAATGGAGCCAAGAGGGAAGAAAGTCGAGTCAGCAAAATTGCCCCTTCGAGTCCCTTTACAGACGTGTATTCAAATCATTTGTCTCACAGTCATACGTAAACATTTAAATATTTTCCGCCCTACACCTTGTCAGTATTTTCACTATCATGTATTTTTTACTGTCGACATGTAAATATTTCTTTAGGTTTAACCCACAGAAAAAGAAAAAAATACCAATTCTTTTAGCACTTTCTAACTTTAATCCACTTCATTTTCAAGCATATAAGCATCAAGAACAAACCAAAAGTTCGTATGAATAACGAAAGCTTCGTCTGTGTATGTGTGTGTATGTAAAACAAATTAGCTGTGATTAACTTTTGTTCCTTTCAAATATAACCCCCCCCCCCTCTTCTGCTCCATTCTCTTTGATGAGGAGGAAGCGGAGGAGTTCAACGAACTACCAACAAAAGTGAAACAAGTTAAGTGGAAATTTCTGTTTCATCGCGAGACTTTAAACAGCTGGAGGATAATTGCCACTCACTTGTGGGCATTGTCAATAGCTTTGTTCCGAGGGCGAGCTTCGGACAGTTCTGAGAGAGCAGAGCTCGTGTTGCTTCGAGTTACACTTCCTGACAAAGTAACGTTCATCTGAAATAGAAAAAAAAGAAGACAAATAAACCAGTAGATCTTCCGTATCGTTCACTTCATAAACCTTAAAACCTGAACTCTATGTTGAGTTGAAAGCGAAAAAGCACTACCCAAAACAGTGGAAACTTAAAGTTGAAGTAGAGGCAATTCAGTGATTGAGGGAGGATAAAGTAGCATTTAAATACTAGCAGGAAGTGGATACTCGCATAAAGAATGGACGTAGGTTGGATAGAGCTAAGACGAAGCTGTGATGGAGGACGGGACCAAAGCCTCAAATCCAATTGGTCAATGGTCCGAAAAGGACTTTGGCCAACAAGGACGAGCAAGGTATTGGTGGATCTGGGGGTGGGCTTTTTGAGGGCCACTACAATATTTGACGAAGTTTAATGAAGAATTGAAAAGATGACCTCATAGCTTCAATATGCTCGCCAATATGAAAATCCCAGCCCCAACTCCTTTCTCCTGGACCTATGCCTAGAGGACATAACCACCCTACTTTCTTAAAAAAAAGACATTCTACTTTTGATTCGTTTCCTTGTTCTTCTTCATTGGCATTTTTAATACCCGTCGCCCGGGGTGGTACCATTTGATTTCATACACGCAACCGTTCGCCAATCCTCAAGAAACCTAACCTGGATACGGACGACCCAATCTTCCTTTCAAAACAAATCAAAGGCTTGGGTCAACCCGGATTCTAAATCACAGGTCTTCCTCCAAAATTATCTTCAAGTGCAGCTTCGAGGTTGGAGACAGCACTGAATCAGCTCTCTTACATGTAAGTGACCGAGTTCGCGGAGTGGCTGATGATAGCTTGCCTTCCATTCGGGTAATTCTCGATCTCTCTACATCATTCGATAATGTCTATCACGCTCCATCGTTCTTGTGAATGGGTGAGTATTTCTGAAACTGTCTGCTCTTACCCCTCATCTAGCAGTAAGTTCATATCGGGAGAGATATATGCAAGCCGTAAGATAAAAAATAACATTCAAAGAGAGAGAGAAGAAAGCTATTCCATTCAAAAAATAAGCCCATTAAGATCTAGAAAAAACTTCTAGAATTCCACTATCTCCATAGAGCATACCATGAAAACCCCCTTGACCCCAGTAACACAAACAATATTCAAGCGATGAGCAATAACTTGATGAAACACATGACAGACTGCTGAAAATTTTCAAGGAAACAATATAAGAACAACAAACTCTCAGAAGAAGCCCTAAACCTAAAGAAGCGGCGCAAACACCGAAAAGCAACATAAAAAACAACCAACAAATTGAATTAGCAGAACTAAACTAGCACATTAAAAAACAACAGAGAGCTGACATCAGATAATATAGTACAACTATTGTTGAAGACAGCATCAAAGAAGGGAGGAGGTATAAAATGGCTAAAAAGAAACTTCAAAAAGGAGAATCTCACATAGAAGCTATAAAAGAGGAAGAGGGTACAATCTTCCAGGATCGCGAAACAATAGTTAAAGTTGTACTCAAGAAACACCACTATCCAGAACCACAACCAATCAAACACACTATAATCTCCCAGCCTTTCCCAAATCAGAAGTTGCAATCAATTAAATGAAGAGCCACAAAGTACCAAGTCAAGACAACATCACTTCGGACTTGCTGGAGTATTCTGGAAATGCCAATGTAGGCAAACTAGATCGTCTCTTCACTGAATGTCTAAAACAAGATTCCGAAGGATTGGCACAATGCCATATTAATACTTTACGCAAAAAAGGTAATCAAATAGACTTTACAAACTACAGAACAATCAGGTTTCTCGTGTGTCTATAAACTCTTCACAAGAATTATTACGAAGAGACTGCAAAACCAGCTAGAGGACCAACAAACTCGCTTCAAAAAAGGGCTTCTCAACGATTGACCAGAATCTCCTTCTTAAGTTTAACATCTTAAACGCCGTAGCTCCCTCTTGCCAGTCTTCCTCAATAAACCCATCCTGGTGACGGGAGTCCTACCTTCCGGCTCTGCCCTCTTGATTCTTCTTCCTCATAGTCGTTTGTGCCTCAGGGGAGGGATCGCGCTTTCCTAGAAATTTGCTTTTAGAATGCGGAATGATCTGCCCCTTGCTAAGGGCTCCTCTATCGGTGCCTTTGAGAGTGCCCTGAAGACTCACCGCCTCTCCCAATCCTTTACGGAGTTGGTAGAGGTACATAGGCGCTCTGTGAAGGCTTGCGGCCTTAAACAGCGCTATGCAAAAAATATAGTGTATGGCAAGTTACACTTCCCGTATACATGGAATCTCCCTGTCCAATGAGAATATCCTCGAATGATTCAGAAAAAAAGGAAAAATGCGGTGCTTTATCGGGGAATAAGGCGGCTGCCATAATTGTTTTCATTTATAACATAGTCGACGGATGGTTTCTCGTTTCGGGTCGCTCTTACGGTGGCTGCCATACGCTGTAAATACCTGTGGTTCGGATGCCACGTCAATCGGTAGGTCCCCTAAAGACATAAAAGGCACTTTTTAAATTCCTTAGCCTCAGATAATTTTTTCCCCTCTCTGCAGAGGAAAATGGGGCGGGGGAAGATGCAATATATATATACACGGGTGGGGGCCCCACTGTTCCTTGTGCTACGGGCCCCCCCGCAGCTTCCTCAAGCGGCCCTGGTCCGCCCATCCGGGAATCGAACCTGGTAACTAGGCATGGAGAGCCAATCTACTAGGCCAGCAGAAACACAAGAAAAAGTGCTTTGACACCGTGCCACCCCTTGGGCAGGTGCCCCTGTAATCACGTGATTAAGTGGGGGCAGTGCTAAAAGTCTTTAAGGAATTGTGTTCTCAGACACCTCCTTCAAAGAATGCCTATTGCCCCCCCCCCCGCCCCTCGAACTGAAACATAAACCCTGCAAATAGGAATAGAAAACACCTTAATGTAGCCTGGCTCCGCCCCTTTTCCTCCACCATATGCTTCTACTTGTTGCCCATTCACACAATGAGGCCTTGTTAAATAAAGGCAAAAGTGTTTTTAATCATAGTGTTTTTTTTATTTTCCCACGGGTAATCGTAGTTTTGTGTTTGGGATTTTCGCGGGTAATCGTAGATTTGTTTTGTTTTCCACAGGTAATAGTAGTCTTTGTTTTTCTCCACTGGTAATCGTAGTCTTTGTTTTTTCCACGGGTAATTGTAGTTTTGTTGTTTCCCTGCAGGTACTCGCATTCTTTGTTTTTCACGCAGGCAATCGTATTTTTTCCCCGCAGGTAATCGCAGTCTTTGTTTTTCCCGCAGGTAATCGTAGTCTTTGTTTTTCCCCGTGGGTAATCAACACCCTACGTCTTGCATGAAGCTTGCAAACGTTTCCCAATCGTGAGAATCTTTCGGAAGGGAAAGATTAGCGACCAATTGATTCCTTCCTATTTATCTCAACCACACGCTGCCCATTTATTTGACACACTTCAATGCCATGGGAGGGTAGAGAATAATACAACATAAAATAATTTACTGGTAGCAGAGAGAAGGGTCACGGTCAGGTCATCTCCACCGCCAATCATTGAGCGCTTTCTTATGACCATTTAAAAAGAGCCGGAGCCGAGCGAATGTCAATAATTGGCTGCGCCATTTTCACATAAATATTTGAGGTGAAATTCAGTAGGCTTTAGAGGCCACGGCGCTAGGCTTCTCCCTCCTCCTAACCCAAGGTAATCTTTAATAATAATGATTATTTTACGTAACGATTACTCAGAGTCCTACTCCAATTGAATACAGTAGGACTCATTGAGATACGTGTGGCCTATTTCATTCTCCGAGGACATCTTGATTGGCCTCCCATCATCGAGGAATATCTCGTGATTAAATAATGAAGAGAAGGAATTTATCATAGCTAATGATCATCTTAAGATTCCTCGGTAGGCTACCTCTATTGAAGACCCAAAGGACGTTTACAAATACCCGCCCCCACCTCCCCACTGTTTTTTTAGCCATGCTCTATAGTGAGATTTTAAAAGGATCTTCTTCGTCATATGCCGCCATAAATAAGCAGGTCAAAAAGGACTCACCTGTTCTTCTTTGTTTCTCCGTTCTGCTCTTAGGGGTGCGTGGGGCTGGACCTGCGTGGAAGAGTTGGGTGGGGTGCGAGTGATGGTGCCGCTTTTGATGTGCCAAAAATAAGGTCCGTCATTGTCTGAAATAGTCAAAATCAATATCCAAATTCCTGTTTCATTCTCAAAACGACCAAAAAATACATGACAATCCAGGGCCAATTTCTTATAAAAAAATTACATGACAATCCAGTGCCAATTTCGTATAAAAAATACATGACAATCCAGTGCCAATTTCCTATGTAAAAAAAATACATGACAATCCAGCGCCAATTTCCTATAAAAATTACATGACAATCCAGTGCCAATTTCCTATTTAAAAAATGCGTGACAATCCAGCGCCAATTTCCTATAAAAATTACATGAAAATCCAGCACCAATTTCTTATTAAAAAATACATGACGATCCAGCACCTATTTAAAAAATACATGAAAATCCAGCGCCAATTTTCTTTTTAAAAAATTACATGACAATCCAGCGCCAATTTCATATAAAAAAATACATGAAAATCCAGCGCCAATTTCCTATTAAAAAATACATGACGATCCAGCGCCTATTTAAAAAATCAATGAAAATCCAGCGCCAATTTCCTTTCTTTTTTTTTTAAATACATGACAATCCAGCGACAACTTCCTATAAAAAATTACATGACAATCCAGCGCCAATTTCCTATTCCAGTCGATCTCGGTGGAAGGTCTGCTCTACCCGACCCGACACCGCCCAAGCGACGGGGTAAACCAAACTCCTTCCTCCCTGCGAAAGACGACCGTGCGACACGAGCGTCCCCGTCTCACATGCGCCAAATTGCGGTCAAAGTTTAACGCTCGCGATAAGGAATACTTCAAAATCGGCGCCATTGACGTCCACGGAGTAAGCGCCGAAGCATTCATGACCCCTCCTCCGCTAAGGAAATTCTAACATTGACCATTACAAGGCTATGAAAGTCCCCTTTAGGGGGTCAATTACTAATTAATTTATTGATTACTCTTAGGGGTTGGAAGAATACATATACTGTATTGCGCGTGTGGCAAGAGGCGGTTAAGCACGGATAGGAGGCGATACCTACCCTGGGACCGGCGTCCCGGAATCCCTCCCCTCCCCTCCCTCGAGAGCGAATTCTAGCGCGCAACAACGCGTCAGAAACTAGTTTTAGTCGGGATCCAGCGTACCAATATCTACCTACCATTGAGTAAATATTTTTCCAACACCACTTTCGGGGTAGTGATAGATATAAGACTCTTCAAATCGGGGCTACCCCCCCCCTCCTACCAAAAGAAAGAGGGGAGAACACCCCTTTAGTCAGCCCTTGCAAATTAGGGCCGATCCGATAAGGTGATTGACGTAGGCCAGAACATGAAGGAACCAGCAAGGCAATTACGATGCGGGTGACATCTGGATTATGTGCCCTACTATCCCCAATCCCGCAGGGGGAAATGCGGCTATGTATCTTCCATACATTGTCACCATCTCCTTACAAACATTCAGCGGGAAATTCCCTCGTTGGTTTCGCTTTAAATATATTACAAAAACAAACAAGAATCTCAACCAGTTAGGGGTGAAATTATCCAAGGATTCTACTGGAAGACCACACCACACACCTTCGTGCTTCTCCCAGCCCGATGGAAGAGCGTCCTCGGCGTTGGGGTCTTTCTTCACCCCTCCTTCGGGGTCGTCGACCCCTCGCGACTCGTCCGAGGCAACGCGTTTCACGGGGAGGGCGTACAAGTCCTGCAGGAGAGGAAGGGAGGGTAAGTTGGGCAGGTGTTGTGGAAGAAAATTTCGTTGGCGGGAAATCCGTAACCAATTTTACTTCTCATCCCCAGAGAAGTGAAGGTATGAATTTGAAGCGCAATAGCACCGAGGCCGCGGCGCGCAGAAAGTGTGTAAGAGAGATTTGTGAAGAAAGTGTTGAAGATAAAGTAAAAATGTGAGGGAGAAATATAGCTGCAGATCCTCCTGGGTACATTAGGGCCGTGAGGGGGCCCAAATAGGGGTGGTAGGGAGAGGGAAGAGCCCAAATGTGGGTAGTGGGGGCAGGAAGGGGCCCGAATGTGGGTGATGGGGCCGGAAGGGCGAGCCGTTCCTCTAAGTTTCAGTTTTGGCAAAAGCATTCATTACCACTGCTACCACAATCCACCCCTTTGCGGAGGGATGGATAGTGAGGCTCCCAAAGGAATGGGGGTGGGGGAAATGCGCTAGTTACTACTAGTCGGTGTCTACAGAAAAGGAATGAACCAATTCCTGACCGTACCATAAATAGGCTCATGAAGTACATCCCAACGAGCACCCCCTAACCCTTAATAGCTTTAACTCGTTCTTCGAGTGTCTTGACAAAAGTGGTGAGGTTAGTATAAGGAATGAATGCGTAGATTGAGAGGGGAAAAGTAGTGGGGAAATTATAAGAAAGTTCGATCAAAAGGATAAAATAATGACAAAAGGATAAAATAATGAAAAATATGAATTAAATGCATAATTCTAATCTATTTCGTCATATTTTTAATATAAATGTTTGAATCTTTTTTTCAATTCCAGAAATGGTTCTTTCCCAAGAAACGCGTGAAACCATTTCAGCTCTGTACCAAAGAGACCGGTTACACTCCTGTGAGGAAGTCTTCTAGACGCTCCAAGAGCTTCAAATGAACGCCAAGATCGCCTCCAGGTAAGGTCCCAGCTTAAGGATCGGGTTGCCTCCAGTGACAAACTTGCTCACGATTGGAAAGAAGTAAGTGTGAATGCTTCAGCGGGCACAGCGAGGCGAAGACTTATCGACAAAGGTTTCAAGTCGAGAAGTGCTGCGAAGAAGCTTCATCTCACCAAGAACCTTATCTATTGGCTCCAATTTTTTAAGGAAATATAAAGAATGAACTATTGAAGACGGGGGCAAAGGGATGTTCTCGGATGAAGTTCCCTTCCTCTTCTTTGGAGCTTCTGGAAGATCCCTCGTTTGGAGAAAAGTGGAGCACTTTCACGAGTCCTGTATCATGCCCGCGGTGAAGCATTCGGACACTTCATATCTTGGGCTGCTTCTCATCAAAGTTCTTGGGTGAAAATAACATCGAACTTTGGGGATCTTGGCCCAAGAATTCGCAAGATTGGAACCCAATAGAGAATTTAAGGGCGATAATCAAACTGGCGGTTGATAAACAGGAGACCTCCAATTGTGAGCAGATTCAGGTATTTAATGAATAAAAATGGATCAATATCAGTCAAGCTATCATTACAAATTGGGTCTCCGGCATGCTAAAACGAATTGAAGCAGCTCTGAAGAACTGAAGAATAAGAGACATCATTGTAAATATTGACTGTGCGCATTAATGGACTGTGTTTATTAGCGCTTCAGGGATAGGTTGTTGTGTGAGCCTCATCGATTGCCCCAACGATCAATTCCATTCCAAAAGCTCTTGATCGGCATTCTTATCATCTGTCTCCTGATTCATCATTCTTCTGTTATTTAGTGCTCTTTAATTAGTGTTGTCACATTGTGGTCTTAGTGCTTTTTAATTAATTTCCTTGCGTGAACTATAATTACCGCATTGTGTTTAATTCTTTTCAATTAGTTAGTGGTGTGCTCCGTATTCACCGGCAGTCTCGCTTGCAAGTACCAAATTTTATTTGTAACTCATCGCTCATTTGGGCTTCAATTAAGTTTTGCCTTATTCTATTTATGGCTTTTTGCTTGTTTATTTTGTCCCACCCGCATGTTTATTGGCTTTTATTTTTACTTGCGTTAATATAAACTCGCTTTTTTTCCTTTTTACTGCATTTGTATATCGCTATCTATTTTTATTTGTATATAGCCATTTATTTCTATTGCTTAAATATCAACTTGCTTTTTCCTTTTCACTCCATTGATTCATTTGTTGCCACGTGCTGTTCTTTGTCTTCCTTCCTTATTCGACTCGCATCGCCATGGCCAACCCTCCTCCACTCCCACGCCTCGCCTCGCCTCGCCTCGCCTCGCCTCGCCTCGGTGAACCCTCCCCCACTTTCCATGAGTTAAGTTAAGGTTAAGTTTTCCCGTCTGCTGCGTTCTTCATAATTCTCGCCTTTGCTCCCTCCTTTCCCTCACCACTATGTATGATAGGGACTCATTCCTTTCCCTCACCACTATGTATGATAGGGACTCATTCCTTTCACTCAACTCTTTAAACTATCGTCTTTCGCCAGCTCCATACGCAAAGATAAAGGGGGGGCTGGTATTTCCCGAACTCGCCCGACTAGGAGGGGGCGAGACTTTCTGCGTCCCTTAGGAAACTCTTTCGTCTTACCATTCTTCCTTTAAACAACTCCTCCAAATCTCTCCTTTCCTCCTGTGCTCATCAGCACGCGCTGTCAGCGTCTCTTCTGAACATTAGGAGCCTGACCATTAAGTCCGAGTATGTCCATGACCTCATTATTCACACTGGGGTTTCCTTCTTTGGCCTTACAGAAACCTGGCTCGAGTCTTATTCTGGTTCATGCACTGCCCTTGCAACCCCGCCGGGTCATTCTTTCCTACATGTTCCTTGGAACCACCGTGGAGGGGCAGTTGCATGGATTTCCAACTCACCCTTCTATCTGAATCTCCTCCCTTGCTCCCCCTCTAGCCTCATTTGAGGCTCTCATTGCTGTCTCACGTGCTGTGCCCGTTCTGACTATTGTGGTCCTTTACCGCCCTCCCAGCTCGTCTCCGGCCTTATTTCTTGAGGAGTTCAGTAACCTACTCTCCGACCTATCCTCTACTGGTTCTCTCCTTATTCTCGGTGACTTCAATCTTCCTAGCCACAATGAAACTTTTCGTGCATTCAGTGACATCATCGCCCTCTTCTCTCTTACGCAACATGTGTCATCCCCAACACACATAAATGGTAACACCCTAGACTGTCTTCTCGAACCTCCATATCTCTAATCTAACAGTAACTGACCTTTCTAATAAGATTTCCGAGCACTTCTTGGTCAATTTTAAATTCTATATTCCCTACCACATACCTCCTTGATCGTCCCGAGATCCTACTCCTTTCCAGCGACTATCATCAATTGATACTACTTCTCTCTTTAACGAAGTTGTTTCTGCCCTACCTCCTACTTATATTACTGCTTCACCTGACCAAACCTTAAACTCTCTGCACCAATCATTACTTGGGCCTGTCTTTCCACCTCTATGCTGATGACACTCAAATATACCTTTCCTCATCTCCTGTGTCCTTCTCTCAAGGACTACAGCAATTCTCTTCTAGTGAATCTCCCTTCTTCGTCACTTCACCCCCTACAACTAGTTCAGAACTATGCTGCCCGGTCCTCTCCCTCGATGCCTCTGTTACAGGGGCTACACTGGTTACCTATTCGCTTCCGTACCCACTATAAAATTCTTCTCATCACATACAAGGCCCTAAACCTCAAGGCTCCACCTTATCTCTCGTCTGCCCTCTCCCGTCGTCAAACTCCTCGGGCACTCCGGTCTAACCTCGCTCCCCTCCTGAACACTCATCGTTCTGTCTTCTGCTCGATGGGTGACCGTTCCTTCTCAGTTTGTACTCCTAGACTCTGGAATGCTCCTCCTGCCGAAGTCCGATCCTCTCCCTCCTTCGCTATTTTTAAACGTCTCCTGAAGACTCATCTCTTCAGAGTTGTCTTCTCTCCCTTGTAAACTTTCTCTACACTCGCTACACAACCTGCGCTCTGGGAGGGCTAACAGCCCTGAAGGGCGCATTATAAATACCTATTAATATTATTATTAATAAAATGCGTTTGGGCTTAATTTTTTTTTTAATTTCATCTTCAAATTATGATACAAATATAATAAAACAAAATTAATCGTTTTATTAGTTCTATTAATTTTCTTATATGACAAAATATAGTCGTCTCAAAACTTTTGGGCCATGACTGTATAATTCCATTTTCTATTCCCTCCGGTAATTTGTCGTGTTCCCAATTCCTGGAAAATTTATTGTACCGTTAAGTATACTTTTAGGTCAATCTTTTTTGCTGTCAAGTCATTTACGTTCTTGCTTTTGTCTGGGTTATTTTTGCCGTTCCTTTGGATCCTCTGTCATTTCTACTTCGTATATGAGTTGCGATTCGTCTATTTTGTCTTCTTCCATCTCCTCGGTAGAGCTCACTGGTTCGTCTTTGTCTTCCCTTTGTCTCTTCTTTATCTTGTTTTAGTCGTTTGGTTTTTTCATCTTGTTTTTCTTCATTTTGTTGTTCCTTGGTTTCATTTTGAATTAGTTTCAATTTCAGTATTTCACTCGAAGGTGGATTACCTGGGAAGTGAACCATATTCCATACCCATGCCGTTTTTTTTCCCGCAGGAATAGATTATATTCTTGGCGACATAGGCCTACATGAGTAGCGTCTTGTGGGCTGACTGCATCCTTGCAGTCTCCCGGCGGGTTGACTGCATCCTTGCAGTACCCTCAAGGACAGCAGCTTCCAGTTTTTTTATCTCCCTATGTTGGTGACTTGTAAAATATTTCAGCGATCGTATCCCGCCCCTCTTTGCAGGCAGATGGCGCGTATGTGTGTATGTGTGTGTGTGTGTGTTAGGTCGACATAAAAATTATGCTTAGCTTCTAGCCATTAATCTCTTTGAAATCCCCATGGAGGGGGAGAGGGGTTCTATGGCGAAGGACAGTTGGGTTTGAACAGAAAATGCGCAAGAATTTTCCTCAATCATTTCGAAAACCAGTCACCCCCCCTCCCCCCCTCTCCAAATAGGAGAATCCAAAATCCAATCTTCACACCAAAATATAGGTAAGTTACGCCCCCCAGGTCCCTTTTCAATCGTGGACGAAACAAACCCACAAACTGTATAATGAAATTGGCATAAAGATCAGAATGACAATCGCTGGCAAGCGCAAGCGAGCCAGCGGCCGGTCCTTGTTGAGGAGGGGGAAGGGGGAGGGGCACACGTTTCACGTTAGGGGTATGCGAATATAAGTGCCGCATCTGCAGGTTCCGGGACAGAGGAGAGACTGGACATGTTGTGGGGTGGTGACGGGAAGGAAAAGCAGCGGTGTTGTGATTTTTCTATATGCGTGAAGACGTGTGTAGGAGCTACCTCCCCCATGTGGAGAAGCATAGCGCGTTCGTCAATAGGCGGAGCGTCTCACACATGCGCTGAAGTTTCGTGTTTGCTCTCACTGGTACTAAACCCGGCACCTTGGCGTTAGAATTCCAGGATAACGAGAGCGCCTTTATTGAAAAGACTAATACCAAACCCACCCATGTTATCTCTACACGAACATTTAAGAAAATAACTTGGTAAAGAAAATGGGTCCATTGGGCGAAGTGAAAATTTGTGGGGAAGAGCTTGAACACTTGGGGGGAATAGGGGCCGAAAGGTACGCATCTCTCCTTACCCACCCCATTTTACAGAACGTTTCTTAGCATAATACTATCAGTCTATGAAATGATACTTAATTATCTCCAGAAAGGAATAAAAGCGAAAAACTATTTGGGGGTCAAAATGACCGAGTAGCTAAGAATTAAAAAAAATATATTTTCCATTTTTTAGACCCCCCCCCCCCTCAAAAAAAAAATGTTTTCTTGCCTGTGAACCAAAGGGCGTCATGTGAGGAATATGATCTTCATTCATGGGGCTCTCCTCAGACCCGTCCTTATTGGGAGACTTGGATGCTGCCGAAGAGGAGGATGAGTCGCCTTGAAGCCCTTCTTGTGCGCTCTCTCTTCCGTCGGGAGTCACCATCGCCTTGTCAGAGCTGCAACGAAAGCAAGAGCTCATCACATCAAGTCCCTCCCGGGCGGGAATAAAAGACCCCCCCCGCCGCCGCCGCAACGGAAGTCTAACACAATCGGGGGTTCAAAGGATGATATAACATCGTATCTCGGAGCTTGTTAGGTCCTCACAGGTCATAAACCCCGGACTTAGCTTGGAAACATCAGTAGATCTCCCTCCTCAAAATATGCTGGTCAAGATAAGCTAACGCGATTAATTTATTTTCTTTATGGCATCCATTTGGCGACTCCAAGCTAGGGTATAAGTCGCTATAATTATTTTTTTAGCCTATTATTAGGCTACATTAATCCACCCCCCCCACCCCCCCAAAATAATAAAAAATAAAAAGCAAACAAACAAAAGACAACCAAAACAAAAGCACCGGAGAATGCGACTGACAATAAAGAAATTAAAATAAAATGAAGGGGGAAAAGATACCGCGATAAATGTCTCTTTTTAGGAGATAAAGAAATTTGAATTGAATATAGCATATACATAACCAGGCAATGGCTTCGCTACTAAGATTAAAATTTAAAATCTAAAAAAAAGCAGCCATGGTTAAATTTTTATGAATTTTATGAACTTCGCCAATTATAATAATTTTAAAAAGGAACTCTAAACTAAATTTCCTCCCTTTCAAAATATCACGTTGCTAAAATATAGAGTTATAGAAGAAGAAGATATATAGAAATAAATTTTCTGAACTTCACCATTTGAAATTCTTTGGGTCTTAAAAAATTCACAAAATTTCTATACTTATATTTATTTCTGAACTTCACCATTTTGTTTTTTTATATTATAAAAGAATTATTAGAAATAACTTGGATAAAAAACATAAGTCATAACCAAACTAAGATGAAATTATTATTCAAATACTCAAAAAATCCCCTTCTTAAATTATAGAGTTAGTGAAGTAATGATGATGATGATGATGATGATGATGATGATGACAAGCCCTCCAAATAACTTACCAATAGGATAGCACTATTAAAAGAAACACAACTTGATAACAAAATGAGTTGAATTGATATTGAGGCGCAATTTGTCACGCACAAAACCCTATAGTCTCTTGCTTATTTCTTTTTCTCCTAACCTAACCTGACCCCACTTATAAAGACAACTAACACTAAAAATAAGTTAGTAAAAAGAACCAAAATTATTCTGGGGTTGCTGATCCGTACAGCAAATTGTTAGAGGCGGGAATTCATTGCACAATCGTGCCCGTTTAAATGAGCCAAGTTATGCTCTCTCCAGGGACCCATTCATAACTTCATTTGGGGCAAGTTATACTTAACCCAGGGATACATTCATAACTTCATTTGTGCTAAGTTATACTTACACCAGGGCTCCATTTATACCTACATTTAGGCCAAGTTATGCTAACTCCAGGGACCCATTCCTAACTACACTTGGCCCCAAGTTATGCTCACTCCAAATCAGACAAATCGAGAATCGCGAGCCCTCGAAACCCGGACGCTCGCAAGTGGATCGCACATTTTCACTTCCATCTTTGCCACTTTCTTAACAGATCTCGCCTTAGACACTTTTTGATGGGGATCCCTCGTTGGTTTTCGAAAACCCCAAATACTTCGATTTTTTTTTTTAAGAGCTCATCTGGCGACTGCCTACTTGGGCATTAGTAGCCGTATTAAAAACCGGCCTAGTACTAGGCTAATTTAAAATCAAATTCAAAAACACACAAAAAAACAAAACAAACCCAACACCAAAAATTTTCTAAAAAAGGGAAAAGGCAACGAGGAGGAAGCAAGCTCCTGCATCGGGGGGAGGTTCTCCCGGCACAGGAACCTGCGACCTATAAGGAGAAAACAAAAACAAACAAAGAAACAGAACAAAAAAACTGGTTAAATAAAAGGGAGAAGGCTGGCCTCCCGCAAAGAGGCAACAAGTCCACGAGTCAATGTGCACGCACTCGTTCCGAGTATAAGGGACAGGCGGTAGCGACCCTGCCCATCTTGGTACCGGGACAGGTAACGTGCGCGAAGATCACCCAGACTGGGACATTCGACAAGAATGTGCCGAACAGTCTGGGTGACAACGCAGTCGTCATAATAGGGCGCAGGCGAGCGCTCCATCAAATAGCGATGCGTCACACGAATGTGTCCGATTTGGAGACGACAGAAAGCGACCTGAAGCCGTCGCGTCATTGTGGGATAGGTCCATAGGAACAGTCGCGGCGCAATGGCACGCAACTTTAAGTTCCCTTCGACTGTCTCACATCTTCTTTGATGAGCAGCCCGAAGAGCTGCCCGTATTCCTGCCATGTAGTCGGTGTGAGGAAGAGCGAAACGCTGGGCCGGTCGCAGAGTCCTGGCGGACTCTTTGGCGCCCTCATCGGACCGCTCATTCCCCGCAACTCCTACATGTCCAGGAACCCAGCAGAAGATAATCTCGACATCCACCCGGCTCGCCAAAACCGTGGCATCACGGATATCGCGAACCAGGCGATGCGTTGATTCCAATGCCCCGAGAGCAGTCAGGGCGCTCTGTGAGTCGCTATAGATCACAATCCGGTATCCGAACCGAGCACGTCGCGTAATCTCCCGGACCGAGTGATGTGTTTACGCCAGCTTGGCCGTGAAGACAGGCGCAGCGCCTGGCAGAGCCCCGCTGACTTCAAACAGAGGGGATACGGCGGGCGTGGAAGCCGACCCCCTCTTGGGACTTGGAGCCATCCGTATACACTGGCACGGTTCCAGCGTGACACGACATGTGCTCCAAAAAAGGTCGAACGCAATACTCCCGGCGTTGTACAAGCTTTGGGAGCAGAGGCGTGGCGACAAATAGCCAAATGTGGTACCCTCTAGGGTGGCGTTATGGGCAAAACCAAGGGAGCCACCGGCCCGAGAGCTATACCTTGCTCTCGAAGGAGTTTCCTGGCCCGAAACCCAAAGGGCTTAGGGTATGTCTGGGGTATCTCGGCGGCATAGGCACCGTCGAGATCAGCTGCGGATGCAGTGAAAGCTGTTGGCGACTGAGTGAGGCGCCAGGCTCACGCCTACTGTCGAGTGATGCACTGCATGCGGCGTAGAGCGAGTAGCATGTCACCAGCATCGACCAACAGGCTCTCAATAGGGGAAATGCGGAAGGCAGCGGTGGCAAGGAGGAGACCGGTGTGGTGGATCGAGTCCACCTTCCGCAATAAAGGCTCGGCTGCGGATGCATAAAACTCGCATCCGTAGTCGAGCTTCGAACGAACAAAGGATCGATAAAAAAGTAAGGCAGTAGCCCAATCAGCGATCCAAGCACTGAACGTCACGGAACGGAGAATATTCATGGCGCGGGTACAAGAGACCCTAAGGCTACAAATATGAGCCTCCCAGGTGAGGCGTCGGTCAAATACTAGACCAAGGAAACGGTGCGATTCAACCACGTCCAGGCGCACCTCATTAAGAAACAAATCTGGGTCAGGGTGGAGCCGTGGATGGCGGCACAAGTGCACCACCTAAGTCTTGGCCAAAGAAAACCAAAACCTGTGCGCTTTGGCATAGCGAGAGACGCGGTTCAATGCCTGTTGGAGTCGACGCTCAAGAGTTGGCATCTGGGCCGCGCCAAAAGAGATCGAAAGGTCGTCCACGTATAGCGTAGCGAGAACATCTTCCCTGGGGGACACCCTCTTCCTGCTCCTTTGGGCCAGAGAGGGCTCCCCCCACCCGTACGCGGAATCGACGATCTCTCAAAAATTCAGATATAAACATTGGGAGGCGTCCCCTCGCCCCCATCGTGTGCAGAGTCTCCATGATACCGTATCGCCATGCGGTATCACAGGCCTGCTCCAGATCGAAAAACACCGATGCATAGTGATGTCTAAGAAAATAAGGCCTCGCAGACGGCATTTTCCAGTCGGAGCATAGCATCCGATGTGGAGTGGAACTTGCGGAAGCCGCACTGTGCAGAAGGCTGATGGCCTCCGCTGACCAGGAAAAAGGCTAATCTGACATTTACCAATTTCTCCATCAACTAACCGGCCGTAGTAGAGTGATATCTTCCCGGTTTGCGAAAGGCGAGCACAGTAGCGATTCGCCAGGAATCATACAGGAGACCCTCAACCCCGATTCTGTTAAACAAATCTGACAGAAAGGCCATGCCTCGCTCACCCAAGTGTCGAAGCATATTGTACGGGACATCTTCCGGACCATGGGTAGGGTCCGCGCACGACGCAAGAGCGGAGCGCAACTCACTCACAGTAAACCTGTCGTTTAAGGGTTCTCCGCCTCTGGAGGTAAAGTCCAGCCTGCGGCCTTCCGCGACATCACGACGTGCATTGAATGCTGGCGGAGCAGCATCCCGGCTAGAGAAAGCGGTCGCGAAGGATTCCACCACGGACGAGTGGTCCGAGATTGCGGTCCCATTCTACTGGAGAACGGAAGGGGGCTCCTGCGAGAACTTGCCCCGAATTCTTTTGACTGGTTTCCACACCTCTGCCAGAGGGGTCTTCCCGTTAAGTGAAGACACGTATGCCCGCCAAGAAGAGCGGCGGGCGTGCTTCGAAATATACCGGAACCTAGCTCTGGCACGACGAAATTCAGCGACAGTGAAATCGTTCGGGTGGCGCTTATAGCGCATGTAGGCATAATGCTTCTGTTTGAGGGCCGTCTCACACTCGGCCGACCACCATGGGAGTGGTCGTCGTGCAAAACGGCCAGACGTCCTATGAATAGTAGTCAGGCCCACGGCGATGAGGCTGCCGGAGAAGAACTCAACGGCCTCATCTACCGAACTAAACTCCTCGACTGAGATAGAGAATTCAGTCATTTCCTGAAATGCAGGCTACCGCGCCCACGCCAAGCACCACCGAGGTGGGATCTCAGGCGGTAGTTGCCCTAAAAATGATATTTAAATGGGAAAGTGATCACTACCATGGAGGTCATCGACCCCCCCCCCCCCAATGAAAATCAGGCTGTGCATCCGAAGAGCACAAAGATAGGTCAAGGCAAGAAAATGAAGCGGTTCTCGGTCAGTGATGCGTAAACTCATCCACGTTTAGGACCCCCATCTCAAGGTCTTCGATCAGATCGGCAAGGACTTGTCCCCTGAGATTTATTGAGTAATCTCCCCAGAGAGGATGCCTGCCGTTCAGATCTCCAAGCAAAAGAGAGGGCCTCGGCAACCGTGCCACGACGCAGCGGAAGTCCCCCGCGTCGAAGTCAGCTGACGGTGGAATGTACGCAGAAATGATAGTATACCTCCTATCCAGGTGCAGCTGCACAGCCACTGCCTGAAAGGAGGTATCTAAAGAGAAAGGAAGAACGGAGACATCATGCCCGGTGTAAACCACGCATCCCCCAGCCCAGCCATCCCGCGGTGGTGGGGTCGCAAGACCCTTATATCCCGGGAGGGCGAGCAGGCGGCACGCGCCTAGCACGGTCTCCTGCAAAAAAAATAGCTAACGGGGAACGGGACGAGACAAGCCTCCGCAGCTCCTCGAACAGAAGACCCTCACGGAAATGGCCGTACGCTTCCCGGGGGCAAAACCCCGTGCGCTGTTGGCCGAACAAAGCGCTGAAGGCGCTGTCGCCTTCGAGGACTTATTGGGGGAGATTGGGCTCGCCATGCGAGTCTTTTCCTCCCTCCGCCTCAAAACCTTAGGCGGGCGTTGCGGCTTCGGAGGCGGGGGGCCTTCTTTCGAGGAACCACCGTCTCCGAGCAACTCGCTCCACCACTAGGCGTGGGCGAAGGAGCCGAAGCTCATTTGTTGCTGTCCTCCTTTCGGGGGACAGCTTTAGGAACCCCGGAAGATGGCCTAGCAACTATCTTCAGGGGTGTTGCCTTCTGTGAGTCTAACGAGTCGGTGGAGGCGCGTGGCCGTTTTGCCTTACGGGAAAAGGTCACGCTGGGGGAAGAGGAGGGGGGGGAGCTGGTTTTAGCCGGGGCTGGGTGTGAACCCTTTTTGCCGCAAGCTTTACCAGGGGAGCGCCCGGGTTGAGTAGAGCCCGCAGAAGGGCTCTCCGAATGGGCGCGGAAACAACCGTGCTCGTTGGCCTGGATGGGCCAGGAGCAGAGGGTGTCTTTCTAACTATTGAGGCATATGACATCCCAGGCCCCACCGGGCGCGCCAGGACCAAGTCCTTAGCCTCGCGGAATGAGATTCGATCCTGGGCCTGAACGGCCAGGATTTCTTTCCCAAGAAGATAAGCACCATATTGCTTCGAAGAAGCGGGGTGCGGCTCTCCGCAATTGACACACTTGGCTACACACGATTTGGACTTATCGTGTTCAGCCTTGAATCAATTTACACAAACTTCAGGTGACCCCGACTTTGCACGTCTACAAGAATGATTCGTATTGCCGAAGCGGTGACACGTTCGACCTTGACCGCCCCATGGTCGGCCAGCTCTAAACTGATGTCCTCAATGGAGTAGTCAACGAGTTCCCTCGCATACACTACTCCTTTCACAAAGTTCATCGCAGAGTGCGGTGTCACACTCACCGGGGTGCCATGAAGTGTCCGAAGAGTACTTATCTTGGCCGCCTCGGCGAGATTCACCGCATTCGCCAGAAGGCTCCCGTCCAAGAAACGGGTCACCTTCGGCTCTCTACCAATTGCACTAGCTAATCCTCTCCTCTGATGGATCATGTTGCCCTTGGCCAACATGCTGCCATCAGTGGAGCGAATAACGAGGAAGCGTTTGAAGCCAGCGGGCTTGAATACGCCAGGTAACCTCTGAATCAGGGGCCCCGATGTCATCGAGGCTCCGCCCTGTGCACTCTTGGTCTTAGTCTTAGTCAGGGGCTCTGCACACGGAGGGGTAGAGGGGCCGTATTTGCCGATCTTGGCTTGGTCGCCTACCAAAGTGGCAGCAGACCCATCCGTCCCCGCAGCACCCGCTGATGGAGAGGAGCCCCGAGTCTTTTTAGTCTTTCTTGTCTTTTTATTCTTCTTTTTGGGAGAGGAGGGCGGGGAATGAACCCGCTTCTCACCTCCGCCGGCAGAAGCCCCCAGGCCAAATGGACCGGCCTCAGCCAGGTCCTTCTCCGAAATGGAGAAGGTCCTGGTAGTCGTAGGGGCACCTGTCGGAGGAGATCCCTCCCCTCCTTGTACTGCCTAAGAAACCCTAGCCGTTTGAGGAGGAACTTGCATAGGGGCGGATTCGCGTTCGGTGTTTGGCGCCGAGCCCGGATTTTCCCCCATGGAAGACCATACCGTCTGAGGCTGGGCTTCCTCAAGGACCATGTCTATCAGAAAAGGGGCCTCCAGTTGGCCATCCCCTCCCAGGACATCGCAGGTCCCCTTGGCAGTGTCACCAGTCTTGTGTGGGGAGGCACAGGCCTTGACCCCCGGAAGGTTTAATATTCTTGCCAGCAGGTCTTTTGAGGGAAGCGACCGAAGGGGCCTGGCTTCCCTCTCCCCCCCTAAGGGGGTTTGCCCTACCGTGCGGCTTACACGAGAGGGGGTCGGCAATGGGCTGCCTGGTGGCTTTCTTGGCAGTCCCCTTAGAAAGAAAAGGAGGGACTGCCGCTGGAAATAGGGAGGTGCCCGAAAGCACCTTCAGAGAAGGGGGTAAGGGGGAGTCCCCTTCACCCGTAGGCGTAGGAGAGGAGTAAGCCTCCTCTCCGGTTGTAAAAATATGGAGGGTCTCCTGCGCAAGCACAGGGGGAAAAACTTCCATTTTTTTCTGTGAGCTGCCCGAGAGCGGCTCCGTTGTTTGTACAGGGGGAGTTAAAGGTATTTTTTGTTAGACTCATCATTGGGCATGGTGACCCTCTTTTTATTACGGGATGCAACCGTTTATCACCTCTCGCAGTTGCCCGCACTGCAAGAGGTGCTTACAGGCCTGGCAGAGCCAGGCGCCGCCATTTGGGACCACCCCTCGCGCCTGGTGGCCTGGCAGTCCATCGGCATGGCGGCTCCACCTTAGAAGCGGCGTAAAACTGATAGAGTGTGAAAAGGAAAGGAAAAGGGATGTGAGGAAGGTATGGGTGGGGATGGAGCAGGTTGTTAAAAAAAACCCATTCCGAACCGGAGCTCAGGGGTTAGGGAAAGTTGTCCCCTCCCCCTTCAGCCCCGATCCGGGACGGTTGCCTTGAGAAGGAGGTCAGCATCTACCCTGTGAAATTAGAGGCTGACCAGAGAAAGTTGTGGGAGAGGTTGTATGAAAAGCAAGGAAACAAGTGTTTTGAAGGAAGGAGAAGAGGCTAAGATGGGGTCGGACGGGGTGCTGAATCCCGTCAGCACGGCGGCCAGGATGGCAAATCGCCGCGCCCATTACGGGCGAGAAAGCTGTGAAATGAATAAATGAAATTTAAAAATTATACTACCAGGAAAGATGTGATTTAGTATTAGTTGGTTCTCTGATCTACGAGGGGCGGTCAATAAGTTTTGCGAATCGGTAGGGCAAAACAGAGAAAGGGGGATGGCTGTTTGTAGGGGTGTTAGGACAAGTTATGATAAGTCAGGACCTGCAGCCGCACGCTTCTGCCTCGTCTATTTAAGAAGCAGTAGCTGATCACAGATCGTCAGTCGCAAATTTTTCAACAATGGAGAAGGTTGAGCACTGCGCAGTGATCAAATTTTTGACCAAGGAAGGCAAGAATACAAAAGTGAACCATGAACGCATTGTTGCAGTGTACACCGACACCGCCCATTCCTATTCAACCATTGCTCGCTGGAATAGGGAGTTCCGCCATGGTCGTGAGTCCCTTAAGATGACCCCCGTCCAGAACGCCCGTCAGACGTGACCAATGAGGACAATGTGGCCCGTGTGGAGAGGATGTTCCTCGAAAATCGACAGGTGAAGGTCGAAGAAATCGTACGAGAACTTGGAATATCACATGGAAGTGTTATCAACATTATCCACGAGACAATTTGGCCATGACCAAGGTCTCTGCCCGTTGGGTCCCTAGAAACCTGACGCCCCATGATCGACTTCAACGTCGTCAAAGTCCACAAGGCCAGAGTCTCACAAGGTGCCCTGCGCGAGTGCGGATTCGAGGACCTCAACCATCCCCCCTACAGTCCAGATCTGGCCCCTAGCGACTACTTTTTATTCCGCCAGATCAAGGCTGCACTGCGTGGACGCCGGTTTGGGGACGATGAAGATGTCCAGCTCGACGTCCAGGAGTGGATTGAACAGCAGTCGGGAGATTTCTGGTTGTCGGGAATTCGAAGCCTCAGGGACAAGTGGCGCAAGTGCATTGAAGTCGAGGGTAGTTATATTGAAAAATAATAAAACACTTTTCCTCATATCTCGTTTCCTTATATCCGAATTGCAAAACTTATTGACCACCCCTCGTATGTAGCTGGTTGGTCGAAAGAAAAAAGTTAGCTAGTTGGTTGTTTAAGTGGTAATTAATTCATGGTGACTAGTTAAAAAAAAAATTCAAATGAAATTAATCAAGCAATATATAACGGTGTGGAAGTAGAGTCTTTATTTAACTGAGGCTGATTATATTTAATTAAAAGGGACTCAATTATGAGAAGGTCAGATTTAGATTTTGATGCAGATAATATTTTAAATTGTTATAATCTATAGGAATTTTACATGAATAGGAATGAGATCGGACAACAGAGTTTTCTTTTACGGAGAGATCCATTCCTGTCCTGTAACTGACCCCTCGGTGAGCATCAATGCGAACCTTGAGAAGACGTTCCGTACATCCAATGTACATTCCCAAAGAACATTTAGGAAAAGTGTATTTATATACTATTCAGGAACGCAAAATGTCAGGAATGGGGTCCTTTACAGTGAACAAAGAACTAATTTTTAAGGGGTATAGATATGAATTATCTAAAAAATCGAGGGTGGTCATAAACCCCAAAATAACTGAAGGAGGGAATTCTAAACGCTCATGAAATTAAATTACATTTACAAAATGATCTTTGCTCTCTACAAACTCATTGATAAGAAGAGCAAGATTTCCATTGGTAGTTTTCTAAATAGTGTTTTTTTTTCTTAGTTTCTTTCTTCAAATCTGCCTCATCAGCCACTTCTCTTACTTATTTTCTTCACATGATCTCTGATCAGTGTCATCAGGAACCCGATTTTTGTCTCAGGAATTTTGCTTCTCTTGCGCCCTCAGTTGCCTCGTCCAATTTTCGCTCATTAGGACTTCAAAAGAAAGTATGATCTTCGTAACTGATCCATATTTATTCATTTGTTCAGTGATAAAGATTCATTGGTTAAAAGTTAAGTAAAAAAAAAAACGGGAGAGGGCCTTTGGATAACTAATAACAATTTAAACTCCCCAAATGGTCATAGGCCTTTGGATAACTAATAACAATTTAAACTCCCCAAATGGTCATAGGCTATGCTCATTTCAAACTTGATTAAGGCTGGCCGAGCGAGATAAGCCTAGTTAGGCCCCGTTAAAACCATTCAAACTTCCTCTTTCGAATAGTTTTTACTTCATATTTTTAGCTTTAACGACAATGATATATGGCTATTCAAACAAAATACATTTTTTACTTATCCTCCTGTATTTTATTAAGTCACGTCTGAAATTCAATCAATCAATAGGATTTGGACTCCTGACATCACAGAGCATTTCACATTTATTTAAACAAATATAGCGAAAACCAAAGATGGTTTCTCCGATAAAAGCTTTTGGAAGAGAAGTGTATGAACATGTATGAAAGGTACAAAGGATAAACCACCCCGAAACCTACACCTGAAATTAAACCACCCTAGCGTTGTTCACTGGAAGGTAAGCTACCCTAACCTTTTGGCACCTGAAGGTAACCAACCTGCGATAGCGGGAGAGGGCGGGGGGGACTTCAGGTAATGTGGTAAAAAGGCTGGGGAAACTGCTAGCGGAGAGGGTGCCCACAATTTTCCTGAAGTGGTCTCTTTCGCAACGAGCAGAAAACAGGAGAGAAACCACTCGAACGCCCTTATACATCGAAAGCAAACCTGAGATCGGTTGTTATGGCAACGACTCCATCATGCTATTCACACCCAAAACAAGAGCGATAATTTCAGGCATAAAAAAACGGTGAAGGCAATGAAGCAAAACTTATTGCGAAACCATAACTTACTCCTTCTCATTCTGATTAGATTTCAGCTCTTGGTTGTTGATGTGTTGTTGGTTGTTAAGCTGTTGCTGTTGGTTGTTGTATCTCTGAGACGCGTGTTCAAAGATGGCTGGTTTTGAAGTGGTGAATCCGCCACTTTTCTTTCGCCCCATCACTCCTGCATCCTCCACCAAACTGATGAACAAACAAAAGATGCGCCATTAGCAAAGAGTCAAACATAATAGATGGAAATATATAGAGAATGACAGGGCAGATAGACAGGAGGACCCATCCCACCCCCCAAAAAAACCTACAACAACAACAACTGAAGAGACATATATCCTCCTGGAATTGGAATAAACGGAAGTTACCGGGTATTGCAAAATTCCTGTTATAGTCGTTATGACGCTCTCAACAAAGGTCACAATGATAGTTTTTATTGTTTTAACATATAAATGTGTGTTTAAATTGAAATATTAATCAATGTGGCCGCCCTCAGTGTTAAGCAGGTGCTCCAGGCAAGATCTGAAGGCCGCGCCCAGGTTGAGGACGAAGTCCTTCTTCCTGCTGGCCCATACGCGGTTGACTGAGGACTTCAGCCCGTCGACGTTGCTATGGCGGACCTTGCATGACTTGCCCTTGACATGCTCCTATGTACACATTGTAGTCGATGGGATTGAGTCCGGGCGACTGGGGCTGCCAAAAGTCCTTCGACATGTAGTTCATGTTCGACCCCAACTACTCTTGCACGGTCTTGGCAGTATGGGCGGGGCACCGTCCTGCTGAAAGACTTAGCCCGCCTTCTTCGTGATCTTTCTCACCAAGAGCATGACTTTCGTGGCAAGATGTTCCTTTAATCGTCCGTGGCGAGCCTATAACCAGCCGTGAACCACACCAGCGACGTCTCACCAGAAAAAAAAGGAGCAAACGAAAAATAAAATAAAAGTAGAGTAGGCGAGTTGCGAACAGCAACCGGCGTCGCTGGCCCACTATTAGCGAGCGGAGAAGCAACTGCGCCATCCTGAGCTTAAAAAAAACTCGGTTAATGTGTTTGGTTTATGCCCCACTCGAATTTTGCATAATATATAAAGGTATTCATGCCTTTGTCTTTTGTTTCTTGCTTGGGTTTTCTTGTTTTTATCTTTTTCTTGTATTTATGCTTATGTATGTATTGCTTGTTCCGCTTGCCTTAGGTGGAGCCTACCGCTTAGGAACCGCTTCTTATACGGATAATGAAGAGGTCTTTTAGAATGAAGACTAAAGCGCTCGGAATCGTTTTTCCATTTTCCTTGTGGGTGTTATTTATCAATGTACATAAGAGTAAGAAGGCAAAATTTCCAGAGGGTTTTCCATCTCATCACTCCGTATTTTAATGAGTGTGAACGCGGATGTGTCTGAAATTATGGCTCATTTAATACAGGTTGGCCGAAAGGACACCCGGGTATTTGTATTCGGAAATTCTCTTTTTACACAAGGCTAAATCTGAGAGCTTTTCGAATAGCTTGGAAGCTCATGAGATGCTAATGGTGTTTCTGTATTATTTTCCTTTCGGCTATCTTTTATTCTTCGTTTCCTCCTCTCTTTTTTATCCAGGAACTTCTACTCTTACTTAATCGCCTACACACCCATTTTCCCTATAATTGAGCAGATAATATTAGCCTTGTCTCTGTTTGTTTCGAACTGCTTTAAACGATTCTTGGTCAACTGCTGGTAAAACACACACACACACACAAAAAAAAGCGTCGTTTGCGATAAGCTTAATGCGACAAATCTCAAGAAGGGGTTTCATTCTATTCTCATCCGCTATACAAAATCACATGTAGGCCACTGTTTATCTCTCCAAAGGGTTGAAATCCGGTGAGACGCACGAGCAACTTAAGTCGCAAGTCGAAGTGGGAATCTCCGCAACGAAGACAAGTAAATGGTGGCGATATTACAGACACGATTCCAGTGTCGGGGTGCCAATTTCGGGATCATATCGTGAGTGAAAACTTCGCCTTTGCCCTAATACGGTAGTGATCGGCCAGGAAATTAAGTCGATATGTCTTTTAACCAACCGAGCAGAGAGCGATACAATGACATTTTTGAGTGCATGAATAAATAAGTCTCGAGTAACCGCACCACGAGATTCGCAGACTCTGCCTTTTCACATGTAAACACGAGGGGGAAAATAATCAAGTGAGCGGAGATATGTAAGGATTCATCGGAAATATTGAATAATATGCACCTGTGACCAACGATACATTGAAATTAATGGTAACCACTGGTTTCACCACTGCTCCGTACCATCTAATGCCTACCTTACTGGTGACCTATATGGTATCCGGACCATGGGTCGC
This sequence comes from Ceratothoa steindachneri, assembly GCA_963969495.1. Classification (NCBI taxonomy): domain Eukaryota; kingdom Metazoa; phylum Arthropoda; class Malacostraca; order Isopoda; family Cymothoidae; genus Ceratothoa; species Ceratothoa steindachneri. The sequence goes on from OZ018329.1 coordinate 49,865,032, forward strand.
AACGGCATATGATAAGGGGAAGGGGTGAAGGATGATCAAAATCCCCCTTAAATGCCTGACATCCGAGAGAGGACGGGCCATTGTACCATTTCAATGGTTTCCAGAAATAAATACATGAACACTAGAGCGCGACCCATTTAAACAATTTACCGGAGGTTGAAGAGGTTAGCCTGAAAGGGGGGGGGTGACACAACCCTCGCCCCCCCTTATGTAAATGATCCTTTACTTTTCCCCGCAAAAGCGAGACAAAGGCTCTGCTAATATGGGAGGCGGCTTCTATTTATTTATGCAATCGCTTGCAAACGGAACGAATAAACGCACTCAGACAACGGAACCAACCAACTGACACACACTCAAAACCATTAACACTTAGTTCGAACTCTCGTGGAGTTCACTTTCGTCTTCTTTATCACTTATTAACATATTCGATTGCAACTCTCACTCTTAACGAAGCAGGAGACAGGGTGGAGAAGAGAGAATACAGGTTCAGCTCATCTAGAAAATAGTTTTAAGATCATGGCAGATCATCGAGTAAAAGTAAGAAGAGAGAGAGAGAGAGAGAGAGAGAGAGAGAGAAGAGAGTGAGAGAGAGAGAGAGAGAGAGAGAGAGAGGAGAGAGAGAGAGAGAGAGAGAGAGAGAGAGAGAGGAGAGAGAGAGAGAGAGAGAGAGA